>JAZGTL010000021.1:2372500-2915000 GCA_037349345.1 Oemleria cerasiformis
GATTCCCAGCCCTCAAATAATTCTAACTCTAAACCTCAAAAGTCCAATCTTAAAGAAACTAAAACAGTACCCTTCGAGTTAGCTAATGATGTTGAAATTCCATTTCCTCGCAGGTTCCAAAACAGGCATAAGCAAAAGGAGGACTTTGCGGCAGAAATAATCAGCATGTTGCAGAAGCTTCAAATCACACTGCCTTTCCATAAAATCGTCAAGCACGTGCCTATATTCGCAAAACTCATGAAGGACTTAGTCGCAAGAAAGCGTGGTTTCAGCTCCAGTAACATCATTGAAATCCCTAAGGCATACTCTGCTGCCCTTCTGCGCATGCCCCTTAAAGCCAACGACCCTGGGCCTCCATCACTTCCGCGTATCATTCAATCGAAAAGATTCGAGCATTGCCTCTGCGACACGGGGGAATCGGTAAACATCATGCCATTCCACATTTACAAGTCACTCAACCTAGGGGCACTCAAACCTACGCACCTATGTGTTCGGTTAGCTAACGCTTCTATTACTAATCTAATGGGAGTTCTAGAGGACGTACTTGTTCAAGTTGGAGACCCATGCATCCCTGCAGACTTTTACGTACTCAAGATGGACAAAATTGATAAGAATGGGGAACCTCCACTCCGCTTTGGAAGACCATTGCTAGCCATGGCTGAGTGCCTTATCGACGCCAAAAATGGCCAAGTTTCCATCAAGGTCTTGGACAAACTTCGGACATTCTCCATCCATGATGCCATCCAATATCCTGCGGAGCCAATTGTGGACTTCCTGTTAAACACCATGGACTTACTGCTACATAAGGCACTCGCCAGTTCATGCATAACAGATGTTCTTGAAACGGCCACCACTTCACCAACTACTGAGCCACTTGACGATAAGGTGATAGAGGAAGTTAGAATACTTGATGCCGTTCCTATTCATGGAACAAACAACCAGCATTTGAGGCTCTACCTCTAAGGGACCACAAGACCTTACCGTCCACCATCCAGCCCCCATAACTAGAACTAAAACCACTGCCTGAACATTTAAAGTATGCTTACTCAGGAAAGCTCAAACCCTTCCGGTCATCAGTGCCTCTAACTTAAGTGCTGAAGAAAAGGAGCAATTGGTGCAAGTTCTGAAGGCTCATCGTATGGCGATAGGATGGAAAATTGATGATATATAAGGGATCAGTCTTGCCAAATGCATGCATTGAATACTTCTTGAAGATGATGACAAACCATCAAGAGAAGCGCATCGACAATTAAATCCACCTATGAAGGAGATTGTGAAGAAGGAAGTCCTTAAACTCCTAGATGTGGGCATTATCTATCCTATAAGTGACTCTAAGTGGGTAAGCCCGATCTAAGTAGTTCCAAAGAAAAGTGGGAATACTGTGGTAAAGAATGACCATGATGAGCTCGTACACCAAAGAGTTCAAACCAGATGGAGGGTTTGCATTGACTTCCGGAAGCTCAATACCACCACCCACAAGGATCATTTCCCCTTGCCATTCATCGATCAAATGCTTGAGCGGTTGGCTGGCCATTCAAATTATTGCTTCTTGGATGGCTACTCAGGGTATAATCAGATTCACCTCGGAAGACCAGGAAAATACTACATTCACGTGCCCCTATGGCACATTTGCCTACCGAAGGATGCCTTTTGGTCTTTGTAACGCCCCAGTCACCTTTCAACGCTGCATGATGAGCATGTTCTCTGACATGGTGGAGGACATAATTGAGGTATTTATGGACGACTTCTCTGTATTTGGCCATTCATTTGAACTGTGCTTAGCAAACTTATCCCGCGTACTAGAACGCTGCCAAGAAAGTAACTTAGTGCTTAATTGGGAAAAATGCCACTTCATGGTCCAGCAAGGAATTATCTTGGGCCATGAGATCTCTGGCCATGGAATTGAGGTGGACAAGGCTAAGTTGGACATAGTAGAAAGACTTATGTACCCTACAACAGTCAAGGAGGTTCAATCTTTCTTAGGGAACACCAGTTTTTATCGACGCTTCATTCAAGACTTCTCTAAAATCACAAGGCCGTTATGCAGTCTCCTAGCTAAAGAGGCCGCATTTGACTTCAACAAGGATTGCCGTGAGGCATTCAATACACTAAAAGCAAAGCTCACAGCATCCCCCGTCATTATGCCACCGAATTGGGACTTACCTTTCGAACTTATGTGTGATACTTCGGACTTCGCTGTAGGAGATGTTCTAGGACAGCGTGTCAACAAGCTTCCTCACGTCATCTACTACGCCAGTCGAACCCTGAATGACGCCGAGCTGAACTACTCCACCACTGAGAAAGAGCTCCTTGCTGTTATCTTCGCTCTTGAGAAGTTCAGATCATACTTGATTCAGACCAAGGTCATCATCTACCCCGATCATGCGGCCTTGAAGTACCTACTCACTAAGAAGGACGCCAAGCCAAGGTTGATGCGATGGATGCTACTTCTCCAAGAGTTTGACCTCAAAATTTGAGATAAAAAGGGAAGTCAAAACGTAGTGGCTGATCATATGAGCCGCTTGATACATGGATCCAACGAAGAGGCTAACCAATTGCCGCTCTTGGAGACATTCCCAGATGAACAACTCTTCGCACTCCAAGCAATCGATCCATGGTACGCTGATCTCATTAATTACCTTGTCTAAACAATTTTTTTCCTCTTTAAGCAGGTATCAAAAGGACAAGCTAGCTAAACAGGCTAAGTACTACATCTGGGACGAGCCCTACTTATGGAAGCATTGTCCTGATCAAATCATTCGACGATGCATTTCCGAAGCTGAGATGGAATCTGTCCTGACATTTTTCCATAGCTTGGTGTGTGGAGGCCATTTCAGAGCTAAGAAAATGGCACTCAAGGTCCTTCAAAGCGGATTCTATTGGCCTACATTATTTAAGAATGCATACGAGTTTTTACTCACTTGGGACAGATGCCAATGGCAAGGTAACATAGGTCCTCGAAATCAAATGCCATTAAACCCTATCCTCGTGGTTGAGATCTTTGACGTATGGGGCATTGATTTCATGGGACCTTTTCCGAACTCTTTTGGCAATCTCTAAATTTTATTAGCTGTCGATTATGTGTCTAAATGGGTGGAAGCAATTCCAACAAAAACTAATGATGCCAAAGTAGTTGTGAACTTTTTGCAGAGTCACATCTTAGCTAGGTTCGGTGCGCCTAGGGCTATCATCAGCGATGGCGGAGCGCACTTCTGCAATTGTTCGTTTGAAGTTTTAATAAAGAAGTATGGTGTAACACACAAGGTCTCAACACCTTATCACCCACAAACGAGTGGCCAAGTTGAAGTTTCCAATCGAGAAGTAAAGGCTATATTGGAGAAAACGGTAAGCCCTGGCCGCAAGGATTGGTCCCGTAGATTAAATGATGTATTGTGGGCCTATAGGACAGCATACAAGACCCCGATTGGCATGTCTCCTTTCAGGCTTGTTTTCGGAAAAGGATGTCACCTACCAGTGGAATTGGAGCATGGAGCATTCTGGGAAATTTAGAAGATGAATATGAATATCGATGATGTTGGAATACACAGAAAGCTGCAGCTAAGTGAATTAGAAGAGCTTCGAAATGAGGCCTACGAAAGTGCTCGGATTTACAAGGAAAAGACCAAAGCTTTTCATGACAAGTACATTCAGGCCAAGGACTTTCAAATCGGACAGAAAGTCCTCATCTTTGATTCTCAACTCAAATTATTTAAAGGTAAGTTGCGTTCGAGATGGACTGGACCATTCATTGTTACTAACATTTTTCCTCAAGGTGCAGTTGACATCCAACACCCGGATAGGAGGACTCCGTTCAAGATAAATGGCCATCGCCTCAAACACTACTTCGAGGCCATTTCCAATCCAGGCCCAGCCGACCCTGCCACTCAGCATGCATCAAATGCCTAGCATGCCAGCCCCATCTTGCCTAGACGTTAAATAAAGCGCTCCTAGGAGGAAGCCTAGCCCTGGTTTGTATTTCTCTCTTCCATTGATGTTTCTGCCCGTTATATCTCTCAAACCTTTCTACTGTTGTCATGCTTACTGCTTATCACATTGAGGACAATGTTCAGTTTAGGTTTGGGGGTGTGGATTCAAACTTTTTGCATATAGAAACAAATAGGTTTGGGGATAATACACAGCCAGGACTTTTGAATTTTCAACCTTAGTTTTTTTGTTTTTTGCGTTTAGTTAGTTACTTCTTTTTTGCTTTTTAATAGTATGATAACTTGTTAATAGGGATGTATATGCTAAGTTAATTGTCTTAGCCTTACTAAGAGTCATGCCATGGTCAAGTAGTTCATAATCTGCACTTCACAATGCCATGTTTTAAGTGATTAAGTGAACAAAATAACTAAATTTGAGTGAACCTTAGAAAATTAGTGGAGACTACCTTGTGAGATCTTTGAGCCTAATTTCCATTCTTTCTGAGGGATATACTTGTTTCTACTCTTAAACACTCATCACTTTTGTTCTTAATTGTTGATCTCATTACATCATATTTTCATTGAATTTTAAAGAACTAACACCATTTAGATACTCTTGATTTAATGTGTGGTTTGCCATAAGAAGTGATGTAGGCTATGTATGCTTTAACCTCTAAAGGCTTTATCCTACCCTATTGCATACTCCCTAAGCCAACTTTGAAGCCAAATACTCAACCTTTTCTTTCATCACCCAAAGTATAACCTAAGCGAAATACTTAGCCATTCATCACAGCCATATCCTATAACCTCAGTTTGTGCTAAGGTTTCCGTAAATGAGATTCATGGCAAGAATGAGAGGTGAAAGACGATGCTACCCAATTCAAAGGACATTGGAGTCAATTCAAAGTTCAAAAGTAAAGAAAAGCTTTACAAGTTGCAAGCTGCACGAAAGATTGAGGATGCATGATCTTGGTTCAACTCAATTCAAAGAAAAGAAAAAATAAAGAAATCAAAAGAAAAGAAAAAAAACGTTGAAAAGAAAAAGAAAGAAAAAAAAAAGTGAAAAACAAAGTAAATTTAGCCAAGTGAGCCAAGAGCCTCAAAATAAGCCATCAAAAAAGCACAATGCCGTGGGCCTTAAGAAAGGATTCAGTTCAGAAATTCCAAGTTCAAGTCATGACATCTCATGCCTTGGCACAACTCAGGTTCTTTGAATCCCATCCTTCCTTGCTAAACCCCTAAGCTTAGCCCCGTTATAACCTAAGAAGGAAGACCTAACTGATCTTATGGACAATCATGCGGAGGATTAAGGTACGTATCTATGTTCTTAAAGTTCAATTCCTTTCATGAGATCTTTATTTCCATAAAGTGCTATTCTTCATTGTTACTCATATGTGATTAAATTTGAATTTCATAACATAAACTCATAACATATGCTTGAAAAGAGTGAAAGCCTAGGATTCTTGTCCGAATTGAGAGTTGCCTAGTGAGGATTAGAGTCAAGGTGAAATCCTTCTAGGGCACTTGGATGAAGTTGTTTTCAAACATGATCACTCGAAATATTGACACTTATACACGTACACCTTCACATGAAACTCACGGCTATGGCATTCCTTTTAGTTCTGCAAAGCATGTCTACTTACTTTGATTCTTATTAGTTGTTAAAAGTACTATCTCTAGCATCTTATTTGTCTAAGTAAAACGTTTGTGGGTATCGCCCTGCTATAACATTCAGGAGACAAAAATCCTCCTACTAGGTGAACCTAGGGGTTTAAATATTCTATCTTAACTAAGATCGAGTCTTTTCATTTTGTTAAAGTTTGTTTTGCTCAGGGACTAGCAAAAGATAGGTTTGGGGGTATTTGATCAATCATTATTTATGCATCATTTTGATGTCTTTATATGCCTCTCTTACATGTCTTTGTAATGATTTCGTGTCATCAATAGTAGAAAATGATCAATCTTGTGAGACTTGTGTTACCACTTGTCAGCTTGTGTTCCCACTTGCCAGCTTGCATTCACAATCCCAAGTATGTTCGGATTCGTTCTAATAGATTTTAGGGACTTTGTAATTAATTAGAAGTACAATAACTATTCTATAACATTCTAGGCTAGGGTTTTTAATACCAATCCTTATAGGACAAGGTTTTCCCTTTGTCTATAAAAGGGAGCCTCTGTTCAGTGTTTTAGGGGACCATATTTTTAGAGATAATATTTTACACACAGATTATTAGGCGTGGAGCTTGGAGAGGAAGGCTCTGTCGTGGCTCTACTATGCCTGTTCTTCAACAATCTCTTATGTACCCTTATTTTTATTATTGCAATTTACTTATAAATTCAATTGTATTTGTTTCAATTTCAGTTATGAGTGAGTAGTTCCTTTCAGAATTAGGGTTGTTTGAAGCCCTAGCCATGTTAGCTCGTTAAGTAGATTTTTATTCTCGTTCTTAATTACTATGCATGCTGAATAACTCTGATTACTGCTTTAACTACCATTCTTTTATGGTTATAAGATTAGCTACCTTGTTTGCATAAATTATTGATGGAATTGCTTGAGTGACTGCCATATCATCCTATGATTCATTAGCTTCAAGTGGTTGAGGTTGAGAAACAATCTTGTAATCGGAATTCATGACAACCTAGGAATGCATCCCACTCTTCTAGGCTAGTGTGGTGTCATTAAATTCCCTTAGTACTTTATGGGTCATCTTAACTGGTAGGTGATAGACGTTCTAGGCATATGCCCTGTCTAAAACATGCTAAGTGAGAGAGAATGATATATGTTTAGTGTACCAACGCCAGGACCTAGGCATTGGCACCTAATTCAGAATTGCATAGTAATTAGGTCAAGATAATCTGGTTAAGGGCTATAATTGGTTAGAGTGGATGGTAAGCCTTAATTCGCCTTAGTTAACAACCTTTCATTCTTGCATTGTCATTTTCTGCACTTTTATTTACTTGTCTTTAATTTTCAATTCTCAAATCATAAACCCCCCTTGGTGTGTGTGTGTGTGTGTGTGTATTTTTTTTCTTCTATAAGTTAACAAATCTGAACTTAATTGGGTTAATCGTTGAACAAGTCCTCGAGGGATCGACCTTTGCATGTCATTATACTATCTCCATCGATTTTGTGCACTTGTAAAATTATACTTAGTTGAAATAAAGTTCATAAATATTGTATTCAGTATTTCTTCTATCACCCAACATGGATACAAATGAGTATAAAACTCATCTACACCCATTCTCAAGTTTTTTTGTTTTAAATTTAAGTTTATTTTTATCTCATCGTCATTTTAATTCAAGTTATTTCAATTTCGGTTATTTAATTGCTTTATTTAATTGCTTTATTTAATCACTTTATTAATTTAGATTTATTATTTTTGTCTTTAAATTTATTTATTGCATTTATCACAAATTTTAATTTATTGGGTTTACCTTTAAGTTTAATTTCCTTGAGCATAATTAGTTTTCTTCTTCAATTTAATTACAGCACTTGCATTCAATTCATTCCAAAAAATCCAAAAATATAAAAAATACAAGTTCAAAGCCCAAACACCCTTGACCTTGAGGGAGTGAAAGAATCCAGACCAAGAGGAGGTTCCTTGCGTAACGACCCAGACCAGGAATTAAAATTAATTTGAGAATTTAATTAAGGAAAATATGATTTTACCCTCAGTTTCGGAAGGGTTCGGGAGTCACTTTTTGACTGGCAGTGCTTTTGGAAAATTTTCTTGTGTCATTGCATAGGTCACAAATTCACGAGTACGTAGATAGGCGACACGCGGAAAACGGAGACCCGGTGAGATCATTGTGGGTCTAGAAGGTTCTGGGGCAGTTTGGTCATTTTGGAAAAGTCCAAAAATTTAGGGGGATATTTTCTCTATTGTCGGTCTCTGCCCAAAACAAGACCCGAACTCTCTCTCTCCTCCCTCGGAAATCTCTCTCTCCTCCCCATGCGAACACCGAATCACCACCACATTCGACCCATTTCTAGGTCTTTCCAATCTAAACCGAGGACATGGATTGATTCCCCTTGACCTCACGAAGCTTTTGGTGTCAATCTCGAAGCACAAACACCACCGAGGAAGGCGGAATGAAGAGAGGAAGTTGGCTGACACTTTCCGATCGGATTTCGTCCGAACCAGGCAAGATCTCGAACTCCTGACTTCATTTTTGGGTTCCTGGTGAAAAATAGATGGATTTACATGTGCGGATCGTGAAAAACGGTCGAAAAAATGAAGAAGATGGAAGCTCGCCGGAAATGGCGATTTTTGACGAGAATTTCCAGATTTCCGCCACTAGAGACGGCGACAACGGCGGTCCGGTCATCATCTCTGGTGAGACTCCAGCGACTGGTCGACCTACGGCGGCTAACGTGGCAGCACAGTCAGCGTCCAGTCAGCTGTCAGTTGACCGTGAGTCAATTGACGCCGTCAGGATTTGACGGAATATGATGACGGCGTTAGCATATTCCATCAAATGATAACGGTGTTATGAAGGAACCCTAATGGCGTTAGTCTGAACGGAATATTCTGATTCTGTCAGGATATTCCATCAGGTTTGGCGGAATATTCCGTCACAATGACGGAATATTCTATCGTGAACAGTACAGGGAGCGTGGTCCGGCTTTCTACCACGCGTGGCTAGGGTTTTGGGATATTCCGGGATGGATTTTGGTAGTTTTAAGGCCATTGGAGTCCATTTTGAGCCCCGTTTAAGTAAACTCAGCGGTAATGGTTGACCATCGAGCGGCTTTTGCCTCGAGAGGTCAAGGGAGTTGGGTTATTAATGTGTTAAGGAATTCCTTGGGGCTAGGGCTTCCTTGATTTATTATTTGGATGTACTGAGAACGGACTGGGTTTTCGGGATTGTGTGCATGTGTACTTTTATGTATTATGTTATACCACAAGGTTCTCCGACTGGCATTGAGGGTACGTCTCCGCCAGACCGTTGAGGTGTTCTCCGATGTTGGTGTCCGAGGAGTCTTTCTCCGCCACATTGTTGAGAGTTCTCCGACTGGTGTTGATGGTACGAATCCGCCAGATCGTTAAGGGGTTCTCCGATGTTAGCATTCAAGGGGTCTTTCTCAGCCACATTGTTTAGGGTTCTCCGACTGGCGTTGAGGGTACGTCTTCGCCAAATCGTTGAGTGGTTCTCCAATATTGGCGTTTGAGGGATCTTTCTCCTCCATATCATTGAGGTTTGAGGTATGTCATGGAGGATTCCATCATACTCTCAAGATGAATCGAGATATTGAGCTACGGCTGGGGATAAGAAGGGATATCGAGTTACCACTCGGGGTGCTCAGGAGGAGCCAGATATCAAGTTACCACTCAGGGTGCTCAGGAGGTGCCAGATATTGAGTTACCACTCGGGGTGCTCAGGAAGAGCCGGATATCGAGTTACCATTCGGGGTGCTCAGGAGGAGCCAGATATCGAGTTACCACTTGGGGTGGTCAGGAGGAGCCAGATATCTAGTTACCACTCGGGGTGCTCAGGACGAGCCGAAATATCGAGTACGATTCAGGGTAAGTCAATAAGACTCAATTCAACCAAATCTAGTACCTTCATCATCCGGGTCAGTGGGTTGGTGTAGGCGGAGACCCATATTGACGAATTATTGACGGTTCACAAGAGGGTGACACATTAGTTGTTTTGTTAGATTTCGGAGGAGGTCCTCCGAGGTAGTTTTCGACTACTAGGCTATCCTACGTCTGACAGGTAGGTGGGGTCAGTCAAGTACAGAGGAGGTTCTGTTGGAACCCCTGTAAAGTTTATTTAATGTTTCTAAAGGGTAAAGGTATTTAAGGTATTATTAAACTTTTGTGTTAAAAGCTGTCAGTCGAGAGGTTGGGGCGTAAAACAAGTTCGTGAGGTTACCTTGTAGGACCACCACTAGTCTGTGGTTTCAGCAGTGTCTGACTTACTGTCAACTTGGTATCAGAGCTTGTTAGCAGAGGGCTATAAACTTCGAATCATGATCAGGGGTTCTCACATTGTGATATGTGGCAAAGTATTGACTCTTACCCTGACATGACCAGGCCGATTAACCACCGGTGCGGTTGCTCGTTCGAGAAGCTAAGACGATTAACCAGTCCTTAAGGGGAGATTATGTCAGATTTTTGGCAGAATTCTCATAATTAATTTCAAGGACTTAAGGGTATTCTAGGAATTCCTTTAGACTGTCAGACGGGAGCAGGGTTCTTCCCGGGTTTCGAGGGGAAATTTGGGAAGGGTCCTGTCATTGGTCGACCAATCGTGAGGTTAGAATTCAGCCTAAGGGACGCACCCACCAATTATCATTCCTTCAGGACCAGTTGGTGGCCTGGTGGTGGCAAGCCTATGCAATTTATTCAAAGAAGGACCAAAATCCCTTCTATTGGGTACATCCGTCAAATCGAGGGAAACATATATGGAGGATTCCATCATACGCTCGGTAAGGTATTTGACTTTGATGTGGAGGATTCCATCATATGCTCGGTAAGATATTGGGCTATGATGTGGAGGATTCCATCATATGCTTGGTGAGGTATTGAGCGATGATGTTGAGGATTCCATCTTACGCTTGGTGAGGCATTGGGCTATGATGTGGAGGATTTCATCATATGTTGTACGGTCTATGATGTGGAGGTTCCATCATATGGCTAGGGATTACTGCAATGGTTGGGATATTGAGCTACGGCTTGAGATTACGGCTACAACTGGGATATTGGGCGACGGCCCGGGATATCAGTTTCGACCGAGATATTGATGGCAGGTACATTAGAGGGTAGTTTGGGTTCCACCACTTTAAGCAATGGGCTTTCGATAAGTTGTGTATAGTTATATTTGGATCTTTGTCATGCATGTGTTATTTTATAATGAAGTGGGAGTTAGAAGTATTTATTTATTCATAGAATTATGCTCTTAACATTCTTTTGACCACTCACATTTTGATTTTGGTTTTCTACCCTCGAAACCGTATCGAGACGAGATATCGAGACTAAGAGGAGGCATCATCTTTTGCTGTGCTACCACTACGTAGGACTTTTTGTTGGTTTTGGAAATTTTATAATAAATCTAGCTTGCTCTGATTAACCTTTTTGGGTTTATTTGTAAGTTATTTATGTGGGTTGCTTATTTGATCGTTCGTTTGACAGGTGAATTTTGGGTTGACAATTTTACTAGGGAGACTCTGCCGAATTTTCGATAGAATTTTCTTGAAGACTTGGTAGTTGGTGTAAGGGTGATCCTGGAAAGGTATTGAGTTTTCAAGGGTTATCAGACGGGAGCATGGCTTCTCACAGATTTCAAGGGGAAATTCGGAAGGGATTCTGTCATTTTACAACAATTTAAGTGGTTTGCAAACCGAAATCGAATTCTAACACTTTATCCATTGCGGTTTTAGATGCCACAACTACTCCAGTTGCTTAGGACTATCCCGTCAAGGATCATGCATACTTCGTTATCTATGTGATTGTACTTTGTTTTAAGAAATGATTTTACGATTTTGAATTATTATTGATTACTAAATCATTGTTATTTATATGGCTATGGTTTTACGGTTTTGAACCATTATTGATTACTATATCAATGGTTATAGTTATGGTTAATAACCATTTAGCTAAATAACCAATGGTTATAAACAACCATCGTTATAATTTTAAATGGTTATTGCAATAAAAACTGCGGCTAACTGCCCATGGTTTTTTTGCCCATCCTTAATAATCAGTACCTTTCTTCAACGGCGGAGGCATGTAGGATCCAGGGAGGTCTTGGGCTCCCACCGCCTTTTTATTATTATTATATATCTATGTATTGTTATATTATATATTATAGCTATAAATCATTCTAATTTTAAAATAGAAATTGCGGACGAATACATTTGTTAGCTTAATATTATTAAAACATTCCTAATTTATAGTTCTAAATTTGGAAGGAAGGATCTATAAATCTTAATTTTCATCATGCCACCTCAATGGTTTTTCGTATAATATTTATTGGTATATGCACGTGCAAATTAGACCAAAATATTGTTAAAAATTTGAACTTTGTTTTTTTTAGTTTGCTTATTTTATATTTCTCCATTAACCCGTGTTGACATTACTCAATAAAGTATTGAGAAGTTTGAAAGAGGAATCACATATATATGCCCATATAAATTTTCCCTCGTTCATTATTATTATTATTTTTTGTTGATATTATGGTTGCGCATAACTCCATAATATAAAGTGTCCCTATTAACATTTTCTTTCATAACGGAATCATAATACTTATTTCTAAATCTTTCAATAGTTCAACATCGTAGCTTTATTCCCCCTAACTTAAGTTTCTGACTACATCACTGCCAGTCTTGATCACTACAGGCAGTCTATGTTGGTGACCTCTCGAATTTGTTTATTTCTAGTTTTCAGGTCTAAATTGGTGGTGGTAGTGATGATAATGGTGGTGATAACATCCATAATTGTTTTTAGCTCCAATAGGAATCACACATATGTTCAATTAGCATCGATGTTCTTAACTTCGCAATTGAAGAAGAATAATTTAGAAACACTAAATTGACTACATGTAGTGACCACATTTGATGTGACATTCTATTTACCACAAAAAAATAAATACAAAGTGATTTAATTTATTAAAATAACATAATTCATTAATTGTCACATCAAATTGTCTAATTGATATGGTCAATTAAGATGGTTCAAATATCATTTCTCTTTGAAGAAAACAACACTTAATAATAATTTAAAACAAGGTTTAAGCATAATCCGATTTGTTGCTAACGACTATGCATAGATACAAATTTTCTAACCCTTCCTTTTGTGTTTATATGAAGTATGGTTTGAGTGCAAATTAAAAAAATACATGCACAATACTTTAATCCATAACTAATTAACTAATCTATATATTAATATTTTTATATACATATATAGTTACTCTTATAGAGGATGCCAAAAAGTATAGAATATGCACAAGCTTTTGCTTTCTTTAATTTTGTGAGAAATATTATTTACAAATTTTCCACTCTTTTGTTTGACAGAAATGACGAAATTAATTATTCTATTCACTAATAACATTCAAATTTCCGCCCATCTTCTTCATCATTTTTCTTCTCATATATATCTCAAACACAAAAAATTAAAACTACAAATAAAGATGGAAATTGTTATCAAACAAACTCGTAAGGTTGTTTGGTAACTATTACATAATTCTAGCTTTTAGTTTTCACTTTTTGTGCTGAAATTGGAAACATATAGAAAAATATAGGTGAGTACTAATGTTCAGTCATTATTTATGCATCATTTTGATGTTTTAATATGCCTCTCTTACATGTCTTTTGAATGATTTCATGCCAACAACAGTAGAAAATTGTCAATCTTGTGAGACTTGTGAAGATTTGGAAAGATAGGTAAATTCTGAGAAGAACGCAAAAAAGAATAACTCAAATTGGATTTCAAATGAAGGAGATGTCATCATTTCAATATCAGGTCCTGAACTGGGTGGGTCCTGAGTGCGCCCTATTTTGGGTCATTGGCCAAGTACCCAGATCATGCCATCCGGGTCCCAAACTTGTGTCTCATGACATTAAGTTCATGTCCTAGAAGTGCCAAGGTCATGCCAGGACATGTCCCAAGAACTTCCCATCCGAGCCCAGCCTCTGCGCCTAAACCCTGGTTTCCATTCCGCCAGTGGTGGAACAAAGTTCCTCCTCTGAGGTAAGCCTGACAACTTGTGCGCCTAGCCTGAACGAAGATGCGCTTCTACTATGCTCATGGTGTGCCTCAAAAACGTAGTCCCAGATCCCTATGACGAAGACATTCCAAGGTCCAAGTTCTAAGTTCCAGCGTCTGACCGCGGGCTGCCCGCGGCCAGCTTGTGTTCCCACTTGCCAGCTTGCATTCACACTCCCAACCGTGTTCTGATTGGTTCTGATAGATTTTAAGGACTTTGTAACTACCTAGAAGTACAATAAATGTTCTAGAACACTCTAGGCTAGGGTTTCTCATTCCAATCCTTGTAGGACAAGGTTTTCCCTTTGTCTATAAAAGGGAGCCTTTGTTCAGTGTTTTAGGGACCAGATTTTCAAACATTATTTTGGAGATCTAGACACCTTACCCGCAAGACATCATTGTACTCCAGTTTTCAGTTTTAAACAGTTTTTATTTTCTGTACTTTTTGGGCGTGAGCCTTGCCACAACAAGCTTTGGCGTGGTCTTCTGTTGTGTCGAATCTTCAACAATCTCTTCTGTAACCTTATTTTTATTATTGCAATTTAATTATGAGTTCAATTATATTTATTTTAATTTCAATTCTGAGTGAGTAGTTCCTTTTAGAATTAGGGAGGTTAGCTCGTTAAGTAGATTTTTATTCTTGATCTTGATTTCTATGCATGCTAGATAATTCTTATTACTGTGTTAACTACTATTCTTTTATGTTTATGAGACTTGCTATATTGTTCGTATAAATTTTTGATGGAATTGTTTGAGTGACCGTCATATCATCATGTGAATCATTAGCATCAAGAGGTTGAGGTTAAGAAACAATCTTGTAATCGGAATTCATGACAACCTAGGAATGCATATCACTTTTCTAGGCTATTGCAGTGTCATTAAATTCTCTTAATACTTCATCCATCATCTTAATTGGTAGGTGATAGATGCTTTAGGCATATGCCATGTTTAGGACATGCTAAGTAAGAGAGAATAATATATGTTTAGTATACTAACGCCAGGACTTAGGCATGGGCATCTAATTCAGAATTGCATAGTAATTAGGTCAAAATAATCTAGTTAAGAGCTATAATTGGTTAGAGTGGATAGTAGGCCCTAATTCGCCTTAGTTAAATCAAACACCTTTTCGTGCATTTTAATTTATTTTGTTACTTTCTTGTGTTACATTATTGTGTTACTTTCTTGTGTTATTTTCTTGTGTGTGTGTGACTTTATTTAATTACTGTTTTTAGCTAAGTTAATTGAATCTGAACTTAATTGGATTAATCGTTGATACAAGTTCTCGATGGATTGACCTTTGCTTGCCAATATATTACCATAACCGATTTTGTAAACTTGCAAAGATATAACCGTTAAAGGTAGAATACATATTCTTGTCCTTTATTTTTACCAACAAGTTTTTGGCGCCGTTGCCGGGGTACAAATAAATATATGTGAGTACTAACAAGGAAGAATAAAAAAAACCAAAACGTGAAACCCATAGAAAATAAATATTGGTTTTTCAGTTTTTGGTTTTTAGTATAAATATTTTGTAGATCTGTGTTCTCTATCTCTTCCTCCGTCAGCCTTTTTTTTTTTTTTTTTTTTATCCCAAACTTTCAACTAAGGACTAATCTGTGTCGATGGCTGGGAAGACTCACAGATGCATTTCAGCCTCCCCCTAGCCACAAGTTAAATGCCAATTTCGTGTCTCGAACCCAAGACCAGAGAGCAAACCTGATTTGGAACCCGAGTTTCCACTGGACTACTTGCTCGTGGTTCTCCTTCATCCTTCTTCATTGCTCATTTGTCCATATCTCAAATATAAAAAGTAGAAGCTAAAAATTAAAAACGGTATGGCTATCAATTAGCCCCGCCAGGGTTTTAGTTTTTAGTTTTTATTTTGTAAACTTTTTCCCCACATCCTTCTTGTACTCTTATTCATCTATCGATTTTTCTCATCTAAAAAATAAAAACTGAAAACTAATTATTTACCAAACTTGATTGAATAATATGATATCAATATATATATATGGTGGTATTGGACTACTGGTATGTGGTGAAGACGATGTTGGTCAAATTGAGAGCACGTTTACTTACCAAGAATAAGAATAATGGATAATGGGAAAAGTAGGGAATCAGAGAAGTGGGTAATCATTCTCATTGAGTTGTTTATTAACTATATAGAATTAAAATAGTAATGAGATTGATTTTCATTGTTATTGTTTACTAACTCCTATGAATCAGAATAAAAACTAACTTGATTACTAAAATGTCCTTGCACATATATATTATATTTTTTTTATTTTTGTTTTTTTAAGGTCGAGGTTGAGCGTTACTTAACCAATTAATAACAAATTGAAAATGTCATATATCTTGTTGTGATTATTCACTAAAAAAATATAAGAAAATATGTCCAATTGGTTTTTTTCAAGCAATATATAACTCATTAATAAATATTGTAAATCATATTTTTAGTTGTTAAATGAGTTGACTCGGAAATGAGTATTTAATTACATGAGAACATCATAACTAGTTAGAATTATTGTAATTAAACTTGTAAACTATGTTCTTAGCTTTTTTTTTTAATATTGGGTTAGGATATTTAAAATTATTGTAGAATTGTAAGTTACTTTAGTAATTTAAAATAATAAAAAAAGATAATGAGAATCATTAATGCCTCTTCCCTAATTAATGAGATTAATAAAAATTATTTAATTGTAAATAAACGAGAGAGAAATAAATAATAATAATCATTACTTTTAATTTTATTTTATTATTAATAAATAAGCATGCCCAGAGATGGACAGAGGAGGGTGACCGTGACACCATGCCGCTCCTTTCCAATTAATTGATTGATGCAAATTTCATGGGGTAGTTGTTGTGGCTTGTATTGATTTTCTTAGATTCTTGTTTGACTTGTTTGAATTGTTTACACGTGTACAAGTAGGTGTAGGCCAAAAAATATTAATATAAAACCGAGGTTAAAAAGTATTTGATCCGGGGAACCCGTCCATATTTAGATGATACGGACATTTTTTGTACTTAATATGCAACAATTTCCCATCATCTTTACCATGCTTAGTGTTTTTATTTGTTTCCTACCCACACGAGCTCGTATCCTTATTTTTCTATCCATTTCTAGCTAATTCTAATTTTCCCCTAATCTGAATATCTAATAGCTCTTCTTTACATCGCGGTATAGAGTAGCGTGGTACACGGTAGATAGCTCGCATGCCTCATAATCTTAAAATCACAGGTTAAAATGCTATTTCCGTAATTTTTTTTTGACAAGAAAATATAATAATTAATTATTATTTTCTTTTTGGTGGGAGGAAAAGAAAAGAGAGAGTAGAACCATTATACTATCGTGGTCAACTATTCTTCTTATGCTTCACGTTTCTGCAACTTATTTTTCTCCTCGTGCTTCAATATATATGCTTTATATTCTATGTATCTTTGAGTTTATTTTGGTCCTCAATTGTTATTTAATTTTCTTCTATATGGTGTAAAATATATAGACATTTTTTTCTTCCAAATATATATATATATAGACATTTGAGTTTAATGAAATTATTTATTATTTAAAAAAATATATATTATTCAGATATATTTGTGGGTAAAACAGTATATATTGAAAATATATATTAGACCCGTCCAGTTGGTACCTAGTCAAATTTTGGTCATGCCCGTTTGACCTTCGATTTCATGAGCCATGTTCACACATTTGATAACTCAATTTTAGTTGATTCTTTGTCTACGTTTTTTGTGGTCAAGCGCATTATGTTGTGTGTCTATGGCTCTCTAATGCACCAAAAGGAAAGAGCACCGACCAAAAATAAATAAAAAATTGATAGTGGGTTTTAAGAAAATTAAGGAATTGAATAATGGTTAAGGACTCGAAAAAAATAAACCCTAATGAAAAGGAGGAAATTAAGAGGCAAATGGTAGTAAAATTTGAGCGTACTACGTGCCCCCAATTGCTAGTAGTAGTAAGATGACGTCTACATCATACATCAGATGGAATGTTCCATGTTCGTTTTTACTGCATCATGTGAACACAATGTTAATTTTAAATTTGGACCAAATTGTGTCATGAGTTCAATCAGATAAATGAAAGCCTAATGAAAATTTGAGCATCCTACGTGGCCGCAATTGCTAGTTGTAGTAAGATGGCGTCTACATATCATACGTCAGATGGAATGTTCCATGGCTTGTATTGATTTAGTCAAGTTGTCTGTCTATTGCTCTCACTTAATTACGTACCCATGCACCGACCTAGATAAAGTCTGCGGAATTTGTACGGACATTTTATTTTATTTTTCTGGGGTCAAGGTTAGTCAAGTTTGGTAAGTGTTGTAGATGTTTGCTACTGATCTCCGCCGTCAATTCATCCTCCTGGACACCCCTCCCTCCTCGTCTATAAATATAGAGCCCACATTCATTTCTGAAGCACACATGCAATATTACCCAAATTACCAGCTTCCAAATACTTTGGACTCAGGTTCTAGAAAATTCCATACCAATCACATACTATATCTCATCCAAACCATCCCAAACCAATGCCAAATATTCGGTTTTATTATCGCGGAACCCCTTTCAATCTCATGTTCTTCAATCATTTGTGGTCCTTCCATTATTTCCAAATTTTAAGACCGGCGGCTCCAAATTCGAAGTCTATAACCGCCGTTTTTGCCTTTGTAATTTCCATACTCTTGACTTTCGTTGGGTTTAAGTACCCAAATGAAAATTTGTTCCAAACTCATCCCTTCACCGTCCGCATCGTCCTCTTCAGCTTATTCGCTTATTGGTTGGCTTTTGGACTTAGCCTTAAATTTCTTGGAAATCCTTATCCTCTTTGGTTTCACAGAGCCATGATCCTGTTTGGTTTGGTCTCACTCGATTGTCTCCTGTTGCTTGTGTGTCCAAATCCCTATTAGCTACCTATGCTGTCCGATTTGGGCGTCTTAATATTGTTGTCGATGCTGCTACTTTACTGGGGTCGGTTGCTTGCGAGCTTGGTTCGCAATCTGTGGAGTCAAATCCAACGAAGTTTCGGGGGATTTCTTGTTGGTGACTAAGCTGCATCACTGGCAGCTGACTTGGCAGCATACCAGTTGTTGAATCAACAAGAAGCTGTCATGAACTAAGGCACGGATTTAAAGAGTGTGTGAGTGTGTGATGTAGTTAGCAACTGCATAGAGTGTGAGAGCAGAATAAGGAGAAAAGTGAAGTGTGTGAGGGTTTGTTATAGCATCCCTAACCGTTTTGTAAGTGAAAGAGTGTGTGTGAAAACTGTTATGTAATTGAACTAAAAGCAATGAGATATATGAGAATATGCACGGGTAGAATCAGTCATAGCTGTCTACTCTTTCAGTCAAAGAAAAAACTCTCTCAGTCATTTCATCAAACACTTAGAGTGCAGAAGATCATCATATTGATCTTCATCTAATCTCAGCTAAACTGTTCCTATTAAAAACAATCCTAAACCTAGAACAAAGAATCATACAAATGAATGCATCACGGGCTAATCTCGATTCAAGGATTTCAGCTAGAGATTAGAGTTTAGGGATTATACCTTTGCTTGCAGCTGTTCTTGATTGAAGCAGAAAGCCAATCCCAATCCGAGAGAGATCATCCTCCTCTTCTCCGCACCAATCGAAAACAACCAAATCTCCTGCGATTCCACCAAAAGTCTGGTCATCCGACATGGTATCAGAGCTGTGAGATCATATCTCTTGGGCGTCTGACTGTGGTGAAGCCGAGCAGGAGTCGAACATGAGTTACCTTCACTGCCAAGTCATGGTTGGTAATGGAGGAGGTGAACCGAAGATACCTATATTCACAGGAGTAAACTATGACTTATGGAATATAAAGATGAGAACATCACTGAAAGCATGCGATCTATGGACAATTATCACTCAAGGCTTACCTGATCCTGAGTTTGATTATGACAATGAAGAGCTTGAGACAGCAGCAAGTCATGATGATCAGATCAAGAACGCCAAGGCTTTGAATCTAATTCATAATGCTGTTTCTGAGGAGATCTTCCCTAGAATCTCAAATGAAGAGATAGCCAAAAGTGCCTGGGAGATTCTGCAGAAGGAGTACAGAGGAGATCCTAAGGTTAGAGCAGTTAAATTGCAAGGTCTTAGAAGAGATTTTGAATACACACGTATGAAGAATGATGAATCCTTTTCTACATACATGTCTAGATTGTTATATGTGGTTAATCAAATGAAAACATATGGTGAGGATATAACTGAAAAGAGATTAGCACAGAAAATCCTGATTAGTCTGACTAAACCTTATGATTCAATTGTGTCCATAATTGAAGAAATTAAAGACCTAGAACAGATTAGTGTTGAGAGTATCTCTGCATCAATCAGGGAATTTGATCAACGTTTGGAAATGCATTCTGAGAGTGATGTTGAGAAAGCCTTCTCAAGCATGAGTGTGAACAACAAGTCTCAGGTTCAGTCAAATCAGGGAAGGTTCAAGAAGCAGCAGTTCAAAGGTGGAAAAAAAGGATGGACTACTAGCAAATTCAAAGGAAATGCTAAGTATGAGAAAAAGTTCTCTGGGAATCAGAAGGGTGAAACCAGTGGTTCTATGGATGCTTGCAAGAATTGCAACAAACTTCACTGGGGTGAATGCTGGTTCAAAGGCAAGGTAAAGTGTTTCAAGTGTTCTAAGTTTGGACACATTGCCAAGGACTGTTCTGAGAACCAAGTTGCTAATCTAGTTCAGAAATTGAATGAAGATGAAAGCAACATGTTCTATGCTTGCCATTCAGCCTCCATTGAGAAGGATGTGGGTGTGTGGTATTTGGACAGTGGTTGTAGTAACCACATGACAAGGCATGAGTCTTTACTGACCAACCTTGATCGACATCTGAATGTAAAAGTAAAGATGGGTACTGGTGAGTTAGTACAAGCTACAGGGAAAGGCTCTTTACTAGTTCATACTGATCAAGGTGACAAGTACATCAGGGAAGTGATGCTTGTACCTGGTTTACATGAAAATCTACTAAGTGTAGGACAGATGGTGGAACATGGTTACTGTCTTGTGTTTGGGGACAGTACAACAGAGGTCTATGAAGACAACACCATGAAACAAAGGATTGCCAAAGTACCTATGACTGGCAGCATGTGTTTCAAGCTTTCTCTGGACTATGTGAGTCCAGTAGCTAGAAGGGCAGAAGCGAAGGAGAGCACAGAGTTATGGCATAGGAGGTTTGGGCATCTGAACTATGCAAGTCTAACACTGCTAAGACAGAAGGGCATGGTGGTTGGTCTACCTAGCCTAGAAGGTGACAAAGAACTCTGTGAAGGGTGTATATTAGGGAAACACCATATGAGTCCTTTTGACACAGAAGAGGCTTGGAGAGCATCTACACCTCTTGAGTTCATACACTCAGACGTGTGTGGTCCTATGAAAACAGAAACAATGGGAGGTAACCTGTATTTCCTTACTTTCATTGATGATCACTCAAGGATGTGCTGACTGTATTTCCTAAGACACAAGTCAAGTGTATTGAATGTGTTCAAGAAGTTCAAAGCTATGGTTGAACTACAAAGTGGGTGCAAGGTGAAAAAGTTAAGAAGTGATAGATGTGGAGAATACACCTCAAATGAATTCCAAAGGCTCTGTGAAGAGCATGGAATAGAGAGACAGCTGACAGTAGCTTACTTTCCTCAGCAAAATGAGGTTGCTGAGAGGAAAAGCAGGACAATAGTTGAGATGGTTAAGTCTATGTTGCATGGTAAGCATCTACGCTATGAGTTCTGGGGTGAAGTAGTTAACACTGCAGTATACATTCTAAATAGATGTCCTACCAAGGCTGTGCAAAGCAAGACCCCATTTGAGAAGTTCTCTGGTAGAAGACCAGGAGTGTCACATCTAAAAGTGTTTGGCTCTATATGCTACATGCACATTCCATCTCAGAAGAGACAGAAAGTAGATGATTCAAGTGTTCAAGGTGTCCTAGTTGGTTATGGTAGCTGTGAGAAGGGCTACAGAATCTATAATCTAGAAACTGGAAAGGTTGTGGTGTCAAAGAGTGTGATATTCAATGAAGAAGGAAGCTGGGATTGGAAGAATCATGCAGAAGTGCAAGGGTTCATACGTTTGAGTTTTGACACTGGAACTGATGGTGCTACACCAGCAACTCAAAATACTCAAACTACTATCATCAGCTCAAGTTCAAACTCACGTTCTGAATCTGATCCTAGTGCAAGTCCTAGTCCTAGTGATTCACCTAGCTCAAGTTCTGGAGATACACCAGTAAGGCTAAGGAGTCTAAGTGAGGTTATGCTAGGTGTCACATGTGTATAATTGAACCTGAAAGTTTCAATGAAGCAATAAGAGATTCAGCTTGGAAGAAAGCTATGTAGGATGAGATTCATATGATTGAAAAGAATGACACTTGGGAACTGACAGTAAGACCTACTGACAAACCAGTGATTGGTATCAAGTGGGTGTACAAAACCAAGCTTAGCCTGGATGGATCTGTTCAGAAACATAAGGCTAGATTGGTAGCCAAAGGGTATGCCCAGAAACCAGGAGTTGATTTGAATGAGACCTTTGCACCAGTTGCAAGGCTTGACACTATCAGAATCCTAATTGCTTTAGAAACACAGAAAGAGTGGAAGCTGTTTCAACTTGTTGTGAAATCGGCATTTCTAAATGGTGTTCTAGAGGAAGAGGTATATGTAGATCAGCCTGAAGGTTTTGATGTCAAAGGACATGAAGCTAGTGTCTACAAGCTAAACAAGGCACTATACGGACTAAAGCAGGCACCAAGGGCCTGGTATGGGGATATTGATTCCTACTTACTGAGTTGTGGTTTTGAGAGAAGTTCAAGTGAGGCAACTCTGTATCTAAAGTGCAAGAAAGATGAAGGAACCCTAATTGTGTCAATCTATGTAGATGACATCATCTACACAGGTGACAATGCTGCTATGATGGATGAGTTCAAGCAGGACATGATGAACAAATATGAGATGACAGATCTGGGTTTACTACATCATTTTCTAGGGATGGGTGTTCTACAGTCAAGCAATGGCATCTTCATACATCAAAGGAAGTATGCAACCACATTGTTAGAAAAATTTGGACTCAAAGACTGCAAACCAGTGAGTACCCCTCTAGTGACAGTAGAGAAGCTGCAAAGAAATGATGGCAGTGAAGCTGCAGATGAGCAACTCTATAGGCAGATTGTGGGAAGTCTGCTCTATCTCACTACTACTAGATCAGACATAATGTATGCCTCAAGCTTACTGTCTAGATTCATGCACAACCCTACAAAGAATCACCTAGGTACTCCAAAGAGAGTCCTAAGGTATGTCCAAGGTACACTAACCTATGCAATTGAGTACAAGAAGGGAAAAGCAGCAACCTTGGTGGGTTTCTGTGACAGTGATTGGGGAGGCTCAGAAGATGATACGAAAAGCACATATGGATATGCTTTTTCATTTGGCAATGGAGTGTTTTCTTGGGCATATGTCAAGCAGAGCAGCGTTGCTCTTTTAACAGCAGAAGCTGAGTATGTAAGTGCCTCTTAGGCAACTACTCAAGCGGTCTAGCTAAGGCTTGTTTTGGGAGACTTGGGAGAAGAACAGTTAGAGGCTACCCCTCTACTGTGTGATAGTATGTCAGCCATTGCCATGGCCAAGAATCCAGTCTTCCATCAGAAGACCAAACACATAAACAGAAGGTGTCATTACATCAGAGATGCAATCCAAAATGAAGAGATAACCCTACATTACTGCAAGTCAGAAGAACAACTTGCAGACATATTCACTAAAACCCTACCTAGAGAGAGGTTATGTTATCTAAGGAGTCAGCTGGGAGTGGTTTCAGTGACTAGCTTAGGAGGGGATGTTGGTGACTAAGCTGCATCACTGGCAGCTGACTTGGCAGCATACTAGCTGCTGACTCAAGCAAGAAGTTGTCATCAACTAAGGCACGAATTTAAAGAGTGTGTGAGTGTGTGAGGCAGTTAGCAACTGCATAGAGTGTGAGAGCAGAATAAGGAGAAAAGTGAAGTGTGTGAGGGTTTGTTATAGCATCCCTAACCGTTTTGGAAGTGGGAGAGTGTGCGTGAAAACTGTTATGTAATTGAACTAAAAGCAATGAGATATATGAGAATATGCACGGGTAGAATCAGTCATAACTGTCTACTCTTTCAGTCAAAGAAAAAACTCTCTCAGTCATTTCATCAACAGAAGATCATCATATTGATCTTCATCTAATCTCAGCTAAACTATTCCTATTAAAAACAATCATGAACCTAGAATAGAGAATCATACAAATGAATGCATCACGGGCTAATCCCGATTCAAGGATTTCAGCTAGAGATTAGAGTTTAGAAATTATACCTTTGCTTGCAGCTGTTCTTGATTGAAGAAGAAAACCAATCCCAATCCGAGAGAGATCATCATCCTCTTCTCCACACCAATCGAAAACAACCAAATCTCGTGCGATTCCACCAAAAGTCTGGTCATCCGACATTTTTGTTACGCACGGGACAACGGCGCGTGAGGACGACATCTTCACTTTTGCCTCTGACCATTATGTATTCGGCACCAGAACATGTGAGCCCGGTTAGTATCAATGCCCAGTTATTGAAAGGGATATTCCCCACGTACCAACACCAACACCAACAACCATCTTTCGCCGTCATTTGTTGCTGTATTATATATGTTATTTTGTTATAATAAATACTAAAATTAACTGTATGTAATAATTAAAAGTAAGAATACACTCCTTACTGGTAAATACCGAAGCCTTGTCCTTTGTCTTTTACCTATCACTTATATAAGTATTTGTTTTGTTTTTTTCATATTAAAATTTGTAGTTTTAATATCCGTATTCTTGTCCTTTGTCGTGGATCTTCTTTGTAGTTTCTTGTAAAATCTTATTCATTTTGTTAATTTGTTCAGATCCTTAGTTAATGGTAGGTCGATGCTACTGTATAAATTAATGCTAATTAAGCACTGCTTGCAAGAGTTAATTGAGCTTAAATTCAAAATCTCTTCTTCTCTTTCTCACCTTCTTCCTCTTTCTACTCATCATCATCATCAACTTCACCACTACTTTCTCTCTCTCTGCAAACTCTGAGCTCCTATCCATGGCAGCCATGGCGTCTCCTCTCAAAACCTTCAAAATGAGTCCCTTTCCTATCAATTTGCTCCGTCTCCACCTACAATAATTTTATGAGGCTACGATCCAAGCTGAACAAAGCTCCAACAACAAATCTCACCTCCTACTCCCTGCACGCGCCTTCACCGCCATGCTGACTTCACTGACTGTCCATCCCTCAGCTCCGAGAGTTTCGGGGAACCCAGTCGACTCTACTCCGCCGACGTGTACAACACCAGAGCGAGCTGCAGCACGAGCGTGTGCCCAGAGAGTCTTCGTCACTCGGATACCCCTCAGCGGGTCCAATCCCCAAGACGTCGCCGCCGCGATCTCACAATTCGAGTTCAATTTGTCCTTGAACTGTGGCGGCAGCGACCAGAAGTATTGCTTTCTCCGCGGAGAAGGGACCGCGGAAGGCGGCGATCAGAATTACGCCGTACCCCACAGAGGTAGAATCCCATATCTTAGGTCAACGCCACCGGATGCGGCGGCGCCTGCGACGAAGTTCGTCGGAGAAGTCAAGAGTCAAAATATCTCCCGGTTCGCTGGTTATGTTCTCTCGTAACTTGTCGGAAAAAGTGAGGAGGAAATCGAAGACAACTGGAATATTCTGAGCAGCAAGACTGAAGCTCAGCTTGAAAATCTCGATTCCATTCGAATCTGGAATATTCTCACTCTCGGATGCGAAATTCAGAAGGCGATCACCAAAAAAGGCCTCATGATCGAAGCCCCCGTTCGGGTGGAGATCTTGGAATCCCACCGCCGCATGATCGAGCTGCTCCCACTCCCCCATCCCGCCAACAAATACAAAGCTGATCATAAAGATCATGATTACAACGACGATAATGATTGTTGGTGCTTAAGCTGTCACAAGGCATCTAGGTTGCTGAGACAAGTTAGCAAAGTATGCAATCAAGTCAGTGAAATTTCTGTTAGAACATAAAGCAGTGAGGATGTGTGTGTGAGCCTAACTTGGCGCCTAAGCTAGAAGAGCTGTATGGGATAAGTGTGTGTGTGACATCATAGTGTCATCACACAAACAGAATGTAAGTGTGAATGTAATAAGTGTGTGTGTGATCATTCTAATTTCAATCATAATTGAACAATCTCTCTTTGTCACAGCAGAGAGATCATCCGAATCCTATTAGAATTGCATAACAGCATTTCATCAAACAGTTGGTGTGCAACACACAAAACCATCCAATCTCTACAGAAATTAAACCTAGTGTTCATCACCCGAAGGATTCATTCCTACATCTAAAAACAATCAATCCAAATCCGTAATAAAAAACCATAATCAATTGAGGTTGAGTTTAGAGAACTTACCTAATAGTAAGGAGAAACGCTTTCCGATTGTGTTGAAGCTGTTGAAATCAACATGGTATCAGAGCTTTCTGATCTGTGAGCATTGACACAAGGGACGATCATCTGTGAAGAAGAAGCAGTTGCGTCTAACATGACAGGAGCTGGTGGATCAGAGCTACGAGCTCCGATCTTTGATGGAACCAACTATGAATTCTGGAGCATCAAAATGCGGACCATCCTCAGAGCACAAGATCTCTGGGAGTATGTTGATGTTGGACTGCATGAAGAAGCAGGAGATGCTGCCGGTGATATGGTTAACCAACCAACCCGAGCAGACTACATCAAGGATGCAAGAGCCTTGGGGATGCTTCAAACATCAGTTGCTGATACTATCTTCTCAAAAATCTAAAACGAGGAGACTGCCAAATCAACCTGGGATTTGCTGAAAAGAGAGTACAGAGGTGATCAGAAGGTAAGAGCAGTCAAGTTACAATCCTTAAGACGTGATTTTGAGTATACAAGGATGAAAGAAACTGAATCCCTATCCAACTATCTGTCTAGACTATATGAAATAGTGAATCAAATGAGAACCTATGGTGAAGATGTTACTGAAAAACGGTTAGCACATAAAGTATTGATCAGCCTAACTAAATCCTATGATTCTATAGTATCTATTATAGAAGAAACTAGAGATATGGACACTGTGAATGTTGAAAATGTAGTGGCTTCCATTAGAGCTTTTGATCAAAGACTAGAAATGCATGAGAGTACTGTGGATAAAGCATTTTCTAGTTTATCTATGCATGATAAGGGACAACAAGGGACTGGTCAAAGAAATTTCAAGAAGCAGTTTAAGGGAAACAAAAACTGGAATAAGAAGTTCAATTCTGAAAAGCCTAACTACAATCAAAGTGTGAATCCCAGTAAAGGATTGCAACGGGAAGCAGAATGCAACAAGTTTGGTCACATGGCCAAGGACTGCAACGGGAAGCAGAATGCAAATGTTGCAAGACAAGCAGATGAGGAAAGTGCAATGTTCTATGCCTGTCACTCTGCTACATCTAAACCTGACACAGATATATGGTACCTTGACAGTGGCTGCAGTAATCACATGACCTCAAATGAAGCCTCATTGATTAACCTAGATAAGTCTCTAAAGTCCAAGGTGAAAATGGGGACTGGTGAACTTGTGGATGCAAGTGGTAAAGGCACACTGGTGATCAAGACACAAAATGGAGACAGATTGATCAAGGAAGTGATGCTAGTGCCAGGTCTGGATGAGAATCTGCTTAGTGTTGGACAGATGGTGGAGCATGGATACAATCTTGTGTTTGAGGACAAGATTGCTAAGATCTATTATCAGGGAAATGAGGTTGCAACTATTCCAATGACAAGGAATATGTGTTTCCCACTCTCATTCAACCAAGTCATTCCAGTAGCAAGGATTGCCACTGAAGAGGGATGTTCCTGGCTATGGCATAGGAGGTTTGGTCATTTGAATCACTCTAGCCTAGATGTAAAGTACACAAAAGATATGGTTGTGGGAATGCCTAAGCTATCCAAGAAGAGTGAAGTGTGTGAAGGCTGCATAGTTGGAAAGCAGCATGTTGAAAGTTTTGACAAGGATAAAGCTTGGAGAGCATCAAAACTACTAGAGTTGATCCACTCTGATGTCTGTGGTCTAATGCAGACTGAGACAATGGGAGGAAACAAGTATTTCTTAACATTCATTGATGACTACTCTAGGATGTGTTGGGTCTACTTTCTTAAACACAAGTCTGGGGTGTTTAATGCATTCAAAAAGTTTAAGACAATGGTTGAACTGCAGACAGAGAACAAGATCAAACGGTTGAGAAGTGACAGAGGAGGTGAGTTCACATCACAAGAGTTTCTGACCTACTGTGAACAAATGGGAATAGAAAGGCAGCTCACTGTGGCATACTCACCACAGCAGAATGGGGTTCCAGAAAGGAAGAACATAACTATTATGGAAATGGCTAAATCTATGATGCATGACAAGAAGATGACATATCAGTTTTGGGCTGAAGCTGTTAATACAGCAGTCTATTTGCTCAACAAGTGTCCTATAAAGGCAGTTCTAAGGATGACACCATTTGAGGTGTACAGTGGGAGGAAATTAGGAGTAAAACACTTAAGAGTGTTTAGTTATGTGTGCTACACTCATGTACCTTCACAGCTTAGACAGAAGCTAGATGAAACTGCTTCAAAAGGTTTGTTTGTAGGCTATGGGAGTTGTGAGAAAGGGTATAGGATTCACAATCTGGAAACCAAGAAAATTGTGATTTCCAGAACTGTGACCTTCAATGAGAGAGCAATGTGGAATTGGGAAACAAATGAAGAACTCAGAGTCCAAGTTCCTGAGATGGAGGCTGAAGTTCCTATGGTTCAAGAACCAGACCTACAAGCTCAGGGCTCACAACCAAGTTCAAGCATCAGCTCATCCTCAGAAACATCATATGAGTCAGGAAACATTCCAGCAAAGATGAGAAGTATTGGAGATATCTATGCTAGATGTAACCTAACTATTGTTGAGCCTGAGAACTTTGAAGAAGCAGTAAAGGACAATGCTTGGAAGAAAGCAATGGAGAGTGAAATTGAGAAGATTGAGAAGAACTCAACTTGGGAGTTGGTTAACAGACCAGCTGATAAACCAGTTATTGGAGTTAAATGGGTATACAAGACCAAGCTGAACCTAGACGGCTCAATCCTGAAGCATAAAGCAAGGCTAGTAGCTAAAGGCTATGCACAGAAGCCTGTAATTGACTTCAATGAAACATTTGCTCATATTGCAAGACTAGATACAATCAGAACTTTGATTGCACTAGCTGCACAGAAGGAATGGAGTCTATATAAGCTAGATGTCAAATCAGCCTTCCTAAATGGTGTCCTAGAAGAGGAAGTCTATGTGGATCAGCCTGCTGGTTTTGAAGTACAAAGAGAAGAAGGGAAGGTCTATAAGCTCAGAAAGGCCTTGTATGGTTTGAAGCAAGCCCCTAGAGCTTGGGATGGTGAGATAGATTCTCACTTACTCATCTGTGGTTACCTAACGAGTCCTAGTGAAGCAACATTGTACATGAAAGCAACTAAGGATGGCAGGACCTTAATAGTTTCCATATATGTGGATGACATTGTCTATACTAGCAATTGTGACAGATTGATGAAGGAATTCAAGGAGGACAAGATGACCAAGTATGAGATGACTGATTTGGGACTTCTACATCATTTTCTAGGTATGGGAGTTATTCAAATAGAGAAGTTCATCTTCATTCATCAGCAGAAATATGCACAGGCTTTACTTGACAAGTTTGGAATGAAAGATTGCCAGCCTGTGAGCACACCACTTGCTACTGATGACAAGCTCAGCATAAGTGATGGTTCAGAAGCTACAGATGAAGGTACCTATAGACAGATTGTTGGTAGTCTGTTATACTTAACTACCACTAGACCAGACATCATGTTTGCATCTAGTTTGTTGTCTAGGTACATGCATAATCCTTCAAAGAAACACTATGGTACAGCTAAGAGAGTTTTGAGATACATTTAAGGAACTATCTCTTATGGAATTGAATATCAAAAGGGAAAACAAGCTACTCTAGTACGGTATTGTGATAGTGATTGGAGTGGTACTTTGGATGATATGAGAAGCACCTCTGGTTATGCCTTCTCATTTGGCAGTGGAGTATTCTCTTGGGCCTCCGTGAAACAACATAGTGTTGCCTTATCTACTGCTGAGGCAGAGTATGTTCGTGCATCTGAAGCTATTGCTCAAGCCAAATGGCTAAGATTCGTGTTGGAGGACTTTGGGGAAGAACTAGTGGGAGCTACACCTATCCTATGTGATAATACTTCAGCACCTATCCTATGTGATAATACTTCAACTATAGCCATGTCAAAGAATCCAGTCTTTCACCAAAAGACTAAGCACATCAACAGGAGGTTTCACTTCATAAGAGAAGCTATGCAAGCTGGTGAGATTGACCTGATCTACTACAGGTCAGAGGAGCAGCTTGCAGATGTGTTTACTAAAGCACTACCTAAAGGCAGATTCTACTACTTGAGAAGTATGCTAGGGGTAATGCCAGTGAATAGGTTAGGAAGGGATGTTGGTGCTTAAGCTGTCACAAGGCATATAGATGGCTGAGACAAGTCAGCAAAGTATGCAATCAAGGCAGTGAAGTTTCTGTTACAACAGAAAGCAGTGAGGGTGTGTGTTTCAGCCTAACTTGGCACCCAAGCTAGAAGAGCCGTGTGGGATATGTGTGTGTGTGTGTGTGTAATCATTCTAATTTCAATCATAATTGAACAATCTCTCTCTGTCACAGCAGAGAGATCATCCGAATCCTATCAGAATTGCATAGCAGCATTTCATCAAACAATTGGTGTGCAACACACAAAATCATCCAATCTCTACGAAATTAAACCTAGTGTTCATCACCCGAAGGATTCATGCCTACATCTAAGAACAATCAATCCAAATCCGTAATCAAAAACCATAATCAATTGAGGTTGAGTTTAGAGAACTTACCTGATAGCAAGGAGAAACGCTTTCCGATTGTGTTGAAGCTGCTGAAATCAACAATGATACTTTGGTATGCAACATTCTGTTATTTTCAGAGAAGCATAACTTGGCAAGGCACGGCAGCTGTGATGGTGGTACACCATTGATTTCTCAGGTATGGTTTATTTTCCTACAACTATAACTGAAAACGATTGGTTAGGATCCTCTCTTCCTCTCTTGTATTTGAACTGAAATTTGGGACGGAGTTGATCTGCAAATTTGTGCGATGAACACTATGATATTCGATGCACACCAACCAACACTAAAAATTCATGCAAAGCGCACGGACAACGATGCCGTTTCGATTAATCTTCGACGCGAGAGAGTTCAAATCAGAACTGGAGAATTCCGGGATCAACCCGAACTTCGTCCCTTACATATGGAAGCAGGTGATCCAAAACCCCGATGCCCAATTCGACCAAATTCCTTCTTTACCCTCCGCCGCATACCCTCTGCTAACCTCTAAATTCAAAAACCCTAACCTCCTCTGTCCACTCGGCCATGGACTCCTCAGACCAACTCACCACCAAACTCCTTATTAAGCTCTAGGTATGCCTTTTTATCTTTTTTTTGCGCACAACCCGTTTGATAAAATATGCCTATGTGAGCAAGAATCACACTTTCTTTTGTTTTTGTTGTTGTTAGAATGGAGCTTTTGTGGAGGCTGTGATTATGAGGTACGACGCCCGCTTGGGAAAGTATAATATGGGAAGCCCCGCCCTGGTGGTCTTAGGTCCACTTTGTGTATCTCATCTCTGGTATCAAGTTTTGAAATTTTGTTTTCTTGTCAAAATTGCTGGGTTTCAATGTTTCTGTTCATGTGATCAGGTTGGTTGCAAAATGGGTTGCACATTCTTTGCCACTGGGAGTATGGGGTTTAAGAGAAATCTGACCTCTGAGAAATGGTAGATTTAATAACTTTTCCATGCTATTCTATACGATTATAAGAAATTTTTTTCTCATTGCTTCATAATATTTTGTCTAGTATTCACTAACCAATAATTTAAATGCTTCTTAGAGTGAACACATCAATCGGAGTACTTCCCTTCCAACTAAAGAATTGATTGCATACTTTAGTATTTTGTATGCTGGCCTGCATTTAGGACCTCCATCGAATGCTCTTAACTTGTATCACTTATGTGTCAGTTGGAAAGTAACTGTGTAGTATGCAGTACTCTTTAAGTCTTCAGTTGAATGTGGATGAATCATAGTTACCTTAGTCTTAATGAAGTAGCTTTCGAGTGCTGGTACATTTGGTTTACTCGTTTATCAGTGGTGCATCTAATCTTTTGTAGGTTGGTGTTGAAGACCGAAACAATAGCAGCGGTGGCTGCGTGAAACCTCCAGGATCGGACTCCTAGTCCTTGTGCAATTTGTGATTGTTTAGTCCTTGTATTTACTTATTTGTAATCCTAGTTCTATTGGGACTCTCTTTAACCCTGCCCCCGTAACTGGTTCCAACTTCTGCTCTTCCATCTGCTGCCACTCTTCCTTACACACCTCCACAACTTCGCCGTCGTACGAATGTGCCCAGCTACCTTCGGCAATTCCATCTTAATATTGACCTTCCCTCACATCCCGGGCCACCTTCTCCCTCGGCGTCGACTGCAACAAACGGTATTGTTTATCCTCTTTCTCAAGTTCTTTCTTATACTAAATTATCACCCAAACACCATGCTTTTTCCGTGTCTTTATCTACCATACAGGAACCCCGTTCTTATTCTAAGGCTATGGCTAATCCCAATTGGCGCAATGCCATGTCTGAGGAACTGACGGCCCTTGCTAGTACAGGTACTTGGTCCCTCCAAGCTCTACCACCTGGTCACAAACCCATTGGTTGCAAATGGGTCTACAAATTGAAATTGAACCCCGATGGTTCTGTTGCTCGCTACATAACCCGTCTTGTTGCCAAGGGCTACAGTCAAATTGCAGGTTTGGATTATGGGGAGACTTTTGCCCTCGTGGCTAAACTCGTCATAGTTCGCCTATTGCTTGTCGTGGCCTCCTCATGCAATTGGCATCTTTATCAACTTGATGTCAATAATGCTTTTCTACATGGTGACCTTGATGAGGACGTTTACATGGATTTGCCCCCTGGTTTCGGACGAAAGGGGGAGACTCGGGTATGCAAACTTCATAAGTCTCTATACGGTCTTAAGCAAGCTTCTCGCCAATGGTTCATTAAACTCTCTACCACATTGACACATCTTGGGTTTCAGCAGTCTAAAGCGAATTACTCACTATTCGTCCGCACCCAAGGTAGAAAATTCACAGCTCTTCTAGTTTATGTGGATGACATTATTTTGACAGGAAACAGTCTTCAGGACATTGAGGCAACTAAACTTCACCTTATGCGCCAATTCAAACTAAAGGATCTTGGCCAACTCAAATATTTTCTAGGGCTCGAGATTTCCCGTTCTCATAAAGGCTTGGTACTTTTCCAACGCAAGTATGCTCTTGAGATACTTGAAGATGCTGGACAACTTGCAGCAAGACCAGCCGAATCTCCCATGGAACAAAATTTATCACTAAGTCGACATGATGGTGAATTCATTGACGACCCTTCATCCTACAGACGGCTTGTAGGAAGGCTTATTTATTTGACTATTACGCGGTCTGACCTTGTTTACGCCGTCCACATTTTGAGTCAATTCATCATGGACAAACCGAGAACTCCACATTTGGAAGCAGCTCACCGTGTATTGCGCTACATAAAGCAAACTCCAGGCCAAGGTATATTCTTTCCTGCTAATAGCCCACTTCAATTAAATGCATTATGTGATGAGGATTGGGCTAGGTGTAGAGACACCCGACGTTCTACCACTGGGTACTGCATATTTCTCGGACAATCCTTGGTTTCATGGAAAACCAAGAAGCAAAACACAATATCACGTTCAAGTGCTGAAGCAGAATACCGCTCCATGGCTGCCGCTTGTTGTGAAATCACTTGGTTGACGTACATTTTGCAGGACTTGGGCATCAAGCATCCACAACCAGCCAAGTTATATTGCGATAATCAAGCAGCCCTTCACATTGCCTCCAATCCCGTTTTTCACGAACGGACGAAGCACATTGAGCTCGATTGTCACTTAGTGAGGGAAAAGGTTCATAATGGTTTGATTGAGACTGCACACATCCATACCTCACAGCAGCCTTCGGACCTTTTCACCAAGGTCGTGAGCCTCCCACAGTTTGCTAATCTTCTAAGCAAGTTGGGAATAATCAACATTTATTCCAACTTGAGGGGGAGTGTTGAAGACCGAAACAATAGCAGCGGTGGCTGCGTGAAACGTCCAGGATCAGACTCCTAGTCCTTGTGCAATTTGTGATTGTTTAGTCCTTGTATTTGCTTATTTGTAATCCTAGTTCTATTGGGACTCTCTTTAACCTAGTTGTATAATTAGGCTTGTAATTATTCTCACATAATAGAAATTAGATCATATTGATAACTTTACAGTTGCTATTATTCATGCTATCAAAAAGCTTCATAGTGATCTTCCAGGTCTGAATTTAGCAGTTTCACTGCATGCACCTGTCCAAGAAATTCAGTGTCAGATAATGCCTGCAGCTCCGGCTTTTCCTTTAGTAAAGCTCATGGATACACTGCAAGAATATCAAAAGAACACGTAAAATCTTGCTACAACTCATGCTTGTAGTAAATTTTTTCAGCTTTCATTTCTTAAGATTAGAAATACACTTTCACTGTTGTTTTAGATTCTTAGATAATCTAACGGCTGAGTTTTATCTGCAGTCAGCAGAAAATCTTCATTGAGTATATAATGCTTAATGGAGTGAATGATGAAGAGGAACACGCACACCAGCTTGGAAAATTGATAGAGACATTTCAAGTGGTGAGTTCTTATTTGGCAGCATATGAGGAATTGCAATTTGCGTGTACGTGTACACTCTTGTGTATTTGTATCCAACAAAATAACCGTTGCATTTGTTGTTTCGGTCACACAGGTTGTTAATTTAATACCCTTCAATCCAATCGGTTTACTGAGCAAATTCAAAACCAACAGCAAATTATTAGAGGCCATTATGGAATCCGAACAACAATTCGCAAGGAAATGGGTCAGGATATAAGCGGAGCCTGTGGTCAGTAGGTGGTGAACTACCGAGTAAGAGATCAACTGATAACATAGTTCCCTCAACTGACATAGGAGATCTTCAGGTCACACTCAGATAGATCCATTCTTGCTCCAAGACTGACGTGTTAATGACAATCCAAGTAATGAACACCGCAGGTCAGCAGGCCAAGCTAATTACTTTGTTTTCCAGTAGCTGTAAAACTTTGCAATTCATTCAATTAGTTTGTCGTTGTAGATTCGCAGAAGCAAAATTTGTCTTGAAATTTTATCGTAGCAGTAGCAGCTTAAATAGTAAGCACTTTAGATTTCTTATTCTGTTTCTACTCTTAACAACCTGCAGTTTTTTGTACCAGACCAATTCACCAACTCCATATTTTGGGTGTTAAGTGAATTCAGATTTATGTAGATATTTGCAGATAATTTTTAAAGTGATTTGAGTACTTCAAGTTTTACAGATTTTGTTGATTTTCACAAACATTTTCAGTGTTAGTAGAGAATCATAGAGTTATGTGGTAAATTTTTGTCGAATTGTATACTGAACTTGCCTTGAAAAAGGGTTAAACGAAAACCCCAACCTGTCACACAATTCAAATCCAAAACCACCCCAAAAATTCCAATCCAATCAGAACCATCAAGTTCGAAAAACCTCAGCCAATTAGTCCCACAAGGGCAATTAGAGCATACTAGGTTAAAATAAAAACAATTGCTCAATATAAAATATTAGGGACATTGTCACTAATAACCATTTCTCACAACAAAAAAAAAACACTAATAACCACTTTCTTATCCTCAACCATATATAGTATTTAGTTTTTGCTATTTACACTTTTTCACACCCTATATATACACTTCAATGACTAATTTGCAATTTTTTCATTTCTCTCTCTTCTCTCTTCTCTCTCTCTTCTCTTTTTTCTCTCATGAAGATGATGATATGTGACGAAGATGTCCATATGAAGCTGAAGGGGGAGACTGCGTCCTCGTCCTCTTCGTCTTCTTCCTCTACGTCCTTCTTTTTCTCTTCCCTCTTCATCTTCATCTTCATTTTCATCTTAAAAATCCAAAAATAGTTAGGTAACTAAGTGGCTACCAACTAGTATGTAAGTGGAAACTAATTGGTAACTATCTGCGAAACCATGGAGACCCAGAAACAGAAAACCCAAAAACCCATAATCAGTTAGGTAATTAAGTGGTTACCAATTAGTATGTAAAGTGGTAACCAGCCAGTAACTAACTGGGAAACCATAGAAAACTCAGTTCCTCTTCAATTACGTTTCTTCAATTCTACCCACTCTCTCCCTCCCTCTAACTGCTACACCCCGCTCCAGAAATCCAACAGGATATCGGATTCACCGGGTGCTGGCCGACACATGGACACTGAGTCCAGGTGACGAAAGCCCAACTAAAAACGTTGCGTTTTAGGAAAAGCTTAGTAAAAAAAATAACTAGTAACACTAGTTACCATTCCACCACAACAGTGGATAACCCAGATCATAATCAAAACACATGATGATCATAACTAAAGCACCGAATGCTTTACCGATTTTTACCTTGTTACACCCTCCACGGGTGATGTCAGGACTGTCACCACGTGACTCCCTCCTCGTACTCACGAACTTTCTTCTGAGACCTTAGGAGTACATATTAGTGGCCAGATATGAAGGGAGATGAAGAGAGATAGCAGCGTCTGTGTTACACCCCGTCCCGAATATACAATGGGATATCAGAAATACCGGGTGCTGGCTGACACCTGGACGCTGAGTCTAGGTGAGGAAAGCCCAACTAAAACGATGTGTTTTAGGAAGTCTATTGAAAGGTAGAATAGTAAACACTAAATTACCGTTTCACCGCGATAGCGGACAACCCAGAGCATAATTAAAATAAATGATGATCATAATTAAAGCATCAATGCTTAACAGATTGTTACCTTGTTACACCCTCCATGGGTAGTTGTCATGACGTGATTCCCTCCTCGTAGTCCAGAACCTTCTCCAGTAACCTGAGGGGTACAAAACAAGGAGGTGAGTGAACCCTAGTAAAATTCCATAAAACAATTCATTAGATATATATATATATATATATATATATATATATATATATACCTCTCAATATAAAAACTTAGGTAACATGAGTCACACTCATACCAGTCGATTTCACCTATTATACCATATTCTCCATACCTTTTTCGTGCATGACTCCATATTGTACTTACCATATATCCGGTACCGGTCATGAGACCTTAGTATTTGGGTCATCACCTGTGGCATTATTTCATACTCAACAGTATAGTCAATATACTAATCAAATAACCTAGTAGGGCTAGTAACCATGCAACACAATCACATAATGATTTATTAACTAACATTCACAATGAATCTTCATACATTGAAGATTACACAACTAATAATACTTTGATACCATCGCCTCTCTGTAATGGTATCGATAATCTCAGGGACACATCGTCCATACAAAACATAATCTTATCAATCAGGTCACCTCCCACACTGTACCCACTGACCTCGATAATGAAACGTAACCTCATTGGCGCATGGACTCTGATAACTAGTCATGACAATCGTCATCATATCATATGAGATGGCAAGTCCCTCAGCTCTCATATCGCATCAACTCGTATATCATATCCTATTAGCCTGCAAATTCTCGGCTATCATCGTATAGTGTATCAGCCGGCATATATCCCTCGGCTATCATAATATCACATATGAGCATGACCCTCATCTATTGTAATCATGTCAGCCGGCATATCCCTCAGCTATCATATCGTCATAAGCCGACATCACTACAAGAAAAACTGCTTTAGGCAACGGAGAAAATCCGTTGCCTATTCACCATAAAAACCATGGTATTACTTGGTGATGCCTATTGGGCCTTTAAGCAACATATTTTCTCCGTTGCCTAAAGTGGTTTTTCGCATCGGTTTTTACATAATACCGTTGTCTAATCATCCTTTCTTAAACCATAGTATAGTAAAAACCGATGTCTAAAGCTACTTTACGCAACGGTAAGTATTAAAAATCGATACCTAAAGCTACTTTACACAACGATATGTAATTAAAAACCGATGCCTAAATCTACTTTACGCAACGGTATATAATAAAAACCGATGCTTAAAACTACTTCACACATCAGTCTCGTTATAATAACTGTTGCGAAAAGGGCTAAATAGCTACACAAAACAGTCCAATACCGATGCATAATCTACAATTTGCAACCTCTTTTTAGATAATAACCGATGCTTGAGGCATCAATTCATTTTATGTAACGACCGCTATTTTACATTAACGATACATAAATTCAGCATATTATTATTTTCCTCATGAACATTTGCAAGTATAGTACAACAAAATAGCAAGACAACACATGAATAAAGAAACCTTGATTCATAATGGAAAAGTTACAAGTGTTAAAATGAAAAATATATTCCATAAAATCTAAGAAGTATACAATTTAGCCCAAATATATATATATATATATATATATATATATATATATCCTATACTAACTTGAGAGAGTTACGCATGTTCAACTTTTTATCATCACTATCTTTCTTCATCTTTCTTCAAGCAGACAGATTGTGATATTTTTAAAAGTAAAAAATAAAAGGGGCTGACCCTTTTGGCTTTCAGTCCCCTCTATGCTTTCAATCCCCTCTATGCTTCATCCAACTAGTCCTGCAAAAACTAAAACCATCACAACATAAAATGAGATCTTGATCAATCGGGTTCTGTGTGTGTCCTTGGGTGATCAGAGAGAGAGAGCTGCACCAACCTGGTTTGAAGTCCGAAGAGTGATCAGAGTGTTGTCCCTCAAAAGTTGCATGATCAGATTGTTGTCCCTCAAAAGTTGCATGATCAGAGAAGTGTTGTCCTTGTATGATTCTTCTCCTAAAGTGTTTAACTCAGCAATACCTTCAAATGCCTAATAACTATCATACAGAAGCAACATAGTAGACTGTAATCCAAATAGAATTCTTATGGAGAAAAACAAGACCACTTCAAATCTAAACTCACACATCTCAAAGAACCAAAAACCTAATATGACATGTGTTCGTACCTAATTTGATCAACCTAGCCAAGGCTGATCAGTCCCGCCAAAAAATACTTGGCCCTCGGCTCAAAAAGAGTACAACAATACAAATCTACAACATCAGGTGCATCCCACCGGCGCAGCCTAGGACAAAAGACACCAAAAGCCACTAAGCCGACTAGATCTGGCTGGCCTACCCGTCCATCGGCCGACCTTGTCAACACAACCACAGGACTCGGGACCACTATGACACATGTCGGCTCCAGGACTAGAGACATTTATCCAACATCGAAATGATTCACCTACAACATTCAATGCCACTATAAATACAAGGGCACCTCCCCTCAAAAAAGGTAACGACAACTTTGCCCTTACGCTGCCTAGTTCTTACAATACCATCCACATTTAACTGACTTAAGCATCGGAGACTATTAGGCTGGCACCCCACCGGTGCTCCTTTGCTCTTACCTTCTCTCTACAGGTCTTCCTACCCCCGAGGGTAGCGAGTCAAGCAAGCTCAGCGAGGCAACACTAAGTTGGTCCATTTTTGGTATCAACAGTTTGGCGCCGTTTGTGGGAATTCTGAAACAACCTCCCACGAACCAACATCCTCCGAGCATCATTTTGGACGATCAAGATGAAGGAATACTCAAATACACTCATTTCCTACAAAGGAGCTCAAGGGACAACATCCCTGATATGCTGAGACAGACGTTGGACGACCTCCAACGGGAAGTGGCTGAGCTCAGGGCTCACAACGCCAAGATGGACGCTAAGAATCAGGTCCTGTCTGAGTAGTACGAGACCATGCTCGTCCTTGTAAGGATGTCCCAGCGCAATCAAGGACGAGACAAGGGATCAGTCGACCAAGCACAGGCCGACTAAATTGTGACCGACTGGACCCCGGTCGATCAACCTGTCATTGAGTGAATTCCCTCGGACAAGCACAAGAACCAGCAGCCTAGGGCAAACCCTAGCTCATCCGGAGGGCGACTGCTCATCCAACCACAAAATTGCACTGGCCCGTCTCAACTAAGAATCTATCGGGACGCTCTCCAACTACTAAAGGATCACCAAGTTGAGTTAGAGCCTCTCCACCTAACTTATGCTGCATCGGATCCTAGGGCAATGGGACAACCTCCCTTACCGAAGCTAACTACGACTGGCCGACAGATGACGTGACACACTTCCGGTATGGCCGATGGTCGAGAAGATCAAAGGACGAGAGGTCCTGAACCACAACAAAGGGCGAACAATCCAGAATTATAAGATGAGACCGGCTCAACTGCTGGGAGTTACTCACATGGCCGAAGGATAAATAGAGATCGTCGAGAAAGAGGCAATGATCAAGAGGGACACCAACTAACCCCCCCTCCACCTCAACAAGACAATGCCCTGGTAGAAAGCCACCTACGCCGATTGCGCAACCTTGAGGCAGAAAAAGAAAAAGGTAAAGTGCCAGCTTGGGGGAAGACTAGCACAAGTCCTTTCACCAACTGAATCCTTCGGTAGAGACATAGATTAGAGGTCAAACCTTTGAAAATAGCTCTCTACACGGGAAAGGCCGACCCGTCACCCACTTAAACAAATATACCTTCGCCCTTGCGTACAAGAACATGACGGACGAGGTCCAGTGCCTTATCTTCAGCTCTACACTCACCGACGCAGCCCTCAATTGGTTCTACCGCATGGCTCTCAATACCATCAACTCCTTCAACGAACTACAGACAACCTTTCCCAACCAGTTTGTGATCCAGATGGATAGGCTGGTCTTCACGGAAGATCTTTTCTCCCTCATGCAGGAGGAAGATGAAACACTTCAAAAATATGCCGCCAGGTTTAGCCTCGAATACTCCCGCTGCCGAGACACAGATGACAAGGCTGCATTCAACGCTTTCCGAAGCGGCCTCAGGGAGTCACCCTTCAAGTATGCAGCCCATACAAAAGACTGGAAGGATTACAATGAGATCATGCGAAGGGCGGCATTCCACGCCAAAGCAGAATTCTTCCACACTCCCACCAAGGAGACCAGAGCGCCCTCATACTCAACTCCCCCGAGCAACAACAACCAAGGTAAGACCAACCACAACTCGGGAGGCTACAATCATGACTCCAACCAATCTCATCAAGGGAAGAGGAAACTCACCTATGGCGGACAACACCATGCCAAGAAGGGTCGACCAAATTATGACAACAGGGGATTCAAGTAAGGTGACAACCATCACCAAGGGGCACGAGATTTGGCAGGAGACAACTCCAGACCAAGACGTCGCTTCAAAACGTACACTATACTAAACACATCTTTGGACAACGTACTGCTCAACGTGGAGGGCATGATCCCTAAAGCCAAGCCAAGGAACCTCAACTATCACCCCACCCATAACAAAGAAGCTTTCTGCCAATACCATAAGTACAATGGCCACACAATTGAAGAATGAATTACATTCAAGGACATTACCGAGCAGTTGGTCCGCGAAGGCAAACTCAGTCAGTTTCTCTAACATCCCCCCTTGCACATGGCACAGCAGCAGATCAACACCATCAGCGGAGGAACAACCCTATCCTCCTCAATCACCTTCAACTGAGCAAAGAAGAACTTCCTTCGAGCTACCCAAGCCAACCACCAAGTACTCAGCATCGACTTTGGTCAGGCAGCTAAAGTGGCCAAGAACGGATGGCAACCCAGCACAATCTCAAAGGAAGAGGAGAAAGGCATCGTGTTCCCGCACGACGACCCATTCATCATTAGAGCCCAGATCTCCAACTACCACGTAGGAAGAATGCTCATTGACACCGGGAGCTCGGTCAATGTACTCTTCTAGGACCCTTTCAAACAGATGGGCATAGATAAGAAGGAGCCTGATCGAAAGGTCACGCCACTTCTGGGTTTCTCGAAAAACTCAGTCTTACCCAAGGGCATCATCTTTCTACCAGTATCAATGGCTACTACCCCAAGGATATCCACAACCATCATGACCTTCCTCGTGGTCAATTGTCCCACGGCCTACAATGCCATTATCGGAAGAGGATTGCTCAATCAGATGAAGGCCATCGTGGCAACCCGCCTACTGCTCTTGAAGTTCCCAACCGCCATGGGAACGGGATAGGTGCGAGGAGACCAACTCTCCGGGAGAACATGCTATGCCACGGCCTTAACCAAGACGAGCAAGTAGGATCAACTAGTCCAAATAGAAACTCTATCAGTCAACTGTTCTAGGAGACGACCCCATCAACCCTAAACTCTTGCAAGATTTCTAGAACAGCCCTCCAGAAGATCCATGAGACCTTGCAAACATGCCACATCTGAACCTGTGTAAGAGACAGAGGCAATACCTTTATCTGATCAACACAAAGATCGTACAGTCCGGATAAGATCAAAGCTGAAACCCACCATACGAGCAGCCCTCATAGAATTCTTGAAAGAGAATGCCAAAAGTCTTTGCATGGTCTTACGCAGACATGCCCGGCATCTCCACTGATGTGATCTGCCACAGGCTCACCATTTACCCATCGTTCAGGCGAGTTACACAGTAGCAGCGAAGTTATGACACTGAAATAAAATTGGCTATACAGGCCGAAATCACAAAGCTGAGCACCATACACTTCATCCGGAAAGCCAATTATGCCACCTAGGTAGCAAACATGGTGCTCGTCAAGAAACCATCCAACTCCTGGCGCATGTGCAACGACTTCACCGATCTCAACAAGGCTTGTCCCAAGGACAGTTTCCCACTGCCTAAGATCGGTATGCTCGTAGACGCCACTGCGGGACATGAATTACTCAGCTTCATTGATGCTTACTCAAGCTACAACCAGATCCTAATGAATCCAGGTGATCAAATCCATACAAGCTTTCAAACTAACCTAGGTGTCTACTACTACAATGTTATGCCTTTTGGCTTAAAGAATATAGGAGCGACTTACCAAAGATTGGTCAACTTCATGTTCGCCGATCAAATCGGTAAAACAATGGAATTCTATGTGGACAACATACTTGTTAAGAGCAAAACAGATGCTGAGCACATTCCCAACTAGGCTAGGATGTTCAAGGTCCTCAAGGAGTACAAGATGCTCTTCAACCCTACTAAATGTGTCAAGGCAACAAGGCATTCGTTGAACTCATGAAATACATGAGTAGGGCACCACTACTAGTAAGACCAAAGACTGGAGAGCATATCTTCATATACATATCAGTATCAACTTCAGCTGTCAGCTCTATTCTTATCACAAGACGAGCAGGAGTAGAGCATCCCGTCTACTACATCAGCAAAGCATTTCAGGATGCAGAAAATAAGTACCCTGACCCGGAGAAACTGGCCCTGGCTCAAATAGTCACAGCACGGAGGCTCCAGCCATACTTCCAAGCACATGAGATCAAGGTCATCACGAGTAAACCCTTTAGACAAGTTTTGTAGAAGCCAGACATCTCTAGCCGTCTCACCCATTGGGCAATCGAGTTGAGCGAGTTCCACATCTCCTATGTAGCTAAGACATCTGAGAAAGGACAAGCAGTGACTGACTTCATCGCCGAATACTCCTACCAACCCACACAATACATACCACCGGAGGCAACCCCTCCATAAGTACTCAACACAAAGGAAATCCCATAGTCAACAAAGGCACCCCCTACTGACCCGCAACGCCCATGTTGGACACTATAAGTAGACAGATCCGCTTGGCACAGTGGATCAGGAGCAGGACTAGTCCTCTCCTCCACAGAACAAGTCAAGCTAGAATACGCCCTATGCTTCAAAGCTTCCAACAATGAGGCCGAGTACGAAGCATTGTTGGCTGGCCTGCGCTTAGCCAAAGACTTGGAGGCCAAATAGTTGAGAATCTACAGCAATTCACAATTAGTGGTTTGCCAAATCAACAATGACTTTGAAGCCAAGGACGTATCCATGTCACTTTACTTGGCCCTGGGAAAGAAACTTCTTCAAAGCTTCTCGGCCTATGAAATCAACAAAATCCCAAGATCAGAAAACAGTCATGTCGACGCCCTAACACGACTTGCATCCTCACTAGATGAGAAGGAGAAGCAAGGGTGCTTGTAGAAGTTCAACACGTGTCCAACATGAGACCACGCCCAGTTTACACCATCAACACCAGTCCCACCTGGATGGATCCCATCAAAACCTACCTCTAAGATGGAACTCTACCAGAAGACAAGATGGAGGCCAAGAAAATCAAGAGACAATCAGCTCAGTACACCATCCAGCATGACCATCTCTACAAGCGTGGTTTCACTACCCCACTATTGAAGTGCCTGACACCAGACATGGTTGATTACATGCTAAGGGAAATGCACGAAGGAATTTGTAGAGATCACTCTGGAGCACGAACATTGGCATAGAAGGCCTTCAAGCAAGGATACTATTCGCCCACCATGCTCTCAGACGCCATTGAACTCACGCAAAAATGCGACAAGTGCCAGTGACACGCACAAATCCTTCACCTCCCAGCTGAGCCCCTAACTTCTATGCTTACCCCTGGCCGTTCTCCCAGTGGGGACTAGATCTGATTGGCCAAATGCATGAAGGTAAGGGAAAGGTCAACTACGCAATAGTAGTTGTGGACTACTTCACAAAATGGACAGAAGCGAAACCATTAGCAACCATCACAGCAGCCCATATCGAACACTTCGTCTACCAACACATCATCTGTCGCTTTGGGATCCCACACACCATTGTGACCGATAATGGGAAGCAATTTGATTGTAATCGCTTCAGGGTATTCTGTGAGACCTACGACATCAAACTCCTCTTTGCTTCACCATCTCACCCACAGTCCAACGGACGGGTAGAAGCAGTCACAGACGAGACACCTTTTTCATGGGCATTCGGCACCAAAGTAGACGTACTGGTGGAGATTGGCGAGACATCTTATCGTGTCATCTCCTACAACCCAGAACAAAACAACCATCAAATTTCTCTTAGCCTAGACTTACTGGAGGAACGCAGAGAGAAGGCCAACCTCAAGAACATTGCATACAAGCAATGTGTCGCAAGATATTACGACTCAAGGGTTCGCCACAGAAGCTTCAAGATAGGAGATCTAGTCTTGAGGAAAGTCAACCTTGCAACCAAGGAGAGATCTGCCGACACATTTGCCCCCACCTGGGAAGGACCCTACAAAGTCTCAAAAGTATATCGAGAGGGGACCTACGAGCTCCAAGACACGAAAGGAAAGACACTTCCACACCCATAGAATGTGGACCACCTCAAATTCTACTACAAGTAAATAGGCCCACGGCCACAAACACGATCGGCCAATGACCGAATTTTTTAAATCATTCCTGGCATACCCTGATTGACATTATCAATGAATGAATTTTACAATGAGGCAACACCTCTTCTCTCTCATCTTTTTGGCTATCTAGCATTTTATCAACTAAACAGCCTTCCTTCACTCTGAGACAAAACCTCATCTTCAACAGCCTTAATTTACCCTATACAACAATCATTACAACTCATTTTTGAACGGCCTCAATTTCCTGCTAAAAAATGGTTTCATTTTTTAACGGCCTTCTTCATGAAGAGGCACCTCATTTTGAACGGCCTCACCTTATTACGACATTTTAACGGCCATACCACATTTTCAAAGGCAATCACCTAAACGTTCGAACTTTACTTTGAACGGTCTCACATCACTTACCAAATCGGCCTATACAATCCGACCTGGCATACATGTAAACCTATTCTGAGCGACAATGCAAAATACACCATTCACAAAAGGTTTGAGAAAGAAAATAAACACATCGATAGGTGAGACCCCATGGTCCCACCAAAAAATTACTTGTTCAATACAAGGCCACAAGGCCGATGAATAGAAAGAATACAAAACTTAATTACAAAAACTAAAGGGCAATCCCCTGATCTTCGGGGACATCCTCTCCATCATCTCTTGACGTTTCGGCCCGACCATCGGCATCACCATCATCCACCTCATCCGGCAGAGCATTCCCATCTTCATCCAGGTAGTCTTCCAACTATGGGGGATGCTTCAGACACGGAAATTGGATGGGAAGACCAGTGTTAGCCAGAAGAATTCGCTTGAACAACCCATCTTCCAGGTTGGCCCCAAATCGCTACTGGACATGATGATGAGCCCGGGAGGCCTTGTACTCTTCAGTGCCAACCTTCTTGGCCGAGATGAGCAGATCAACCAGCATAGCATTAGCTGACTCACCCTGCTGGACTCTAGCCTCCAGCTCAGCCACCTTGGCATCAACTTCTTCCCGGTGCGCAACTAGCTGCCTCTCCAGCTCCTTCACCTTGAGCTCAACATCAACCTTGGCCTAAATAGACCTCTCGGCCATCCTCTCTTTCTCAGCCAAGAAATCCATCTGCAACTTCAAAGCTTGGTGCTTTTTGGCCGCTTTCTCCCTGGCCTGGCTTGCATGCCGAAAGGTGGAGAAGACCTCACCAAGAACCTGCACAAACACTTAGATAAAAAAAAATAGTACACAAAAACTAAGGCCTAATAAAAAGGACCTTACGTATGCCCCAGCTCGCATTGTCTTGTCGCACCTATCAGCAAAGTCCTTCGACTTCAAGGCCGCGATCTCATCCAACTCATACCGAGACCCACGAAAAATAGTGTTCATGAAGTCTAGCTAAGAGGAATGGAAGGCCGTGGACAACTGCCTCCAAATCTCGTCCACTTCCTGGCTCCTCATCACATCCGGCTCCCCATCAGTTTTCAAAAAATTGGATCGAAGGGAAGTATCGAGAGACGGCTTCTTCATCTTTTTGGGAACCCTTCGGCCTTCAAAGTCGGAGCTGATGTTGGGGCAGATGATCTTGCGCACCGTCTCAAGGGCCTCAACTTGGCCCTGCTTCTTCTGCTACAGCGCATCCTCAGAATCAGAGGCCAACTCCTTTCGCTTCTTCCCCCTTCTTTTCCTCTCCTCGACCAACATGCGGCGAAGTTCGTCGGCCTCATCGTTAAGGCTAATGAAGGAAGGCACAAGAGGTCGATTACCGGATGGCCCAAAGATATCAGTCAGCTGCGCAGAAACCGACCCAGAGGAACTTGAAAAAAGCTGGGCCAAGGGCGCCCCAGTGACAGGATCCACCCCTTGGGAATCCAACCCCTATTGACCGACATGCTCGGTCAAAGCATCATCCACCCTTGAAATAACCCTCGTAGTCGATCTTGTCTTGATCGGCTTACAGAAGTCGCCCTTCCTCATGGATGCCCCGGCCTTCTCCGCCTCGGCCATTGTCTCATCTGCCTTCTTCAATGCCTCTGCAATCTTTGTCATTCTCTTCGTTAATTTCTCGGCCGCAGCTACGACAAAATCTGGATCGGCTCCAAAAAAAAAATGAGTTAGCAAAAGGCTGATACACAATCCTAACTAACCAAGGCCGAGTGACACTTACGCAGGGTAGATATCAGACCAACTTGCAGGAGATGGGCAGACAACCACAAATATTATCAACTCCTTTCAACTCGATCAAGCTTCAGAAATACTTCAGCGCAGTCGCCTTCTCCTGATCACTGATATCGGGCCGCTTAAACACGCCTACAAAACAAAGAGGGAATCAAGTCAATACCAATCGGTCATATCATTCACAAATGAATAAAATAAAAAAAACAAAACAAAAAAAATATTATTTTCCTACGGCTACCACCTTTCGACTGATACATGCGTGGCATGCGTCTACTGAACAATGGCAAATCTACTCCCTCCCAATTTCCAGAAACAAACATGAACTTATGTTTCCATGCCTTCTGGGAGGTCGGCATATCTTCAATAAAGGGCCCCCTTTCCTTCTTTGTCCTAGACTCTGCATAGACCCAGCTGGTCTTATCCATCACAAACTTGTACAAATTGCAGATGTGACCCCATGTCGGCTCGCCCTTCCCGCATAACTTGAAAGCCGTATACACCCCTATCAACATAATCCAGCAATTTGGATTAAGCTGGCCGAGAACAACCCCCACCTCAGCATCCATCTTCTGCAGCCACGGATGGAGAGGAAGCATCACCCCATGACTGAAAATATCCGGATGAAAGGTCGCCCAACCGATTGGTGGATTGTCGGCCCCTCCCTTCTCCCAAGTAGTCTCATCTTCACAAAATCCGAAATGTTGAACACTATTCGATAAGCCAAGAGATCATAATCATCCAAAGTACTGACTTGCCGATCCACCTCATAGGCCGCTGGCCACTATCACCAATTCTACGGCCTCTTCCACATCAATCTCCATCGGCAGCGAACTCGACGCTATCACCAGAGACTTTGAACTTGAAGCCATACCTTTATGCTTATCAGCTGGGGACTTCAACAAACCACTCTGGTCAAAGGATAACACCTCGACGTTAGAGGTCTTGGCCCCATCACCAGCCGACACATAATGGGTGTCGATATACTCGAAGGATTTATCAAGCTCTTCTTGCAATTCCTGGGCTGATTGTCCCTGAGATGCCTCAAGGATCGGTCCACCCATGTTTGCATCCACCTTTGGCTCTACCCTAGGGTTGGCCGAGGGGAACCAGAAGCCGATTCAGACACATTTAGCAGTAAATCAGAGCTAGCCGAACTAGCTTCTGATTCACCGTCCAATGCATGATAGGACCGATCCCCAGACCCTTCTGAATCACCTAATGAACTTGACATCTACAAACATACAAGGAAAATCTAAGATGGGAAAGATGCAAGACACAACAACTACGACATACATATGATCAAGCAAACACATTCATCAAGTTCATCACCAGTTCATGCAAAAAGCACACATTCGATCAAAAAAACAAAGGAAGAACAGTGCAATACCTTGTTTATGAGAATTCCACCGTAAACTCCGCCGTAAAACACTCGTCAGAAATCGCCTAAACAGGATTCAAGAGTCGTCGGAAATCACCTTCAACTCTTAAAAAATCTCTCTCAAAAGTCAAACTGACAAATAAGGAAGATTCGAGTTTTTATAGGAAAAAAGTGGACCATTACAAACCCATTCGGCCAGTCGAAGAGTCGCGCACACAACCCAAGGCATTAAATGCACGACGCGTGGCACTCCACTTATACCATGTCAGATAACTCACATCATGTCATAGGTACATTGGAGTCACGAGTAGCACTCATCTTGCAAGTGGCACCCGATCGGCCACTTGATTGTGCGAGGCTCCGCTCTTGAGGGCTGAACAAGATGACATAAACTCATATTACAAATGGCACCCGATTGGCCATTGACATTTCCTAGCCAATCGGCCACATGATCGTGCGAGGTCCACTCTTACGAGCCGAAGATGACACTCTCATCTTGCAAACGGCACTCGATCGACCATGCACATTCCTAGCTGATCGGCCACATGATCGTGTGAGGTTCCCCTCTTGCGGACCGAAGATGACACACTCATCTTGCAAGTGGTGCCCGATCGGCCATGTATATTCCTAGCCGATCGGCCACATGATCGTGTGAGGTTCCGCGCATGCGAGCCATACAAGATGACATACACTAATCTTGCAAGTGGCACTTGATTGGTCGTGGACATTCCTAGCCGATCGGCCACATGATCGTGCGAGGCTCTACTTTTGCGGGCCGAAGATGACACATAGGTTGGGCAAAAAGCGTAAATAGAAAAACTAAATACTATATATGGTTGAGGGTAAGGAAATGGTCTTGTGAGGAAGGGTCATCGGTAACAATTTCCCAAAATATTAATGGTCCATATATAAAGCATGAAAGTTGGACAACTTTGCTAATTTGTATCTAAAATATCGATGGTCCATGCTTGACGCATGAAAGTTGGATAGCTTTGTTAATATTTTCAACTTAGGACTGTTTGGATGGCGTGAAAATAATGGAAGATGTATATTTATAGAATGTGATGTAATTTTGCAGAAAATCATATCGAGTTGAATAATTTGATAGACATTTTTTGATGAGTTAATTAATAATGGAATCATAATTATTTCTGTCAAAAAAATTAATAATTCAAAATTTTCAAATAATTAAACAGAAAATAAATTATGAAATTAATACATTTAATTATCAATGAGATTGCGAGGCTAACTGCCATACATGCCTTTGAATTATTTTCTTTTATTTTATTAATTTATGTTTTACATTTTTTTTTCGTCAAATAATAAATAAATTCATGAAAAGGTTGTATTATTTATTTATTTATATTTTTTGTAGATATTTATATATGATAATAGGACAACGATAGTATATTTGAATTTTATCGAGTTTATATAACCACAAATAATAACTTTTATGCCTGGGTATAAGATCTGTTGAAATCCTAAAGGGAGGCAAGAGAAATCATGAATTTGAATTGGTATAGCATAATTTACTCTAAAAAAATTTCTAACTTCACCAAATTCTACCACATAATTAATGAAGTCAACAATATTCAGTGGCTTTTTCAATACACCCAATTTTTTTTTGAGTTAAACACCTAATTTTTAATGACTTTATATATTTCTATGTACGGTAGATTGAATACCCCTTGAGTTTAATTACTTTATATATGGTTTGTTTTCATTGAGTTTTGTATTTCAAAGCGGCTGCTTCACAGTTCACACCATCCATAATCTTTCATTTTCCAAATTAATGCAGCATAATATAGATTATACCTACCTGGGTTTGAAGATCTAGTCTACTATAGTATAGGCTCCTATTTCCTCTTTTCTTAGACCTTTAGTGGGCCGGAAAATTTGAATTTGATTTCTATTTATAAGGAATCAAATTCCCACACTTGACCTGAAAATTTAAGAGTCATAAAATTGATTTTTTTTGTCATAAGTTTGATTCTTATTGGTAGTGGCCCACATAATTAAATAGGGAGAGAAAAAAATACCAGCAACCAACAATAATGTGGTGACCAATGAAAAAAGGGCAATGCTAGGGATATCACTTTTTGTAGACTACATTTGTAAATTACATATTAATACAGGTAGGACCCATCAATATTTATAGGTCCGCGTGTAGTAGTATGATAGATATAGATTTTACATCGCATCGGCAGACCTAGCATTGCTGATAACGGTATACTACCTTTCCATAGCGTTTTTGAAGTGCTATTATAGCCACCTTGTAATGTAGTGTACTTAGTTTTAAGAATTTAAAAAAAAAAATAGAAAAAACAAATTGGCACACGTGAAAACAAGGGCCAACCTTTTTGAAAAGCCTAGTTATTATAAAGCCAAGAGAATAGGTTTGGTGTTATAAGGCTTCACCAAAATATTTTAGATGAAAATGCCCTTAATTAATGAAGGTTCTAATATAGACAATTTAATAACTAATAGTAAAACCATATATTTCAACTAAACTTTTTAAAGGAATTAAAATTTTAGTGGATGAAGTGGGTATTAAATTTCGAGGATGAAATTTTTATAAGGAGTGTGAGATTGTAACACCCTGGCCCGAAAAACCCCAATTTAAATTAGTTTTAGAATTAGATTTACCAAATTACCCCTATTCGAAAAATTTTAGTTTTTATCGTGGGATGTTCATTAAGTTGAGGTTTAAATTTCAAACTTGGTATTGTTAGATAAAACCTAATCTCTAAGAGTACGTAGTCGTAGACGACATGCAACTCCGAGTTAAAATGAAGAAGTACGAGCATTTAAAGTTGGAGCACATTTTGATAATTTGGTTAGGTCGATTATATATATATATATATATATATATGTACATATATATAATTTGAAACACAAATATTTGGAAACTCTAACAAATAATTTGAAACGCAACCACCAAGAATTGCCCAAAACAAGAGAAGCCGACCCACCGACTCGCTAACCGAACCACCGACTCGCTAACCGATCCATCGATTCCGGCCACCTCAAACGATAAAGTTGGTACCGATTTGTTTGTCTCGCTGAACCAAACAATCATTTGGTTTCTGTTTTCTAAAATTGTTGTTTGTGTTTGCAGTTTTAACTAGAGAAGTTTCGAGACTTTTAGATTGTTTTTCACGTTTTTTAACCACTTCCAATCAATTTAAGCCATCGACCAAGGTATGAAAGCATATACACATCGAGCTATACACAGTGGTTTAAATAGTTTTTATTTTTGTGATGATTGAAAATTAGGTGTGTGCACCCATCACCATCACCACTATCCGTGACTGGCCTATCATCCCTGTTGTGACATGCTAAATATTCTATGTGCCTTTGTCTAAGAAGGTTTCATGGAACTCTAACATTGTTCAGAAAACCCACGTTGACCGATGCTTATTTTTGTCGATTGATATAAATCCAATCATGGGATCGGTTGCCAATTTCAAGAGTATGATCTTTGAGTCATTCTTGATCTATCGAAACTTTAGGATTGGATTTCTAGAGTTTTGACGCGAAACTGAGTCCAGGTAATCGAAGAAATTATCAAAATAAAAAAAATTGGCGATAATACCTACGTTGACCAAGAAAGTCAACTCTTCGGTTTTGGCTCACGGTTGAGTTATCAACTTACGTTCGTTAATAATTTGGCCTAAATCAAATCGTTAAGTCCCGGTTGGTCACTTTGGCTCGATTACGTACGTTTTACAACAATTTAAGTGGTTTACAAACCAAAATCGAATTCTAACACTATATCCATTGTGGTTTTAGGTGCCACAGCTATTCCAATTACTCAAGACGATCCTGTCAAGGATCATGCATACTTCCTTATCTATGTGAGTTGGACTTTCTTTCAAGAAATGGTTCTATAGTTTTGAATCATTATTGATTACTATATCATCGTTTTCGACGAATGTTTTTAGTTATGACTTGGGTTATAGTTACTTTTGTCATTCTATTCATGTTAAATATATGACCGATGTGGTTTATGTCTTTTATCATACGATGATTTACGATTTGGTATCTCGACGATTTCGATCAAGGCATCATCATCTCTCAGTCCACAAGTGGAAGGAGAAAGGGAAAGAGATGAAAGGGAAAATAGAGGTTGGATATGGAAGAGAGATCGGGAAAAGAGAGATGGAAGAGGGAGGATAGAGATGGAAGGAGAAAAATGTTGGAGATCGATGGAGAAGAGAGGAGAGACTAGAGAGGGAGGGGTTGGGGCTGAGTTAATTTTTCTTTTTTCTTGGTCGTAAGCACAAAATTGGTTTGGGGAGGAGATGTTTGTCAAATAACTAGTTTAAAAAAATATTTCAAATCCTTAGGTTTTGTCTAATGAAATCCATAGAGGATTTAGCCCAAATTCAAATTCTCATAACTAATAATTATCCAAACAATTAAATTTAGATTTTGGTTCACAAATTCAAATCCTAATGTAAATATAAATTTAAATTCAAATTTGAATCCTAATGTAAATATAAATTTAAATTCAAATCCAAATCCTTAAGTATTCAAAACGGGCCTTAAAATCGATGAAAATAATCAATATCTAAATTAAGTGCAAGAAAAAATAATTCGTACACGGCTATACAAGGAGGATACCTCCGGTAATTCTGTACGTTCACGTTTTTGGTTTAATTTAAATGTGAGCCGTTTTGTTATATTGATTATTAATTAAAGTCAAAGTGATTAATGAAAAATATCTTGCTTATGCAATCTTCATATTCTACCAAATTATCTCAACGATGTTGACAAATTATTTGTTGCTGTAATATTGTTACTTTCCATTTCAATTAATGATTTTCTTAATATTAAATGATAAATTCTAGTGCAATTTAATTATTGACAGCTGTGTTTTTCTGGTTTGCAGCCCTCTCATACATAATTAAAGGATGGATTGCAAAGGAACGATTTCAAATTTATAACAGCCTCAAAAGTGTTGCACTTTTTTTCCTATGCCACGATTTTTTCCTAATGGGTTTTTCCGGACAAGGTTTTTTAACGAGACAGCACGAAAGGCATACCCATATTCTCAGTTAATGTTGGAAAGAATAAGATCGATGTACAAGCCAACAACTTGAAGACATCACTACAATTGTAAATTTTTGCTTAACTGTTTTTGTAGGTTTTGGCTTGGTTCCGGGTGAATTAGTTCAGGCAGCATATCGTTTTTTTAAGATCTTACTCTTGTTCCGACTATTCACGTTTGGGTATGAAAGAGCAGGGACGGCCCTGTGATATTGGGGGCCAAAGGTGAACCTTCAAATTAGGTCCCACAATTTTTCAACCCTCAAAGTGTCCGTATATCACCAAAAATAATACAAATATAGTATCCTACAATTCAACAAGACAACAATCCAATAACCAACTGTAAGGACCCTTCCCGAATTTTCCCTCGAAACCCGGAAAGAACCTTTATCCCGTCTGACAGCTCTTATACCTCAAAATTTAATTACCAGAAATACCCTTTGTTCTTAAATAATTTTTATTAAACCTTACAGGGTTCCCAACAGAATCTCTGTACTTACTGATTACTCCTACTGTCAGACGCAGGATAAAATACCAGTCAAAACCAAGACCTCGGAATAGTGGTGGTTCAAATAGAAATACTCTCTGATACCAAATGTCAGTAGTAAGACATTGCTGACATCTCTACTGGAAAACCACAAGACAAAAGACTAGTCAGATACTAGTGAACCAATAATAATTCGTCCCTCTGGGTCACTGCCCACACCAACCCACTGACCCGGATGAAGACGTATTTTCATATGTTGATTAGGCCCATAACAATTATCGTTTGGTTTATATTAGAGCCAAAAATATCCTCGGCTATCATATCGTATCATAACTCTCTGTACCATGATACCTCATCAGTCGGCATATCTCTCGACTATCATATCCCTAGCCACCAGGGTATCCCTTGGGGTGTGCTAGAATATGTACTACTTGGACTCGACCACAATCTCTGCAAAATCACCTTTTATATTGGAGGTTCACCGGGAGTCCGCCAAGACAGAACCAAGGCCCGGCTTCTAGGCCCCATCAAATCGATTTTGTTTATATTAGGGGTTCACCGGGAGTCCGCCAACACGGAACCAAGGCCCAGGTTCTAGGCCCCATCAAATCGGTTTTGTTTATATTAGGGGTTCACCGGGAGTCCGCCAACACGGAACCAAGGCCCGGGTTCTAGGCCCCATCAAATCGGTTTTGTTTATATTAGGGGTTCACCGGGAGTCCGCCAACACGGAACCAAGGCCCGGGTTCTAGGCCCCATCAAATCGGTTTTGTTTATATTAGGGGTTCACCGGGAGTCCGCCAACACGGAACCAAGGCCCGGGTTCTAGGCCCCATCAAATCGGTTTTGTTTATATTAGGGGTTCACCGGGAGTCCGCCAACACGGAACCAAGGCCCGGGCCCCATCCAATCGGGTTTGTATCCAAATCAAGTATATATTTTGTTTATCATTTATCACAAATACGGTTCCAACTCATAACCATGTATCCAAATAATTACCACGTCCAAACAATATCAAAACCGAATCCAACAACCATATCATTTCTCACAATACACTTCCACTGAAATATTGGAACAACAATTATCCAGCAATCATTGCACCCATACACAACAGTATTTAAATCGAGGATATTAATACATGCATTACAATTTATAAATACAACCATACACAACAGTAATTAAATCAAAGATATTTATACATGCATTACAATTTATAAATCAAAGTCCGCTTACCATCACCATCCAACCCAAAATTCATGTACGCTCTAGCCTCATAACACCTACACCATAATGACCCAACTACCTTGACTTTCCAAGCCCAAAACCCTCTCAACGGTCAATCCTTACCGCTGGGATTGCCCAACCGAGCTCTAAATGAACTCCTATGGCCTCGAAACCAACAAAATCTGATCCGGAACGTCCCAAAACCTTAGTCACGCGCCGCCGTGACTTCGGGAACGGTCCCACGCGCCGCCACGCGCCGCCACGCGCCACCGGAAGGTCAGAATACGTGCACACGCGCTGCCACGCGCCGGTCACGCGCTTGCTACAGTGTTCACGCGCCTGGACCGGTCCAACCCGGCCCGGCTCGACCTGACCCGATCCAACTCGACCGGTTCACTCGACTCGACCGGTTCACTCGACTCGACCGGTTACCGGCGACTCGCCGGAGAAGACGACCGGACGGCCCTCGCTGTCGCCGGAGGCTGGCCGGAGAAGATGACCGGACCGCCACCTCCGCCGCCGTCTGGTTCGCCGGAAACTGCCATTTCCGGCCGATTTTCAAGGTTTTCTAACTTCTTCATTTCTTGACCGTTTTTCACGATCTACACATGGAAATTCATATACTTTTCACCAGGAATCCAAATATGAGGTCAAAGTTCCGAGATCGTACCAGGTTTGGCCTGAAAACGGCCGAGAATGTTCGGTTCACCTCCCTCCTCCGTCTGTCGCCTACGGCGGTGCTCCCGCTCCAATAACTACCCCAAAATGCTCGTGGGATCCCAGGGAAGATCCTCCCGACCTTGGTTTTGTTCGAATCGGATCGAAATCCCTCCGATGAATATGGACCTTCGGTGTTCGCACGGGGAGGACTCGAGTAAGACCGAGACTGCATCGACCAATCCCTCTAGGAGAGAGAAAAATATCTGTTATATAATTTCAACTTTTCCAAAATTACCAAACTGCCCCTACAGCTTCTAGACCCGTAACGAACTCATCGGATCTCCGTTTCCCGCGTACCGCCTGTCTACGAACCCGTGAGTTCGAGACCTACGCAACAACTCAAGAAAAATTCCCAAAAGTATTACCAGTCAAAAAGTGACTCCCGAACCCATCCAAAACTGAGGGTAAAATTGTCCAATTCTCAAAATAATTTAATTTCTGGTCCGGGTCGTTACACCAACAATCAACTCAACAATTGATCTGGTGGGGAAAATAAATTGAACCTGATTTACAGGTAGAAAATTCGGTAATAAGTCTAGCAATGTGTTCTCTTGTGCTCCTCCCAAAAATTAGTTTCACACCTAAATATCGTCTCTTGATCTTTGAATTAAAATTATTTTCTTCGATTTCTTTAAAAATTGAAAAGAAGGGATAGGGGCTAGGGTTTAAAAAGTAACTTAAATATAAATTATAATAGAGGATGCTATGTTATTGTTTAATAAAACACAATAGGAAAAGCCATTTGGTTTAATTTTTGTGCTCCTCCCAAAAATTAGTTTCACACCTAAATATCGTCTCTTGATCTTTGAATTAAAATTATTTTCATCGATTTCTTTAAATATTGAAAAGAAGGGATAGGGGCTAGGGTTTAAAAAGTAACTTAAATATAAATTATAATAGAGGATGCTATGTTATTGTTTAATAAAACACAATAGGAAAAGCCATTTGGTTTGATTTAGGAAAAGAAAAAACAAAAAAAAAAGGAAAAGGAAAAAAATATTGTGTGGACGGGTTGGAACTGGGATCTCTTTAAAAGGGAACCAAAAGGGAAAAAAATGAAAAAATTATTAAAAGATATCCCTAATGAGGGAGCATATCCGCTGTCCCATCTCCTTGTCCCCGTCCCAGTGTATGATATGATGACATGTGTCAAAGTACTTAACTCAAATTTAACTCTATTAATTTGAATAAACCCCCTTTGAAGAAAGAGACTGGGGCCCCTCGAGGTGGGGGCTCTAGGCGGCCGCCTTATCCGACTACCCTCACGGCCGACCCTGTGAAAGTGATAGTGTCTCTGTCATTGTAAACTTTTCACGATGTTTTAAATAATTAAAACATCTCTTCTAACAAAATTTTTTTTTTAAAGAAATAATTTATTTACTATAAATAAATAATTTATATATTTCATGTACATGGAGTATAATCTCTATCTAAATAATCTTTTAGACTCCAAATCATTGCAATATCCTCTATATATGCTACTTCATTTCCACAATTAATAATTCCATTTTCCTCACTATCATTGTATTAAAAAAATAATAACCTTGTTCCTCTCTTACGTCAATTAATTGGTGCATTTCTTAGTATGTATTTTGATTTTTTATGTGCTACTTATTTTATATATTAATTAATTATTAATTTAATATATTCGTTGTGGGTAAAGAATTGTAAGACCTTACATGAACTACCATGTGCCTATCAACCCAGTTTCTCCACGGTGGCGAACACTAGTTAGATTCAAGAATGATACACTTTTAAATTTATATATATTCATTGTGGGTAAATAATTGTAAGAAAAAATTTATAATATGCCTTTGTTAAGGTTATTATTTTAATGTCACTTGTAATGGCTTAGTGTTATTTCTCTTAACATATTATGTTGGATGTATCAATTTTGACTCTCGTAAATGACGAGATCGATACGTACCCAATGTGTATATTGTAAATCCCTCTCCCAATATTTTTAAATGAAAAATCAATAAAATAAAAAGTTATTATTTTAATACACTGTCTGAATTGAACCAAAATTTTTATTATTTAACAAATGTGATTAATTTATGGAATATTCATTTATGGAGGGTTTACTTTACTTAGGTAGTGAGAAATTAAATCCCCATATTTTTGCTCGATGAAATTGGAAAGAATAAATGTATGGCATGGTGAAGAAGTAATGCAACGTTATATAAGAAGTGATAATCGAGAAGGCTAATAGAAAGAAAGGTTTGTTAATTAAACAAGAAAACTAGAATATAAAGAAGCAAATCCTAAAACCCTAATTTTGGGCCTCCTTCTCGCCGTGCTCGCTTGTTCTTGGTTGGCACAGTCGAGCGACGTCGCAGCTGCTTCTCCATCACCACCTTCACCGGTGAGTTCCATCATTCCACACTTTTCTCCATCTGTTCAAATTAATAAACTTCAACCCTTTAATTTTGGCACAACATAAATTAAATTAATATTAATTAATAATTCTTGTTTGGTTTATTTTGTTTGATGGCAATGACCATTGACCAGAGGTTGATACGGGTAAGGTTGAACGAGCCTTCTTGCTATAGAAAGTGTAATGATTGTGAGCCGTGCTTGGCGGTTCAAGTAGCACAACCGCCGGCTGCCCCACTACAGGGAGAGGCGGATTTCAAGTACTATCCAACTGTGTGGAGATGTTCACTACAAGAAATATGGGGTTGCCTGACGAGATTTTGCCCGACGAAGGAATATTCGCCGCCCCGTGTCATCTTCCCCGGCGAAAATGAAGGCTCTCTGGGCAAGGTTTAGATAGGAAGAATAAGTTGTTGGGGCGCAAAATAGGAATGTTTGGCCCAACGAATTTTTTTTTTCGTCGGCCAAAATTAGTTTAACGACGAAATGGTTCGTTGGGCAAACATTGGCGTTGACTATAATATGCCAGACGAATAATTAAATTTGGCCCTGCGAATCTTCTTTGTCGGGCAAACGTCTAAACACATTACCTTCGTCGACCTGTATTCGATTGACGGTTGCCGAAACTAGAAAGGCATGCCCGACGAATATTCATTTACCTACGTCGGGCCATATATACCAGATTCAGTTTACATTTAATTATTAAACAACATTTTTACATTACTTACGAAATGAATTGGAACGATCTAATCGTCCACATTTATTGCACATACTCATAGATCGCCTATGCGAAAATTTACCCAATTTGGAAATCCGAGGACTATGTAACGTTGCGCGACGTTTCAATGGTTACACAACGTTTCTTCACGATCGGACGGGTTTAAATTCTCAAAACCTCATGATTTTTTACGGGCGAGATCTAGGCACGTAAAACAACAAAATGAACGGTTGGATCGATCAAATTCAATCATTTGAATATTAATGGAACCAAAACTTCGAAAAATGTATTGAAGTTTCTTTCAAGTGTTTTAACCTCCTTGATGAATATGCTTATTTTACGATTTTCAATAATTTAGAAAATGAAATGGACTGCTGTAACCGTCCACATTTATTGCACGTACTCATAGATCGCCTCCGTAAAAAATTAGGCAATTTGGAATTCCCGGAATTAGGTAACGTTGTGCGATGTGTCAACAGTTACATTCACGATCAGACGGCTTTATATCCTCAAAACCTCACGATTTTCGACAGGCGAGATCTAGGTACGTAAAACCATAAAATGAACGATTAGATCGGTCAAATTCAATCGTTTGAATATCAGTGGAACCAAAACTTCGAAAAATGTATTGAAGTTTCTTTCAAGTGTTTAACCTCTTTGATGAATATGCTTCTTTTACGATTTTCAATAATTTAGAAAATGAAATGAACCGATCTAACCGTCCACATTTATTGCACGTATTCATAGATCACCTCCGCGAAAAATTAGCCAATTTAGAATTTGTGGGATTAGGTAACGGTGTGCGACGATTCAACGGTAACAAAATGTTGTTTGACGATCGGACAACTTTAATACCTCAGAACCTCAAAATTTTCAACGGGTGAGGTCTACGCACTTAAAAGTAACCATTGAACGGTCTATTTTTTGAAATTCCATCGTTTGAATATCAATTTAACTAAAACTTCAAAAAGCGCCTTCAAATTCACAAACTTAACGACCGAGACACATAAGCTCCATAAAACTTGACGATTTCTGCCGTTGAAAATTAGGCACATAAAATCAAAAAGTGAACGGTCCCGATCTTGAAAATTTTATCGTCGGACCTGGTTTTTAGATCATTCGAATTTTGAATAACATAAACATCTTGCCCGACGAATTAAATTATTTGTCGGGCAAATGTAAGAAAAACTCGCGCAATTTTTTTGCCAAAATTTCAAAAATTCTGCCAAAAAATTCGGGAAAAATTTTAAATGGCGCCATTTATAGCCCGACGAATCATTAAAGTTTGTCCGATGAAGCCTTCGTCGGGCAATGTTATAAACTGAGAATAAAACATAATCGATTCTTCTTTTCCTCTTCATCTTCCTCGCATAGGTTCTTCTTTGCAGAAAAACCCAACCCCAAACCCAGCAACCCAACCGCCCATCTCTCTCTCTCTCTCTCTCTCAAGCACTCTCCATCTCTCACTCTCCTTCTCTCTCAGCAACCTAGCAACCAGTCAGCCTCACCATCTTGCTATCTCAGCCGCGAAGACTGCCGCCGTCTCTCTCGAACACCTCTCTCAGCCGCCAGGGCCGACGCTCTCTCTCAGACTCTCTCTCTCTCTCTCTCAGTCGCTCACTGTAAGTCCCTCTATCTCTAGGATTATTTGATTACTTGAAAATATGACTAATTAATTGAAATTTAGAACTTGAATGGTGCTGAATTGTTGAAATTTTGATGTTTGGGTATGAATATTCGAAAATGGTGGTTACTGTATTGTTGGTTTGGGTATGAATTATTGAACTTGATTTTTTTTTAATTTTGGATATGAATTGTTGAAATGTAGGATTTGATTGTTGAATGTGAATTTTGGATATAATTGTTAGATATGACTTTTTGTAATAAAAAATTTTGTTCAAGATTTATGAATTTTGGATTTAGTAATTTAGGGTTAAGATTGTTAGGATTAAGTAATTTAGGTTTAATTTTGTGAATTTTGATTTTAGTAATTTAGGTTGAAGTTATTAACAAGTGATCAAATGTATAGTGGTTGATTAGTTATAACTAACTTGTATATACAGCTGTTAGTGGTTATTTAGTTATAACTAACCCAAGGTAGGTTAGCTGATAAGTATTGAGTAGATATAATGAGACTATTAGAGTATAAATAGTTGACTCACCTGGTTACAGTGAAAATGTGAAAAGAAGATATACAATTGAGAAAGAACTCTCTAGTATTTCTCTTTTCTCAGTACTCACTTCAGCTTCTATTGTAAACACTTCTTCTATATTTCTTCTACCGAAGTTCATAGAGTTTTGGCTCTTTAAAATCTTTCAGAAGTTTGTTTGGATTAATTTAGTACTTTAGGTTTAATTTTGGTTTGTATTGGTTTTATTTTAATTTTAGTGAATTTATTTTTAAATATTAGAATTTGGTGGTTTTATTTATTGTTTGGATTTAGTAATTTAGGGTTAATGTTGATGATTTGTTGAAATTGTGATGTTTGGTATAATGTCGAAATTGATATAATGTTATGAATTTTGCATATGATTTTTGTTATGATTTTGGATATGAATTTTATGTGAATTTTATGAATTTTGGATATGTGAATTTAAAAACTTTTACGTGATTTTTTTATTATGATTTAGGATATGTGAATTTTGGATATGTGAGTTTTATAAATTTTGGATATGTGAATTTTGGATATGTGAGTTTTATAATTTTTGGATATGTGAATTTTATGATTTTGGATATTATTTGTGGTTTATTTTTAAAAATTAGAATTTGATGTTTTTTTTGGCTAATTTACTAATTTTCAATAAAAAAATTTTGGTTTTTTCTATTTATTTATTATTCGAATTAAAAAATATTGGTTAATTTTATACGTGGTTTTGTTTTTATTTTGTGAATTTAATATAAAAAATGTTTGGTTATTTATTTATTTATTATTAAATTAAAAATATGTCGGTTAATTTTATATTAATTATTTTAAATTTCTTATTGTAGATGCTGCAACGTACCTTGATCCAAGCCCAAAATGAGGAGATCTAGGCCGCCCTCGCAAGGTGCTTGACCGCTTGGGTGAGCGTGGGCTGGATGAGCTTCTATCACAGCCTCAGCCCCCGGCCCAACAACCCGCCCAGGACCCCGACCTGTCGCCGAGTAATTAGAAATTAATATGTAAAACATTACTTTAGTTTTAATTATGTAAAAACATAACATTAACTTTTATAAATATTTTTTTTATTTTCATTTGATTCGTTTTATTATTTTAATTGTATTTATTTAAATAAATAAATTATTAATTTTTTTTTTAAATAATAAGATTTTGCGCGACGAACAAGCACTTTCGTCGGGCAAAGTAAGACAATTTGGTGGATACTTGCCCGGCGAAACTCATTCTTCGGGCAAAAGTTGTTGACTTTTTGGAGTTGCTTGACAAATCATAGGCGACGAAAGGATTCGCCGGGCAAGTTTAGAATTGCTCGACGAATTCACTATGTTCGTCGGCTGATATCAAGCCCAACGGTGGTGGCCCGACGAACTTTGCCCGACGAAGATTCGTCGAGTCTAATTTTGCCCGACGCATGTTGACATTTACTCGACGAATCGGTTGCGCTGGGCAAGCCAGATTTTCCTGTAGTGGTTCTTGTGGTGGCAAACTATATTTCCCTTGGCCTGGTGGTCCTCAGAATTATTTATTTTTTTTTATTTTGATAAATCAAAAAGTATCATTCAGAAAAAATAACATTACAAATTTACAAGGGGCATTCTCCAGAAAAAGTTAGAATCCTAAATTACACCCACAGATAAACTTATAAATACAAACACTAAGCTTAAACTGAGCGGTCCTCAAAATTAGAGGCCGGTTTACTATAAATAAATAAGTTTCATGATACATGAAATTAATTATAGCTATATTTCCCTGGGCCTGGTGGTCGCAGGGTTTCTTTAATTCTGGGCTTTTCTATAAGTTCATCGTGTACTACAATTTACAATCAGTTTTCTTTGATTTCTTAACTTTGTACACTTGTTGTTTTTTAGTTTTTCCATGATCGATATTCTACAGCTCTACTAGAGTGTGTTTTTAATAATTTATGTGGTAGGGATTTTCTATTTCTTCATGTAGCTAGCCGTATGTTCGCAGTAGTTTCCTTCTTTCTTTATGAATAAGGAATTTGCAATTAGTTTTTCTTTAATTTGTTAACTGTTTATTTTTTATTATTATTAGTATAACGTTATTGAAAACGTACAATATTTGAATTAAGCTATAAAATGTGTCGGCTACAAAAGGTCCTGTTTTTATTTGGGGGAATACAGAGATGCAAATGGTAATTTATTTCTCATTGTTTAGATTTGAATGAAAATTCAACTCAAATGTAATTGAAATTTATACGTTTGTGTTGAAATCTCAGTTGTCCCGCATCGAGAAGAAACACCATGAAAGCCAAACCTGGTAATGATTGAGTGTTGCCACCAATGCTTAATTAAATTAAGAATAAACTATATAAAATTGTCCACATTATGGATATCATTTCAAATCGTACCCTAATTATGAAAATTGGATTTTAGGTACCAAAATTATCAAAACACAACATTTAGGTACCCACCGTTAGCAATCTGTTAAAAAAATCTGTTAAGTGTCCAAGTGGCATTTGTGGGGCCTTTTTTTATGCTTACATGGACGCTATGTAGACAAAAAAAAAATATTTGAATTAATAAACAAACAAAACAATTTAAAAAAAACAAAACAAAACAAAACCACACCGCCCCAACCCAGGGCCAAAGAGGCGTCCATTGACGACCACTTCGAGTTCGCCGTTGACCTCTACACCCAGGCCATCGCTCCCAACCCTCAAAACGCCAAGCTCTACTCTGATCGCGCCCAGGCCAACATCAAATCCAACAATCTCACTGGATTGTTCGGATGCACGTGTGGGTTTGTCGTGGCGAACCCAGAAACCCTCGCTGTCGTTGATCGATATTCCGGTGAACCCAGCCTTCGAGACCATGTCGATCGCTCCGCCGCATCCTGCATCACCCGAAGGAGTGAAGATTAAGAGGCACCGAGACAAGGTCTAAGAGGTGGAGCGCTGACGGAGTGAAGAAGACAATCACTATGCCGCAGAATGCCGCCAAGACAAAGTCTAAGAGGCGCCATTACCTCGGATTCCATTTCGATTGGGGCAGGTTCAAGTGAACCATTTGTGTTCCGGAAGAAGGAATCTCATATCCGATCAAATTGGCATTCGGGTATGCAAAAAAGGACCAAATTGGCTTATGGGTTTTGAAAAAGAAACGCTTTTGAGTTGATATGGGTAGAGATTGGATCGTGGGTTGTCGAATTGGGTTTTCAATTTGGGATTTTAGGTTTAGGGTCTAGGGTGAAGAGACGAGGAGGATGAGGAGTTTGGGGAGGAGAAACGAGGAGGACCCGCCTTCTCATTTCGACCCGTTAATTGCCGCCGCTGCTTCGCCTACGAATCATCAGTAATTTCAAATCGTCGGCGTCGGAGCTGTGGGGTTGGAGAAGACGACGAGTTGAAGAGATGGAGTTGGAGAAGACGGAGAAGACGAAGGTTGTGGAGAAGGCGTGAATTTTGTTTTTTTTTTTGGTTTTTATTTTATTTTTTTATAATAGAATATTTATTGAGGTTTTATTAAATTTTTTAAATTTTATTATTTTTTATCTGACTTGGAGTCCATGTCAGCATTAAAAAAAGACCCACAAGTGCCACTTGGCACTTACCATATTTTTTTAAACAAATTGCTAACGGTGGGTACCTAAATTTTTTATTTTGATAGTTTTAGTACCTAGATACCAATTTTCATAATTGGTATACGAATTTGAAATAACCTCTATAATTTAGATACTTTTAAGTAGTTTATCCTTAAATTAATGTTCTTGGGCTCTATGTAAGGGACAGGTTGTGCAAAGGTTTTGGACCTTGTAATGACTTTTATTAATTGAAAGATTGGGTCTTCGGCCTTTGTAGCCATCTCCAAGTTTACAGACTCAAATCCAAAATTTGGGTTTTTGGCCCGCTTATTTCTTCCAACCAATGTCGTGGAAGGGTTTAGAATTTGGGAATCACTACAATATGAGCCCAAATTCCAGAGTCTCAATCCCAAATTCCAATGATTGGGCCTTGGGTTTTATGACCATCTCCAACCCTATAGTCGCAAACCCAAAATGTGGGTTTTCGGCCCCCTATTTTCTACCAACTTATGTCTTGAAAGGGCTTAGAATTTGGGAATTGCTACAACAGGTGTAACGACCCGAACTTGAAAATTAATTATTTTGTAAAATTATTTAAGGAAATATGGTTTTACCATTCAGTTTAAGGGGGTATGGGAGTCACTTTTCGTTTGAAAATACTTTTGGAAGTTTTTCTTAGACCTTTGCGTAGATCTCGAACTCACGAGTTCGTATACAGGCGGCATGCAAAAATTGGAGTTGACGAAGTTACGGATCTAAAAAGTTCAAGGGTATTTTGCTAATTTGGGAAATCATATATTTTTACCCTTTTTTTCTTTCTCTAAAATTTTCTGTAATATCTCTCCTCACCCACGACCCACCTTCTCTCTTTTCTCCCGTGAACCCGTGTTAAGGCTAAGGAGAAACTCCAAATTTTGGGCCGTTTTAGACCAAACCAAAGACACCAAGGCCTTCCCTTCCTCTCCACGAGCACAACCATACCTTCCACGAAGTCCAAGGACCACCGTAGGCGGTGGATCAAAGGCCCAAAATTGACCGAAAACTTCCCGACCATTTTTCAGCCACCACAGGTATAGGTTCTCAATTTGTACCTTGGATTTGGGTTCCTAGGCTTGAGTAGAAAGTTTTTTACAACTAGAACGTGAAATTGGGTGGAGAAATGAGTAGTTTAGTAAGCTTTGAAAATTGGCCAACAATGGCGGTTTCCTGCCGGCCGTCAGTGAGGCTAGACAACCAAAGGAAGTAGGCGAGCAGACCTCGCAGTCGCTCATCTAGGTGCGTGGGAGAGGACCAACGGCCGGCCACCGTTGTGTGGCGGTGTGTGGGGGCCCTCCCACAGATTCTGGCGACTTGTATTTTGGGTATTTTGACATTCCAGAGCTTTTGCCATAGGTTTCGGGTCCATCGAAGTTCGTTTAGGGGCTGTTTTGGACGTCCTAAGTTGCTTTGATTTTTGTTAGGTCACTTGTATACTCCCGGGGGTTAAGGGGTTTGAATTTTTGTAATATCTCTCTCCTCACCCACGACCGACCTTCTCTCTTCTCTCCCTTGAACCCGTGTTAAGGCCAAGGAGAAACCCCAAATTTTTTGCTGTTTTAGACCAAACCAAAGGCACCACGGCCTTCCCCTCCTCACCACGAGCACAACTATACCTTCCACGCAGCCCAAGGACCACCGTACGCAGAGGATGGAAGGCCCAAAGTTGACCAAAAGCTTCCCGACCATTTTTTGGCCACCATAGGTATAGGTTGTCAATTGGTATAGGTATAGGTTGTCACCATAGGTATAGGTTGTCAATTGGTACCTTGGATTTGGGTTCATGGGCTCGAGTAGATAGTGTTTTACTACTAGAACGTGAAATTGGGTGGAGAAATAAGTAGTTTAGTAAGCTTTAAAAATTGGCCAACAACGGCAGTTTCCGGCCGGCCGGCGGCAGGGCCCGACAACCAAAGGAAGAAGGCGAGTAGACCTCCCGGTCGCTCATTCAGGCTCGTGAGGGAGGTACAATGGCCGGCCACCGGTGTATGGCGGTGCGTAAGGCCCTCCCTCGGCCTTCAACAACTTGTGTTTCAGGTGTTTTTGACATTCAGGAGCTTTTGGCACAGGTTTCGAGTCCATCAGAGCTCGTTTAGGGGCTGTTTTGGACATCCTAAGTTACTTTGATTTTCGTTAGGTCGTGTGTATACTCCCGAGTGTTAAGGGTTTTGAATTTTAGGTTTATATTGGTCGTTTAGTAATCCCGGTTGTCATTTTTGACAAGCGTGGTGGCCTCGAAAGTCGTGGAGGATCTAACAGCTCAAGGTTAAATTGCTCGGATGTTGAGGTGAGTGGATTTGGGTGTCTAAATTGTAATGCATGCATACTCATTAAGGGACATCATTATAAAAGGTTCCATTTCTTTTTGAGACTCGGGAACTAATTACTATGGCTTTAATGGATGTATTATGGATTTGTTATTGATTATGAACGTCGATAACGATTTTGGAAATGATTTTTGGTTTAGGGCCGGTGATACGATTTTGGCTTCGGCCTGGATTTCTATGAGTTTGGGCTTAGGCCCGGATAATTTATGGTTTTGGCTTCGACTAGGTTTTATGGATTTCCGCCACATGTCTTGAGGTATTTTCGGACAAGTGAGGCGGGGGATTTCTTCGACAAATGATGTTGAGGGATTTTGCTCCATGTGCTTGTTAAGGTTACGACTTCGGCCGGGGATTAAGGCTTCGGCCGGGGATTACTGCTTCGGCCGGGATATTGGGCGATAGATTTCTTCGACTGCAAGAATTCAAGTTATTTTCATTCATGCGTTTTCGTTGAGGTTATCTACGCACGTAGTTTTTTAGCCGTATATCATTAAGGAATTTTCGGATATGATGTCTAGTGAGTAGGTCACTGGGTTGGACCTCTCGGTTCTCTAGCCATTTGTTTGAAGAGTTTTCGGCAATGGTTAAGAGGGCATGTCCCCTTGTTGGACAACCCTGGATATTGGGCGACTACCAGGGATATCCATCTTTGGTTAGTGGATGACATCTAAGGTTGGGATATCGAGCTACGACTCGGGGATGACGGCTACGACCGAGATATCTAGCTACAACTCGGGGTTACAGCTACGACCTGGAGATCGAGCTACGACTCGGGGATGATAGCTACGACAGAGATATTAGGCTACGACCATTGTATATCGGTTACGGCCTGGTTACTAAATGGCAGGTACAGTCGGAAGTAGCGTGGGTTCCACCGAGGTAAATCAAACAGTTTCTGGTAAGTTGTATATAGTTGTATATGTGGATCTAATTGCACGTGTGGTTTTATAATGAGATGGGGTCTGCATTATTTTATTCTTATTCGTGTAATTATGCTTTTATTGTTGGTTATTTTCCACTCACGGGTGTTTTGGTTTTGTGCCCTCCAGGCCGTAGCAGGACGAGATGACAACACTAGGAGGAGGCATCATTATTTTATGTGCTACTACTATGTAGGACTTTAGTTGGTTTTGTAAATTTTAAATTTAAGCCTCGCATGTTCTGATCACATTTTAGGTTATTGTAAATTATTTTTGAGATTTGGATGGTGATCTAGACTATTTGGATTATTGGTTTGCTATTTGAATCCTTCGTCTGACTGGTGGAAGACCCGGTTACAGGGGAGATTTTATCGAATTTTTGGTAGAAACCTCTTAACTATTTGGTTGGTAGTGTGAGGGTGTTTCAGGTGTTATTTTGAGGTTTCAAGTATTGTCAGACGGGAGCAGGGCTTCTCACGGATTTCAAGGGAAAATTCATGAGGGATCCTATCATCTTGGTATCAGAGCTCTAGGTTAAATTCCTATAGACCACACTTAGTGTGCATTCTTATTACTAACAATTTTTCAATTCGTATCATCGTGATGCCCCCTAGATGTCTTTGCACCACCAGGCAGCTCACCTGAATGCCTAGTCACTGGGGAAGAAGCGGCGAATGTTCACGGTGCACATGGGGAACCCGAGTTACGATAGACTTTATACTAGTTTTGTAGAGTGGTTACTACAGTCCTGCAGGGCAGGGGTGCTTATGAGGTATCCAAAGTTGAGAAGGCCTAGAGACTCGATGATGTGATTTTCACGGGCGATACTTGCCCGGCGAATGCTGACAATTGGATTACTCGGCTAGAGATAGTGTTTAAGATTATGAGTTACCTTTTGGACAACTGAGTTCGTTTAGCCACCTTTTTGTTAGATGGACATTCTTATTGATAGTAGCATGCGCAAGAAATGGCGGGTTGGGATGTCCGCACCACTTCTTAGGAGGTTTTTTGGGAGAGATTCTTTGAACAATTCTACCCTCAGTCCTATCAGGAGGCTATGCAGGCTGAGTTTCTGCAGTTGCGACAGAGTACGATGACGGTACTAGAGTATGAGCATAGGTTTGTGGAGTTATCCCGATATGTCCCATATTTGGTCGCTAATTAGGTGGACAAGAGCATGCGGTTTGAATCTGGATTGCGAGATGAGATTAAAGCCGTCATTGCTCTTGCTGGGTAATCTTTCATAAGAGCCTTAGCTGATGCTGCCACACGAGTAGAAAGGAACAACAGATAGGACTCAAACTAGCGGGTCTAGACGATGTCGAGATCGATTGTTCCTTGGGATTCGAGTCAGGGACCGTTCAAGAAAGGTAGTCACAATTTCGGCATTTCTAGTGTAACGACCCGGACCCTAAATTTAAGTAGATTCGAAAAATTTGTGGAGAAATGACGACTTTTCCCTCTAGTTCAGGAGGCGTTCGAGAGTCATTTTTAGTTTGGAATATTTTTGGAAGTTTTTCTTGAACTGTTGCGTAGGTCTCGAACTCACGAGTTCGTAGACAAGCGGTACGTGGAAATCAGAGTTTGTTTAAGTGAGATATGAGTCTAGAAAGTGCAGGGGCAATTTGGTAATTTTAGTTTGGAGATATTTTTAAACCCCAAATTTCTGGAAAAATCTCCAGGTCTCTCTCCTCTCTCAGCCAAAATAGGGGAGCCGAAAATCCACCCCACCATGGACCATGATTTTGGCCCTTTTAGCTCAAACCCCCTTCTACAAAACGATTCTTCTCTTCCTTATGAACATAGTCATATCCTCCTTGAAGCCTTAGGACTGCAATGGATGGAGGATTGGAAGCCCAAAGTTTGGCCGAAACTTCTAGCTTGATTTCTGGGCACCACAGGCGTGGTGGCTCCGAAGGTCACGGGGGACTGAATAGTTGGAATTGGACTCGTTTGGACCTTGAGGCTGTAGCGGGACGAGGTGTCGAGATTAGGGGGAGGCATCATTTTCTACTGTGTTGTTAGTGCAGGATATGGTTGTGCTATATTTTACGTTAATTAGTTGCTCTGATTAACCTTTCGAGTGTTTGGATTGTTTGGGTTGGTTGGATGTGATCATGTCTATACTGGTTGAATTATTGGTTTGGTATTTAAATCCTTCATCCGAAAGGTGGAAGACGGTTTGACCCATTTACAGGGGAGATTATGCCAAATTTTTGGTAGAAGTCTCGGTAATTGGTTTGTTAAGTGGATGGTATTTTGGAAATTATTTGAGGTTTTAGGAATTGTCAGACGGAAGCAGGGCTTCTCCGAATTTCTAGGGGGAAATTCAAGAGGGGTTCTATCATATGGGAGTGATAAGTCAGAGGACTTTTGGTCTGATTCTAGTAGCTGGGGTTCATCTCGAGGTTTTGTTGCGGGACAACAATCATCAGCTACCTTGAGTGGGTGTGCGAAAATGGGAGCTTAAACTTGAGATTCCACTACTGACGCAGCAAAAAACGACGTGGCAGTCGAGGAGCTAATTTGAGCCTACTATCCACTTTTTCTTTCTTTGACTTGTATGAATTTCGAGGACGAAATTTTCTTTAATGGGGGTGAGTTGTAATGACCTGGACCTGAAAATCAATTAATTTGTAAAATTATTAAAGGAAAATATGGTTTTACCCTTGTGTTTAAGGGGGTTCGGGAGTCACTCTTGTTTTGAAAATACTTTTGGAAGTTTTTCTTGGTTCCTTGCGTAGGTCTCTAATCCACGAGTTTGTAGACAGGCGGCACGCAAAAATCGGAGTTGTTTTGATGAAGTTACGGGTCTATGAAGTGCAGGGGCATTTTGGTAATTTGGATAGTCAGCTATTTTTACCCTTTTTTTCTTTATTTTCTCCAGAATTTTCTGTAATTTCTCTCTTCTCGCCGACGGTCCACCCTCTCTCTTCTCTCCCATGAACCCACGTTAAGGCCAAGGAGAACCCCCAAAATTTTGGCCAGACACCACGGCCTTCCCCTCCTCTTCACGAGCACAACCATACCATCCACAAAGCCTAAGTACCATCGTAGACGGCATATCGAAGGCCCGAAGTTGATCTAAATATTCCCGGTCATCTTTCGACCACCGTAGGTATGGGTTCTCAGTTTGGACCTTGGATTTGGGTTCCTGGGCTCGAGTAGATAGTTTTTGACTATTAGAACATGAAATTTCATGGAGAAATGAGTAGTTTAGGAAGCTTTGAAAATTGGTTAACAATGGCGATTTCCAATTGGCGGGCGTCGGCGCCAGCCAGCCCAAGGAAGAAGGCGAGTAGACATCGTTGTCACTCCTCCAGGCTCGTGGGGAAGGTCTTGCGTGTTTTTTGAGGTTATCTACGGATGTAGTATTTCAGCCGCATATCTTTGAGGTATTTTCATATATGCGTGTCTGGTGAGTAGGACCCTAGGTTGGACCTCTCGATTCTCTGGCCATTGCTTTGAGGTATTTTTGGCAATGGTTAGGTGGGCATGTCCCCATGTTGGACATCCCTAGTTATTGGGTGACGGCCCGGGATATCGAGGTACGACGCTGGGATGACGGCTACGGCCTGGATATCGAGCTATAGGTCGAGGATGACGACTTTGGTCAGGATATCGAGCTACGGATTGGGGTTACGGCTGCGACCGGGAGATTGAGCTACTGCTCGGGGATAATAGCTACGGCCCAAGATACCGGCTGCAACCGGGTTACTAAATGGCATGTACAGTCGGAAGTAGCATGGGTTCCATCGAGGTAAATCAGATGGATTTCAGTAAGTTGTATATAGTTGTATATGTGGATCTGATTGCTTGTGTGGTTTTATAATGAGATGGGGTCAACATTATTTTATTCTTATTCATGTGATTATGCTTTTATTGTTGGTTGTTGTACACTCACGGGGTTTTTGTGCCGTCCAGATCCGCACAATCTCATGTGGAGAAGCTCCCACCGCCCCCCCCCCCCCCCCCCCCCCCCCCCCTCAATCTCATGTGGAGAAGCTCCATCATGAGATTGGAACAACACAAGACAATATGAGCAACAACAGCCTTTCAGCAAATGAGAAGAGGTCCAGATACCCAAACAAAACCATCACAATCAACTTAATCACCAAGCAATGAGCAAAGGATCCTAGGAATGAAGGTGAATAGCTGCTGTACAATCCAACTTAGAACTCCAAGAAATGGATGTAGTATCATCCAACTTTGGAGACACAATACCATAACAACAATGAGATCAACACAGCAACAATCTGATGCCAGAAAATCAGATTTGAACAGAAAAATCTGCACACTATAACCATGACTGCCAGCTCAAAACAATCCAATGCAGGCCAGACCAAACGAAAGGCTGATCAACACAATCCAATCTGCTCAACACGTCACAGGAACAAAACAACATAGGACAGAAAAATTACTCACCAGCACAACTCAGAAATACAGCAGCTCATCTCAGAAATTATAACCAACTTATATCAATAGCAGCTCAGACCAATTTTCACAACTCATATCATAATTCATCAGCTCAAAACAGGCAATATAACATCAGCTCAAACAATACATCTCAGTTCAACAATGAACTCAAACCAACAGGAAAACAGATAGATTGAAGGCAGAAAGAGAATCGAAAGAGAAGGTGAGATAGAAGAACAATTCAATTGTGAGAGAGAATTGTAGCAAGAATCAAGAGTAAGATCGATAGAAGAATTTGAAGAATCATAGATCGAAGATCAAATTCAATTGTAAGAGCAAATTGAGAAAGAATCAAGATTAAGAACGAAGAAGAAGAAGAAGCTCACAATATTTTATGTGTTTAATCAAGAAATTGAGGAATCGAAAAAAGAAAGGAAGAAGATCGAATAGAGGATCGAAAGAAGATTGAGGAATAACCTGAGCTCGAGGATTGAACCTCCATACCAGACAGAAAACAGAAATTGAAGATTGAAGAGCAAGTGCAATTGAGAAATCTGGAAAATGAGATCGATAAAGAAAAACTTAGCTGAGAAGTCAAACTGAGAAAATTGAAGTTCAAGGTCGAAGAAGTCTGAGAAGTCTAAACCATCGCAGTTGAAGAGACAAACAAAGAAGGATAGCAGAACAAAGCAGTCACTGAAGCATTTCTGATGAAGAATCACAGTCGATTTCAAGAACCATAAATTAGGTCAAACTCGTACCAATTGAACAAAAGACAACTGATGCAGACGAACAGAGAGGAACGCTAGTGACACAAGTTGAGGATTCGAAGATGCCTGAAGAAGTGCAAGAGCGAAGCAATCAAAGATGAACAGGTATGATGTAGAAATCGTAGCAAGCAAAGTAAACCGAGATTGAGCCGAGAAATCAATTTCAATCGCACAAATCTTTCAGTGCTGAATCGAAGACTGGAAGCACAAAGCAAGAATCGACGAAGTTGAGCAGCCTAGAAGTCAAGATTTGAAGCCATCGCAGATTGAAGAAGCTGAGAAGCAGTCGTAGAAATTGAAGATCACAGCAACAAGATTCGAAGACTAGAAGAGTTGAGGAAATCGAAGAACCGAAGAAGTAGAAATTGAAATTACAGAGCTGAGACTAAGCATTGTTGTGCAGAGAAATCGAAACTGTCACAAGAGAAAAGATCGAAGTAGAGGCAATCACAGATGATAAGGTAAATTTCAATCGCACAGTTCTTCTGTGCATAAATCATGAAACCAGATCGAAGGTGAAGATACGACAGTGCGTCAATTTCACAAATCAAGAAACGAGCTGGAGAATTTCTAGGTCAAACTTCGAACCAATTTCAATTGAAAAATTTCTTTGAAACGAAAAACAGATTCAGCACGAATACACAGCACGAAGGCGTGTCTGAAATTCTGAAGCAAAACGAGCACACAAGATCGACGCAATCGCAAAAGCGATTTCAATTGCATAAGATCGCAGAAGAAGATGGATGCAATCGCAAACTCGCAGAGCAAAAACGAAGATGAAGATGCGAGGTCAATGGTGAAATGCAATGGAACCAGGTTTGAATAAGAAAATTTAGGTCAAACATGTACCAATTTCAATTGAACAAAAAATTTAGGAAAATTGAAAACAAATTTAGAAAAGGAAGAACAGGATCAAGAACTATGAGCTTTGCAGCTCTGATACCATAAAAGAATCCATGGCATCCTTTATTCAATTAAGATTAGGTAATTAAAAATCAATGGAAAACAGAAAAACTCAACGAAGGTGAAGAAGAAGACTCACGGGTCAAATACAAGAAGGAAAAGAGAGAACATTTTGAGAGTAAGTTTGGTAATTTTCATTATGCAAAATATCTCAATATGATTGAGTGACTCTCATACTCACTTTATATACTACACACTAATACAATGACCTAACAACAATACAATGACTTAATATTGCTAACAGTTAAGTTGTTTTAGGAGGTGGATAGCTAGTATGGAAATTTTGAGCATTAATTCTCTCTACAAATTGACGTAGGAATAAACTCATTTATCTAGTCCATTGAAGGTGCTCTTAGTTGCTAAATCCCACTTTTCTTGTAGTGTTCGAAGTTTCAACAAGGAAGACGTGAAAAAGGGGATACAATCAACTTGTTTATGCCACCTACTGAATTTAAAGAACCTATAGAAGTATGAGTCATATATTTTGCAGAACGTCGTTCTTGTCAAAGTTGTAAGTCTTGTTTCAACCTACGCAAGTCCAAACCATTAGGATCCATTAAATGTTCTAACTATGGAGCACCCAGATCCCAGAAACACATAATTTCTCCTCTAAAAATAACATCCTTGGTCGGAGAGCACATTAGATATTTACCTAAACTAGTAGGTCATTGAGCAGATCCTACATTAGCCCCAAGATGGTCTCTAACCAAAAGAGTAAATGTTTGCTCTATTAGCTGTTGTATTTTGTTTTTTATTACTTTAATTGTGAACTTTTATTTTAATCCCAATTAAATTCAAATAATAAAATAACTAAAATTGGTTAATAGTATAGTAGAATAAGAATTCGGTCGTTGTGGGAAGATAGCCCTTACTTACTCGATATATTATTGATTGATTTGGTACACTGTGAAATTAATTAACAACAAACTTTATTTAAGACTAATCTCATTGTCACGCCTGCAAGAGGCATTTTGAATAATTACCCATATACATATTGTTAATTTACATGGATGAGATGTTCTAACGATACATATTATGCAAAATTCGAGTAATATGTAATATGTGCGTGTACATCACTTTATGCACACGTATTAAGGTGAAACATTTTTTCCATTTGTTTCTAGTCACCACTTTACAATCAAGATTCAGGCAAGCAGAGTTTTCATTCTGAGGTAGACGCTCATGAATTGGCAATGTCCTGCATATTACACATCGAAACACAATTGAACATTGGCAGATGAAGATAATCAGGTAAAGGAGACTAAGTTTCAGTCTTCAAATGCATTATCATTGCGTAACACCAGAATGGATGAGTAGGTTAGGCAGACGCACATGGTTTAATATCCATACAAACACAGCCACACAGAAGACACCTAATATAGCATGGCATAGTAAACAGAAATGCTGAGATGTTAAGTAAAAAATAAAACATTGTAATCAAATGGGCAAGCATCATACTGTCCAATTATGCGTCTTGCCTAATCTTCTTGAAAGAGCATGAATGCAATAGGCAACATCTGCTCGTGGGCGAATTACCGATGTAGCAATCAGAATTTGTGCATTCCAAACATCCCCAAACAAAAACAAAATCAGATATCTTTAATCACAGATAAAATTCCAGTTTACATCGGTAAAAGAAGATAAATCTCAACATGCGTTCTTAAACACCATACCCAGATTGCTTTAAATCTTGTTCATAGCTAAAATTCAAATCATCTCAAACTTAAAAGACAACATGAAGAATAAGATCACGCGTATAATGAGCTAATGAAGTCAGCAATCGAATTTGCAACATCAGGATTTAGACCTCCAATTTCAATTCCAGAACGTTCCAAACAAATATGGCAAAAGATTGTTTTTTTTTTTCCAAATTGATCCAAACCCAGCAAAATTCTGCCGCCAATTAATTTTACGGAAGTCCAGTTTTTTCCAATTTGTTAGGAATTCAACACATCTCTCAAACCCTAATTGAGATTGAGCCTTTATTAGACATAATAGATCATAACTTTGATTAAATTCAAAATTTAGGGTTACCTTTGGTGTGAATTGTTCGTTGTTGAGGCAGTGAAGACTGCGATTGAGGATCAGTTTGGTGCAGACGAAGACAATAATCGCTGATGGTGGCTACGATTTGTTTACTTGCCTTCTAACTATTTGTTTGCTTGCCTTCACACTTTTTTTCTCATCACTATCTCCTAAGATCAAAAAGCGATCCATCATAGCCAGCCAACTATCAGCAAAAGTAAAAATCTTTGACATCGAAGTAAACCCACACATTAGTCAGAAAAACCTTCCCAAAAAATAGTTTGAAAAACTAAAAGAAAGATATCCAAATTTATCGTCGAGCAAGTGAACTGTAACAAAAACACATGGCAAAGAAAACACAAATTCTTATACTTTGATCCTTGACAACATCTATCCATTCAATTGACAAACTTAATTATAGTATCATCCATCAAATATCCAATTTGAAAACGATTTTGACATGATCAAATTCATGCACCCACAAAGTACATATATATCAATGGCCGGCCCTACTAAATTAATGAAATAATAATAAGATTAGTATGAAAGAGTAATTAGTTGAGGAAAAAGGAACTCCTTAATCAACAATAATTCGAAAAAGAAGACATTACCTAAAATTTTGTCCAAAACCCAAAAATTTCTTCCTAAATCCTTCCAAAAAAAACCGACATGCAAAGCCTCGGAAACAACCCACAAAATCCATCTCAATAGCAAAAGCGAATAAAGTTACAAAGAAAATTTGACCTGAAAATTTGACCACGATCATGTTCTTCTTCTTCCCGAAACTAGAGCAGGAAGCCTATATTTTTCCCTCGATATGAGACTGACGGCGCCCAGGAGATGACGGCACTGGTTCTCTCTGGCGATCGATGTAGGCTCTCTCTCCCTCTCGCTCGCTCTCTCTCGAAAAAAAAAAAAAAAAGGGGCAAAACAGTCAGAACACTATTCATGAATAGTGAATTTTGAACCCAACTTTACCGTTTTACCCTCATACAGTAGGAGGCTGATTTGAATTATTTCTGTTAACGCATGGGTATTTTCGGTAGTATAGAAAATTTTACTATTGAAAAGCCTTCCATCTTTATATATATATATATTTACGCAAATAGTGGCCATGACGCATTATGTTTAATGTTTAAGCTCGACAAAATATAACTCAGAATGGAAAGCTCTATTTAAGCTATACCTGGTCCTGACAATACATGTGAATCACGTTTGGTGAGTAAAATTGAATTGAATTTAATAATTTTTTAAATTCAATGTATTTTGAATGTGAAAATTGATGCCGTTTCATTGTAGGATGATTAGATAGGATTTAACAAAGAAAAAAACTTACATTTTTTAATCCTACTATTTTAAGGAAATTTGATGATAAATGTTTTTCTATCTCTACTCCCACTAATCCCCTTACAATGAAAATACATACATTTCCATATTCTGAATACATTGAATTTAAGTAGTTATCCAATCCAATACAATCCCGCTTACTAAACAAGCCCGTTTGAGCTAATAAATCTCATTTATGTACACGTGACCACAGTGCAACTCACACTAGATAGTACTCAACTCATCAAGGGTGATCGATTGATCATGATATTGTCTCTTGTAACTAACACGTGAGGAGCATCTTGACTACTTCACAATATATCCTACTCTTATCTTTCAACCACTGCAACATCACATACTCACCAGCTTCATTCTCTTGCACCGGACCAACTCAACGTTTTCAATTTCAAACAACCAATAAAATAAAATAAAATAAATCTTGAATCTATATAAAGCCATTGACAGTTTTGTTGTTCTGTAAATGTTTCAACAAAAATTCAGTAAGAAGAAAAAAACAATGCAACACGAATTAGCAAATGCGAGAGCACAAATTTTGGCCCTCTTGCTCACAGTGCTCATTTCTTCTTGCTTGGTTCACTCCAGCTACTTTGCCAACTTTCAATCCCCTTCACCTGCGCCTTCGCCTTCGCCTTCGCCTTCGCTTTCTCCAGTAACTTAATTTGCTCTTTGATTACTCTTTGATTTTCGGGTGCAGATGCAATTAATTGTATTTTTGGATTATTCTGATTAGGGTGTTGGGATACCGCCAAGACGGAATGAGGGTGAGCCGCCGCGAAGAGGGACGGTGAAAAAGAAAAGGAGAGGTTCGTTTCCGGCTAGTTGTGACTCGAAGTGTAATAAGTGTGAGCCTTGCATGCCGGTTCAAGTATCAGTCCGACCAATAATGGCGGCATTGGAAGACAACGAGTACTATCCACAGGTGTGGAAATGTGCTTGTGGTCATAATATATTCTCCCCTTAGTTACTATACATTAATATATATATATAGATATATATATATATATATTTATATTTTGAACATTAATATATATTTCACTCACAAGGAATTTCATTTATACCGTGAGGAACATATGTAATTTACTCATATATTTTCGATTCTTTTTATTTAATGATATTATTAAGGAGGGGGGACTACAATATACATGTTAGGTATGGATCTCACCATTTACGAGGATCGAACTCAAAACTTCACACATAACATGAAAGAGTAATATTGCTAGGCCATCATATATACTAAGTGACTACTCCTATATTTTCATTAAGTATTGTCCTTTACTAGTTCTTTAAGTTTAGTTTGTACAATTTGAGAAATTATGAATATTACGTTATTAATATAATTTTACGCAAATTATAATTTATTATCCCGTGATTTAGTCGAAATTATAGGGTTATACTTATTCTTTCAAATTTTTTAATTTACTATCTTGAAACTTTCTATTTTGTTTCAACCGCAACCCTTTTATTACATTTTCTATTAAATAGTATGTTAAGTGTTAATGTGTCAAAAATTGAACCCACATTTAGCTTATGTGACAACCAATAAGTGCCACATATATCAAAAAAATAATAATTAAAAACAAAAATCTCAAAATACGAAAACATATAATTATTAGTTATCCACATAAGTAAAAGTTGACTAAATTTGGATACATCAGCACTTATCAAATTATTTAAAAGAAAATGTAACAGAGGGCTCCGGTTGAAACAAAATAGAAAGTTCAGGGTAGTAAACTGAAAGATTTGAAAGAACAAGTATAACCCCATAATTTTAACTAAACTACAGAGTAATAAATTGTAATTTCCTCTATAATGAATGTAATTAACGATATAATATAAGTTTTAACGCTTGCATCTAATTTGCATTCAAAATTTTCAGTTTCATGAACTCGACTTTATGACCTTGTATCTTACTCATACTTCCTTCGAATAATGCTTATGAGGTACCGTTAGAATACTCTCATGACAAACAACATAACTGACAGGACCCTTCCAAAATTTCCCCTCGAAACCCGGGAAAAATCCTGGTCCCATCTGACCACCTAAAGAAATTACCAGAATACCCCTAAGTCCTTGCAATTAATTATGAGAATTCTGCCAAAAATCCGACAGAATCTCCCCTTAAAGACTAGATAACCGTCTTCCACTTTTTAGACTAAGGATCAGATAACACTCCAAATTCCAATAAGGTCAACCATCCAACGATGTAACCACAATTTTACAATCAGTCCAAAAGACTTATCAGAGCATCTAGGTATGATAAGTAAATACATAAATAAATATCTTACTCGATAGTTTAGGTAAACGCGCAGCTGAAAATTTAATGCCTCCGCCTCTGGATATGCCCATGTCAACTCAACGGCCTGGAAGGGATTTAAAACGCGAAAGTTGTGAGTGGACAAAATAATCATTTAAAAATCATTTCAGAGGAAAACATACATTTCCCCCCTCCACGAGTAAAACCATGCATGCATAACATAAAATCCCTTTGTATATAAATATAATATATAGATAATCTGAAAACACACCGAAAAAATCCATCTTTTGTTAAAACACTTGGTGGGACCCACGAAAACCCGAATAATGAAAACATTCCGTGGTCCACAACCTTGCTTTGAAAACCCTAATCAAAAGAGTTTAAAATCATGTAAACAGACCTAGAAACAAAATATACATCAAAACATATCCCACTGCTTCTCGAATGAAATCCCAAGCCGTAGCTCGATACCCTACGTACACTCGATATACCTCGAGTTGTGCAGAAACATGTACTACGTGTAGACATCCTCAACGACATGATGGAGAAAATACCCCTCGACACCAGCGTCGGAAAACTCTCAACGATCTGGCGGAGAAAAACCCTCGACGCCAATAGGAGAAAACCCTGACCATCGGAGACAAAAATCCAGTGAAAACCAAAGTCCATGTTTTGAAATTCTTGTTTCTTGGCTTAGGCCAAATTCATTGAAAAACCTGGTTTAAACTCAAAATCGTGGACTCGACTGAAATCTAAAATCAATCAAGTCAAACCATATAAAACCCGAAACCATAAAGCCATGCCATAGCCCAAAAACATCATTTCCAAATAATTATTGAAAGCCCGTGTCCAGTAATAATTTAATAATATCCAGAAATTTTCCAAAACAACACGTAATAAGAAATTATATCAAATATAACTTTATGCATGCATTATACTTTACAAAACCAAAGTCCACTCACCACACGACCAAATTGTTCAATCCCGAGTCATACGCTCCCCTGAAGTTCTCGAAGCAGTATCTCTTGTCAAAAGTAACAATCGAGATTACCAACTATTACTAAAACCCTACATTTAGACTCCCTAAACCCAGGGAGGTCCGCTTGCATCACACTAAAAATGCACAAAGTTCAGACGCCCAAAACTACCCATAAACGACGTCCGATCAACCCGAAACTGCGCCAACAGGTCCAGAACGTCGAAACCTTTTCGACATGCTCCGCCGTGACGCAAGGACCGGTCCCACGCGCTGGCGGAAGGCCAAACCACGCACCACGCACCGGACACGTACCACCACGCGCCTGCTACAGTGTTCCACGCGCTGCTACAATACCTCACGCGTCTACTCTGTCTGACTTGACGCTGACTCGGCCTTACTCGGTGCTGACGCAACCCCCAGGTGGCATCACGTGCCTGCCAGGTGGCATGCCACATCAGCCCCCCTCTGACTGAACCAGTTCCCGGAGTGTCGCCAGAGAGTCACCGGAGAAGATGAAAACTCCGATGTGCACCGCCGTCCGCCGTCGCCGGAAAACTCAATTGCCGGCCGACCTTGAATTTTTTCTAACTTCCTCAAAACTTGACCGTTTTTCACAAATTTTTAGTCTAAATCCATCTACTCGAACCCAGGAACTCAAAAATCAAGTCTAAACATGAAACCCATACCTGTGTTGGACGAAAAATTGATCGAAAGTTTTGGTTTTTCTTTTCCTATGTTTGGTGTCTCCCGTGGCTGCTTCTTGCGACGGTTGGTACGTTCTTGATCACGGGAAGGAGGAGAATCCGATGAGTGGAACCAAAATGGACGACGCTACCTTGGGTGAGTCGCAAAGAGAGAGAGAGTGAAATGAAGGAGATCTGATCTACTTGGGGTTAAAAATATCTACCCGGGCTAAATTACCAAAATGCCCATGAACATTCTAGTCCCACATATCTCGCATACGAACGCCATTTTTTGCATTTCACCTATTTACGAACTCATGAGTTCAAGACCTACACAACGGTCCCCGAAACACATCCACAAGTGTCTAGAAACAAAAATTAACTTTCAAGCCCCTTAAACAACCAAGGGCAATTTCGTCCTTTCGCAAATTAATTTACGAAAATTCACAAATACAATTTCTGGGTCGTCCCCCCCCCCCCCCCCCTTAAAGAAATTTTGTCCTCGAAATTCATACTTGTCACTGGAACAAATGTGGATGTTGCGCCCGCATCAGTGCCTCGGTTTTCCACTTGGCCTCTTCCACGTTATGATTCCTCCACAGAACTTTAACCAGAGGAATAGTCTTTCTGCACAGTACTTTTTCCTTCCAATCTAAAAGTTGCACTGGTTGCTCCTCAAAAGTCAAATCATCTCTCAGTTTAGTTGGTTACGCCACCAATACATGAGATTCATCGAATAGATACTTCCGGAGCATGGGTACATAGAAAACATCGTGAACCCTTGACAGTTCCGGGGCTAAAGCAAGTATGTAAGGCACTAACCCTATCCTCTCAATAATCTCATAAGGCCTAATGTAGCGAGGACTCAGCTTTCCTCGTCTACCAAAACGTACAACTCCTTTCCAGGGGGATAATTTCAAGAAAACCCAGTCTCTGACCTCAAACTCAAGGTCTCTGATACGTCGGTCCGCATAGCTTTTCTAGCGGTCTTGAGCGGCCTTCAACCTTTCCCTGATGATCTGCCATTTCCACTATCTCTGGTGTCAATAGTCTTCTCTCACCTACCTCAGTCCAGCATATCGGTGTCCTGCACTGTCTCCCATATAGTGCCTCGAAAGGAGACATCCCAATACTAGACTGATAGCTGTTGTTGTATGTAAATTCCATCAAAGCCAGGTGTGAATCCCAATTTCCTTTAAACTGCAGTACACAAGCTCTCATCATATCCTCCAGAATTTGAATTGTCCTCTCAGACTGACCGTCAGTCTGAGCATGAAAAGCTGTACTGAAATGCAATGTAGTTCCAAAGGCTTTATGCAAACTCTGCCAACACCTCGAAGTAAACCTAGGATCCCTGTCTGACACAATTGACTTTGGAGTCCCATGTAACTGTATGATCTCATCCACAAATAATTTGGCGTACTGGCCAACCCCGTTAATCTTCCCGTACTGGCAAGAAATGTGCTGACTTCGTGAGTCTATCAACAATTGCCCATATTCCATCATGTCCTTTTTGATTCCTAGGAAGTTTAAAAACAAAATCCATAGTCATTTGATCCCACTTCCATTCCGGAATAGGTAATGGTTGTAGTTCCCCGTATGGTTTCTACCTCTCTACCTTTACTTGTTGACACGTCAGGCACCTACTCATAAACTCTACTATTTCCCTTTTCATTCCAGTCCACCAATAGTGTTCCTTAAGAGTACGATACATCTTGGTACCGCCAGGATACAAAGCATAGGCAGAACTATGAGCTTCCTTAAGAATTTATCTTTTCAACTCTAGATCATTAGGTATGCATAACCAGCCATCCTTAACCAATGCCCCATAATTCCTAATCACATAATCCTGCCTATTCCCAACCTCCAACTCCATCCTAATAATACACAAAGTAGGATCCGGGAGCTGAGCTTCAATGATTCAATCAATCAAGACATGTCTAACATGGAAACTAGCCAACAGAGCCCCCTGGCTATCCATGTCAAGTATAATTCCCGCTCTTCGGAATTCCACCAACAACGGTAGGTAAATAGTATGTAAATGGGCCAAGGAACCCATGGACTTCCTACTCAAGGCATCCTCCACTACATTCGCTTTTCCTGGGTGATATTCTATGGTACAGTCATAATCCTTTATCAGCTCAAACCACCATCTTTGTCTCAAGTGCAAATCTTTCTGGGTAAAGAAGTATTTCAAACTCTGATGGTCAGTAAAGATCCGACACGTTTCCCCAATAAATAATATCTCCAAATCTTCAGTGCGTGTATCACTGCAGCTAACTCCAACTCATGTGTGGGGTATTTCAACTCATGAGATTTAAGTTGCCTAGAACCATATGCTATCACCTTCCCATGCTGCATCAACAAGCATCCTATACCCCGTAATGATGCATCACTATACACCTCAAACCCTCCGTTATCATTTAGAAGGGTTAACACAGGGGCAAAAGTCAACCTACTCTTTACCTCTTGAAAGCTCTGTTCACACCCATCATCCCAGTCAAACTTGACTCTTTTCCTAGTCAACCGAGTTGATGAGGCAGCTATCGTAGAAAATCCTTCTATGAATCGCCGATAATATCCACTAAACCCAGAAAACTTCTCACCTCTGTCACTGTCTTCGATTGTTCCCAATTTGCAACTGCCTCAACTTTTTGGAGATCTTCGCTGATACCCTCGGCAGAAATCATATGACCTAAGAATCCCACACTGGTAAACCAGAACTGACATTTACTGAACTTGGCGAACAATTGCCTTTTCCTCAGCATATTCAGCACCAACCTCAAGTGCTTCTCATGTGCCTTAGCACTCTTCAAATATACCAGGATATCATCAATGAACACAATCACAAACCGATCCAAATACTTTCAGAACACCCAATTCATCAAATTCATAAATGCTGTCGGGGCATTAGTCAACCCGGAGAGCATCACCAGGAACTCATAATGCCCATAGCGTGCCCTAAACGCCGGTTTGGGATCATCCCATTCCCTGATCCTTAACTGATGGTACCCAGATCGAAGGTCAATTTTAGAGAAATACTTTGCCCCTTTTAATTGGTCAAACAAATCATCAATTTGTAGCAAAGGATACTTATTAAGCACCGTAACCCTGTTTAACTGCCGATAGTCGATACACAACCTCAAACCACCATCTTTCTTCCTTACAAATAACACCAGCGCACCCCAAGGTGATACACATGGTCGAATAAACCCCATCTCCACCAAGTCCTGCAAATGAGTCTTCAATTCCCTCAATTCTGCCGATGCCATTCTATACGGTGCATGTGATATAGGTTGGGTACCCGGAAGAAGCTCTATGGTGAACTTAATCTCCCGGTGACGTGGCAATCCCGGAAGATCCTCTGGAAATACATCGGGAAACTCATTCACCACAGGAATATCCTCTACTCTCACCGGAGTATCCCGAGAATCAATCACGTGAGCTAAATAGCCCTCACAACCTTTCTTCAATAATTTCTCAGCTGTTAAAGCCGATATCACTCCCGAGGGAAGTACCCTACGATCACCCCAAAACGTAAGTTCCGACAAGCCTGGACTCCGGAAAACTAGCCTCTTGTCGAAACAATCAATGGAGGCATGGTGCATGCTTAACCAATCCATCCCCAGAATCACATCAAAATCATAAATGTCCAAGGGGATTAAATCTGTCTCTAACACATGACCTCCTATTACTACCGAACAACTACGTATCACGAGGTTCGCCACTAACATATCACCAGTAGGTGTGCTAATACCCATATCCCAACCAATTGGGGAAACCTCTCTATCAGCAAAAAGTGTGAAACCTCGAGAAATAAAAGAAAGTGTAGCCCCGGGTTCTATCAAAATACGAGCATCATGATTTAAAATAGACAATGTACCAATAACCACCTCTGGTGCTGCTCGAGCCTCCTTCTGAGTCATAGCAAAAACTCGAGCGTATGTACCAGAAGACCGACCAAGACCCCCCTGTCTCCCTCTGGCCCCACTAGACTGGGTCTGGCTCCTTACTGCAGTACCAGATGTCTGCGCTGCTTTCTGACCCGGTTCAGCAGCATCTCGACCTAAGGAACTACTGCCCGAACGACGATGTGGAGAATCCCTCTTAAAATGACCAGTCTCCCCACAGAAGTATCAACCGGTGTCACCCACCTATGCAGGTCTGCCACTCTGTCTCTTAGTAGACTGGACTGAAGTCCCGCTAAACTGAGCGGATGATTTTTGTCCCTGACCAGCTCTGCCACCGCCTAATCCAGATCTTGCACCCCCAGAAGATCCAGATCTTGCACCCCCAGAAGATCCAGAACTGAAACTGCCTATCTTAGATGGTCCTTGACTGGAGGCCCTGAAACTCGGGCGATCCCAGCGTCGCTTGGAACCACTAAACTGGTGTTGTGTTGGCAAACTCAACTCTACTCTAGTAACAGCGTCTGACAAAGCTCTCAAAGAAGTATGAGCCACAACAGTTATTGCTACCCGAACCTCATTCCTTAGTCCATACTCAAATCGTCGGCACTTATCCATCTCAGTTGCCACCAGAGGCGGTACAAAGCGTGACGACTCAAGAAATTTCTGTTCATATTGGGCCACTGTCATGTCCCCCTGCTGTAGCTGCAAGAACTCAGCCTCTTTAGCATCACGGTATGAGTGAGGATAAAACTGCTCGAGAAAGCGCTCCCGAAAATTTTCCCAAGTAAAAGTACAGAAATCCCAGTCTGTCAGCTGCAAAGCATGCCACCACCGGTACGGATAGCCACCCAGAAGAAATGTGGCTAGTCGCACCCTATCCTCTGGAGGGCACCTGATAATAGCAAACACTCATTCCAAATGAGTAATCCACTCATCCGCATCATCTGGGCCTAACTCACCCGTAAACACTGTCGCCCCCAACCTCTGGCTCGCTCAATGTCTGAAACTTCAGATGTAGCCCTACCATGAAGTACAATAGTCAAAGCCCGACCCAATTGATCCAGGGTCTACCTCAAATCAGGCTCTACTACGGGTTCATATGTGTCCTCACCGAAAAATATCAATACCACAATCAGTTGTACACTAGGTGTACGGTCTACAGGAAATTAACCTAGTGTTCTGAAACCAAGTTGACATGACCCTTCCCGAATTTCCCCTCGAAACCCTAGAAAAACCCTGCTCCCGTCTGACAACCTAAAGAAATTCCCAGAATATCCCTAAGTCCTTGCAATTAATTATGAGAATTCTGCCAAAAATCCGGCAGAATCTCACTTTAAAGACTGGCTAACCGTCTTCCACCTGTCAGACTAAGAATCAAATAACACTCCAAATTCCAATAAGGTCAACCATCCAATGATGTAACCACAATTTTACAATCAGTCCAAAAGACTTATCAGAGCATCTAGGTAGGATAAGTAAATTAGAAATAAATATCCTACTCGATAGTCTAGGAAAACGCACAGCTGAAAATTTAATGCCTCCGCCTTTGGATAGGCCCACGTAAACTCAACGCCCTGGAGGGGATTTAAAACACGAAAGTTGTGAGTGGGCAAAATAATCATTTAAAAATCATTTCAGTGGAAAGCATACATTTCCCCCCTCCACGAGTAAAACCACACATGCATAACATAAAATCCCTTTGTATATAAATATAATATATAGATAATCCGAAAACCCACCGGAAAAATCCATCTTTTGTTAAAACACTTGGTGGGACCCACGAAAACTCGAATAATGAAAACATTCTGTGGTCCACAACCCTACTTTGAAAACCCTCCTCAAAGGAGTTTAAAATCATGTAAATAGACCTGGACACAAAATATATATAAAAACATATCCCATTGCTTCCCGAATAAAATCCCGAGCCGTAGCTCGATACCCTCCACACACCCGATATACCTCGAGTTATGCAGATACCTGTACTACGCGTAGACAACCTCAACGACCTGATGGAGAAAATAACCCTCGACCCTAGCATCGAAGAACCCTCAATGATCTAGCAGAGAAAGACCCTCAATGCCAGTCGGAGAAAACCTTGACCATCGGGGACAAAAATTCAGTGAAAACCAAAATCCATGTTTTGAAATTCTTGTTTCTTGGCTTAGGCCAAATTCATTGAAAAATCGGGTTTAAACTCAAAATCGTGGACTCGACCGAAATCTAAAATCAATCAAGTCAAACCATATAAAACCTGAAACCATAAAGCCAAGTCATAGCCCAAAAACGTCATTTCCAAATAATTATTCAAAGCCCGTGTCCAGTAATAATTTAATAATATCCAGAAATTTGCCAAAAAAATACGTAATAAGCAATTATATCAAATATACCTTTATGCATGCATTATACTTTACAAAACCAAAGTCCACTCACCACACGTCCAAATAATTCAATCTGAGTCGTACGCTCCTTTGAAGTTCTTGTAGCAGTATCGCCTGTCAAAAGTAACAATCGGGATTACCAACTATAATTAAAACCCTACATTTAGACTCCCTAAACCCCGGGAGGTTCGCTTGCATCACACTAAAAGCACAGCAACTTCAGACGCCCAAAACTACCCCTAAACGATGTTCGATCAACTTGAAACTTGGGCCAACAGGTTTGGAACATAAAAACTTTGTCGACACACGCCTCCGTGACCCAAGGACCGGTCCCAAACGCCGCCACTCGTCGGAGGAAGGCCAGACCACGCGTCGACCAAAAGCCAGACCACCCGCCGTCACGCACTTGCTACAGTGTTCCACGCGCTGCTACAGTACCTCACGCCCCGACTCGATGTGACTTGGTGCTAACTTGGCCTGACTCGGCACTGACTCAGTCGCCAGATGGCACCACGTGGCTCCACATGGCTGCCACGTGGCTCAACGAGGCTTCCAGGTGGCATGCCACATCAGCCACCCTCTAACCGAACCAATCGCTGGAGTGTCGTCGGAGAAGACGACCGCTCCACCGTCCGCCGTCACCGAAAAATTTCATTGCCGGGCGACCTTGAATTTTTTCTAACTTCCTCAAAACTTAACCGTTTTTCACAAATTTTTATTCTAAATCTATTTACTCGAACCAAAGAACTCAAAAACGAAGTCTAAACACGAAACACATACCTGTGTTGGCCGGAAAATCAATCGAAAGCTTCAGTTTTTCCTTTCCTCAGTTCAGTGCCTCCCGTGGCTACTTCCTGCGACGGTTGGTACGTTCTTGATCATGGGAAGGAGGAGAATCCGATGAGGGGAACCAAAACGGACGAGGCTGCTTTGAATCGAAGTTCAAATTCTTGGGTTTTTTGGGTTCGGTCGCATGGGTTTGGGTGAGTCACGAAGAGAGAGATTGAAATGAAGGAGATTTGATCTGCTTGGGGTTAAAAATATTCACCTAGGCCAAATTACCAAAATGCCCCTGAATATTCTAGACCCACATCTCTCGCATACGAACTCCGTTTTTCGCGTGCCGCCTGTCTACGAACTCGTGAGTTCGAGACCTACGCAACGATCCCCAAAACACAGCCAAAAGTGTCTCGAAACAAAAATTGACTTTCAAGCCACTTAAACAACCAAGAGTAATTTCGTCATTTTGTAAATTAATTTACGAAAAATCACAAATACAATTTTTGGGTCGTTACAATAACCCATTAAAGAACCACAACAAAGAACCATAGCAAACCAATGTTAGAACTGCATAAAAAAGAACGCTGAAAATAAAAATAAAAACGTTTGTTTGTCAAGAAAATTCTAGAATTTCAAGTTTCACGAACCCAACTTTATGACCTTATATCTTACTTATATTTCATCTTAATAACACATATGAGGTACTGTTGGAAAGCTCTCATGACAAGCAACATAATCCAGTAAAGAAATATGCAAAATAACATTAGAACTACATCAAAAAGTGCCTTGAAAAAAAAAACGACAACCAGATTCTGGGCAGAAAATTTTTCTTTTGTTTTTTCAATTTTGGGATCCTTTTCTTCTTGTATATCGTTTATGTCCATTTTGTTTTATTCTGATGATTAGTGAACCTTCAAGCTAGTGATTCAGATTCACATAATAAGTTTATTTTCAAATTGATTTCCATCCATATTTTACTTTCTGCACTGTACTTTGTCTTTTAATATTACTTCAAATTGGAGCGTAGAAAGTAAAATATGGAGTCTGGAAACCAGCTTCTTTTTAAATTTTATGAGATTTGGGCAGTCATCAATTAACCTTTAATTTAAAACATTCGTTGGCCTGCCACTAAATGTTGTCCTAGTGATATTCCTCCACACGTTATATGGGAGATTTCGAGTTCGACTCTCGTAAATGGTGAGATCGATACCCAATATATATATATATATTATAATCTCCTTTCCCAATATCACTGTATAAAAAACATTGCAAAATTGGCGCTTTCCCCTAGATTCACAATTTTTTTTTTAAAATACCACAATTTGGACACATTTTCACATATACCACGTATAAATAGGTGGGAGTGATCCATGTTCACCCTACAGTGCCCATAGCTAAATATGAAGAAATTCGAAGCCCAGGAGAAAAACAAAGGTGTCTGAGCGATATGGTCGCTGAAAGCATACTTAAATTCCCAAATCAGAAACCCTTTTCGACCACATAAATTTCTATACCCAACTAAAATTACCTTACTAGACATAAGAACAAAGTCATCAATATTGTAGATCTCCGCTTCTCTAGGTTGACTGCAACATTCATCACCCAGCTAAAATGACCATACTAGTGCATGCACACCACGTGTCATCCAGTAACACATTTTTTCATTGCATCCACTAACATGCCTGTTTACGCAATTGGCACTCGATCATCCACGAACACTATCATGTTTGATTGGCCACTAAATTGTGTGAGGACTCCCCTAGCACTCATCGGCCTAGTGGCACTCGTTCGACTATAACGAGCTATACCTAAAATTAAGCTAATTTCGTAATTTAAATTGTTAAAGGACGATTTTACCCTTGAGTGTTAAGGGGGTTCGAGAGTCACATTTCGTTTGAAATTACTTTTGAAAGTTTCTCATGGACCGTTGCGAAGGTCTCGACCTCATGAGTTCGTAGACAGGCGGCACACAAAATTCAGAGTTCGTATGGAGAAGTTATTGGTCTAAAACGACCAAGGGTATTTTGGTAAGTTTTTAGTATTGGATAGTTTAAAAACTCCACTTCATCTCTCCTCCAACCATTGGCTGAGTCACTGAGATCACTCGTTTTCTCTTCCATCTCACTCTCTCTCTTCCTACTCGATACCTCCAAGGCCTAAGACCATCGCCGTCATTTTTTACCACGACGGTCGACGCCACTACCACAAATCTCTCCTCTCAACCTCATGAACACATCCATACCCTTTGTTATGCTCGAGGACTATCGTAGAAGGTGGATCGATGGCCGAGAGATTTAAGCCACCGAAGCTTTCCTCCCTTTTTCGGCCACAACAGGTAAAATCACGAACTTCTGGCCTCGAGTTTAGATTCTTGGCCTCGATCGATTAGATAGATTTAGACTAATGAATCGTGAAAAATGGTTGAGAAACGAAGAAGTCAGGAAAACCCAGAAATTCCAGCAAAAATGGCGATTTTTGGCTGACGAAATATTCCGTTCGTCAACGGTTGTCGTGGTTAGTTAACTGACATCGTTAACTCTTAGCGGAATATGCTAACACCTTTAGCATATTCCGTTAAAAGCTAACGGCGCCATAACGAAGGGCGAGTAAGGTGCGAATGCACATGTGGGGACAGCCACCGACGCATGGCAGTGCGAGGAGGGGTTTTTCGGTCACCGACCTGCGTGTGGTGGCACGTGGGGCAGTTTTCCAACCTTCGGCGGCCCATGGTGATGTTTCGAACCTTCCAAAGCAATTTTTACACGTTTTAGGTCCGTTTGAGGTTGTTTTACGGCCAGATTGAGGGTTCTAAGTTAGTTTCGGACCATTTGAGGGCGTGTGAGGGCGTACAGGAGTTTTGGTCCCATGTTTAGGGTTTGAAGGTGTTGTTTATATATAATGGGTGCCACTTTTGATAGGCATAGTGGCTCTTGAGGTTGCGGAGGACCGGACAGTTCATAGTTAAGCTTGCTCGGGCTTTTAGGTGAGTGGACTCTTGTTCTATTAAGTGTTATGCATGCATATTTATCATTTTTAACAATATATTATTATTTATTGATGATGATAACTGAGAATTATTCAGGGAAATGATTCGGGGCTACGAGTCGGATATGTGTTTTTGGCTTCGGCCTAGCTATGTGGTTTTGGGCTACGGCCCGAGTTTATTGATTCCTACGACACATTATGGAGAGGATTCTATCATGCGCTCGTCAAGGTATTGACTTTGGCCGGGATACGGCTTCGACCAGGATGTTGGGCTACGACCCGAAATATTGGGCTACAGCCCGGGATATTGGACTACAGCCCGGGATTTAGGTGACGGCCTGGATATTGGACGACAGCCAAGGATATTGGGCGACGGCGCTGGATATTGGGTGACAACCTGGGTATTGGGCTAGGGCTCTGGATATTGACTTCGGTTGGGGTAATGGGCTACGACTCGGGATATCAGCTTCAGCCGGGATGTTGGGGTACGACTTGGGATATCAGCTTTGGTTGGGATATTGGGCGACGGGTACCCTTGACTGTAGCGTGGGTTCCACTGAGTTAAATCAAATGATTTTTCGATAAGTTGTATATATTTATATATGGATCTTTATCATGTATGCATTATTTTATCATGAGATGGGAGTTAGTTGTATTTTATTTTTCACTACATTACTCTCTTAATTTGTTCTTTTGACCACTCACTTTTTCTTTTGGTTTTGTACCCTCCCAGCTACGGCGAGACGAGACTTTGCGACTAGAAGGAGGCATCATTTTTTGGTGCTACCTTACATGTAGGATTTTGCTGTATTTCTATAAATTCTAAACTCTAGACCTAATATGCTCTTATTACCTTTGAGGGTATGTTTGTTTGAGTTTAGTTTGGATACTTAGTTTGCCTGACAGTTTGGATTTTGGTTGACTCATTTTACTAGGGAGATTCTGCTGAATTTTCAATAGATGTTTTTAATTTTGGGTTGTTAGCGTAACAGTAAATTTGGAAAGATTTTGACTTTCTGGGGTTTTCCTACAGGAACGGGCGGGCTCTTCATGAATTTCAAGGGGGAAATTTGGGATGGGTCTTGTCATCGATGCCCGTGGTCGTACGGCCACTGAATCATGTGAGGTTTCCCTTTGCTCTCATCAGTCGAGTGACACTCGATCGACCACAGGTACCATGTTACACCCCACCCCCGAATATCCATCTAGATATGGGAAATCACGGGTGCTAGCCGACACCTAGACACAAAGTTCTGGTCACGAAAGCCAATAAACAACTCCACCACAGCGAAGTTCAAGATTTATCATGATGATCATAAAAAAAGAGTATTAGTAATAGTAAACCTTTAATTAACTCAATGTACAGGGCCCCTAGCCCTAGGGTTTTCATACATCCCTTAAATAACTAAGTATCATAGTGAAAATACTCAAACGAAGCGATAAACGGAACCAAATAACCTCAAAACTATCAAAAGCAGATATGGCGGAAGGCAGGTGGCCACCCCACACACCGTCACACGCCGGTAGAGGGCCAGGACACGTGTCACGAGCCACACACTGGCCATCCACCCCCACGCACTTCAACGCGCCAGCACAGTCACAGCGGAATATTCTGTAGTTCAGACAGAATATTTCGTCAACTCTAACAGAATATTCTAACGGAATCAGAATATTTCGTCCACTTAACTGCATCAAGCCTCTGTTATGACGTCGATAGCCTTTAACAGAATATGCTAACGGTGTTAGCATATTCCATCAATTGTTGACGGCATCAGTTGGCCTAACAGTTGATTGACGGCTTACTAGACTGCTGACAGTGCGGCCACGTGGCACCATGTGGCTGCCATGTGGCATGCCACATCAGCACTCCCCAGTCGAACCAGTTCGCTGGAACTCGCCGGAGAAGATGACCAGAATCCGCCATCTCCAATGAGCTCCTATCCTTTTAATTTCTCAACCGTTTTTCCCGATCCACGCATGTAAATTCATCTATTCCTTCCCAAGAGGCTAAATCCAAGCTCAAAAGTGGGAAAGCTTACCTCGTTTCGCTGGAATCCATCGAAGGAGATTCCACCCACTTCCGTCCTTCGATCCGCTTTCTCTAGTGGTGTCCGTGCCTCAAAATTGGCACCATACGGCTCGTGAGGTCGAAGGGATTCCATCCTTGTCCTTGGTTTGGCTCAAATCGGCCCAGAATTGGGTTAGTAGTGGTGGAGGTGTGCGGTGTTCGCATGAGGAGAGAGAGAGAGAGAAAGCTTGAGGGAGGAGAGAGAAAGAGAGACTGAACCAGAAATGAGGGAAGAGAGAGAAAATTCCAATTTATGTTTTCGGACTTCTCGAAAATTATAGTTAGGTCCTCACCGTTTTACACCCGTAACTTTCTCGTACGAACTCCGATTCTCGAGTGCCGCCTGTCTACGCACTCAAGAGTTCGAAATGTACGTGATGATATGAGAAAAGTAGTTAAAAGAGTTCCTGATCGAAATGTGATTGTCGACCCATCGACAATTCAAGGCTTGAATGGTCATTTTTTGACCCGAGTTTTCAATTACGGCCGACAACACATTGGGCCTTCACGAGCGGTCCAAAACTCTTTGTAGTTCAACCGGACACTTACCGGATTCCATATTCTAATTTTTAAATTCCATTTTACATTCTAGAACAGGTTGTAACAATCTTCCCCCTTATAAGAATTTCGTCCTCGAAATTCAGTCAGTTCCCATGATGTATTACTCTCCCTCATAATTTCCTAATCAAGAATTAGGGCAACAGGAAAAACTGTAATAGAAATATGTGAACAATTTCCATCCAGCCACCTTATTCCATGGATCCAATTCTTGCGCCTTTTCACAAAAAGCCCCTCGTGCGATTCAATTTATACCGCTATTAAAGAAGGAGATCTTGTCAAGCGCACTGGATCCATTGTGGATGTTCCTGCGGGAAGAAGCCAAGTTGTTGTGCTCGCCTGAGTACTGGCCATAGGCCGGCCGTACTTGTGTTGGTTCCCAAGGATCCAATATGACCGCTTAGGTTGTCTCAAGGTCACGGGGACTCATTCTAATCCGACATTCCCAGCATCACTGTTAGGACCCGTCCCGAATTTCCCCTCGAAACTCGGGAAGAACCCTGATCCCGTCTGACAACCTAAGGAAAGGTCCAAAATACTCTTCAATCCTCACAAATTATAATAATAATAAATACTTTCACTTGTCAGACAAGGGATTCAAGCACTCAATAATTCCCGTAAATAATGACCAACCAAATACAATATAATATCAGAGTGTATAAGTAGGATCAAGAGTATAATTTAGATATCCTACTCAAATATAACTACACAGCGCAGCCGAAAGTACTAATGCCTCTGCCTCGAGATAAGTGTCCTCGTCAACTCAACTGCCTGAAGGGGGTTTAAAGACAAAAGTTGTGAGTGGACAAAAATTATCATTTATAAATCATTTTCCAAGGAAATATTACCTTTTGGCCCCTCCATTTATAAAAGCATGCATGCATCACATAAAACAGTTTATGATATAAAAATATTATATGTAAATCACCAAAATTTCCATTTCTCTTTAAAACCACTTAGTTGGACTCACATAAAATCTGTATAATGAAAATACCTCATGATCCACAGTTTGGTTTGAAAACTCTCTTCAAAGGAGTTAAAATTCATTTAATTCAGCCTTGACACATAATATCTCAAATCCACTGTTCCCGACATATCCACAACACACTAGGGTATCCCTTGAGATGTGTTAAAATCTGTACTACGCGTAGACAGCTTCGCGACCCGGCGAAGCAAGACCCCTCAACACCAAAGTCCGAACCCTCAACAACCAGCGGAGCAAAAGCCCTCAACACCAGTAAGAGCAACTGTAACCATCGGGACAGAAAACCAGTGAACCAAATCCGTATTTTGAAATCTTTGTTTCATGGCCTAAGCCAAATTCTTTGAAATATCATTTTACGGCCAAAATCGGTAAAATCATAATTACGAGTCTCAACCCAAATCACAGACTCAAATAGTTACCACTTCAAAACGATATCAAAATCGAGTACTAAAACCAGGCCATTTCTCAAAACACACTTTCACTGAAATATTGGAAAACATGTGTCCAACATCATTTCTAAATTCCAGAAATTCATTGCACCCATACTTAACAGTATTTAAATCAAAGATACATTTATGCATGTATTATAGTTTATAAACCAAAAGTCCACTCACAAACCTGACCAAGCAAGCTCAATCCCAAATTGTACGCTCCCCTGAAGTTCCTGGAGCAGTATCGCCTGTCCAAATTAATAATCGGGATTATCAGCTAATAATAAGAACCTTAAATATAAACCCCCTAAACCCCGGGAGGTCTACCTATGCTGGCCTAGAAAACGCAGCAACTTCAAACTCCCAAAACAACCCCTAAACGACGTCTGATCGACCCAAAACCTAAACCAACAGATGCGGAACGTCAAAAACTAGCTGTCACGTACCATCGCCGACGGAAGGTAGGAACACGCGCCCACGCTCCGCCACGCGCCCTCACGCGCCGGTCACGCGCCTGCTACAGTACCCACTCGCCTGGACCGGTACAACCTGGCCCAACTCGGCCTGACCCGATCCAACTCGGCCCGATCGGTTCACTCGACCCGATCGGCCCGATCGGTTCACTCGACCCGATCGGCCCGACCGGTTCACTCGACCCGACCGGTTACTTCGACCCGACCGGTCACCTTAACCCGACCGGTCATCGGTGACTCACCGGAGAAGACGACCGGCTGCCGGCGTCGCCGTCTAGTTTCCGCCGGAATCCCCCATTTACGGCCGAAACTTCCAGCTTTTGTAACTTCCTCAAAACTCAACCATTTTTCATAAATTTTACGTCTAAATCTATCTACTCGAATCCAGGAATCCAAATATGACCTTAAAACATCAAACACGTACCTGTGTAAGCTGAAAAATCGATCGGAAGATTCGAAACTTCCTACACTCAGTTCGGCTTCCCCTGTGGTCCTCTCCTTCGATGGTTGGTACGGTTGTGATCGTGGGAAGGAGTAGAATCCGATTAGTGGAATAGAAATGGAAGTCTTGGCCTTGAATCAAATTTGGAATTTGTGGGTTTTTGGGTGTGAAAGTCGCACACGGGTTCGGGGTGGTCTGTGTGATTCAGAGAGAAATATGAGAATGAGATGATGATATGAAGATGAAACAATGATTTGGGGTTAAAAATATCTACCCCAAGTCAAAATTACCAAAATGCCCCTAACAATCTAGACCCGTAACTTTCGTACACGAACTCTGTTTTCTGCGTGCCGCCTGTCTACGAACTCGTGAGTTCGAGACCTACGCAATGGTATCCAAAACACCACCAAAAGTGTCTCGAAACAAAATTTGATTTCCACACCCTTAACAAGCAAGGGTAAAATCGTCATTTTACATAAATAATTTACGTAAATCCAATAATTGAAATTACGGGTTGTTACATCACTATACCTTCTATAGCCTTTAGCGGAAGAGATTGGATTGTATTTGGTTCATGAAGTGAGATTCCATCATTCCCTCTGTTTCAAGTTTGGCAACTCAGCTTCCATCAGGTTAAAATCCTCTTTGAGATACAATTTCTTTTCTCAAAACGTTGTCTGACAACCTTCTAAATGGGTAACTCTTCCACATGCAATAGATGCTTCTCGGGTTTTCTCACCCCGCATTAGCTGTTTCACGCATAAAGTAAGCAGTTGTGGTAATCCATTTCTCTGGTGGAAGTTCCATCACCTCAAAGGTCTCATCTACATTATCAATCCAGAATTCTGCCTAGCTTCGGTCCTTAGATCCGCAGAACTCAATAATGGCATCAGAGCGGGAATCTCTACGATGGGGTATGCCTCATCCGTGTACAACACATCGTTTCCCTTTACCACTCCAAGTGCATGGGTCGACTGCTACTTTTAGAATAAACATCCCTGACAACCACATCACTCTGTTTTCATAAAGGGTTGTTGAGGTCCAAACAACTTTACTCATTTGCTTCCTGATGTAGGGAGAAGAGTGTACAACTCACTACTTGGTTTTTGTTGCGATTCCACTTTTTCCGCCAACCAATAATATTTGTTGATAGCTGTTTAGTGGGTCATCGTTTTTTCGATGTTTGGTTTCTCTTAAACCAAGTTCAACGTTGACTAGTTAAAACTTCCATAGGAGTGACAACATTCATTTCCTTGTCAACTCATTCAAATTTGACACACAACCTGGGTGTTTAACACCAACCTCTTCGGAGTGCTTCTCGCATTCCCAACTGGCTCATACATGACCAGCAAAAACCTTTAGGCCCCTTCTTGGCCCATGACGTGCCATGAAACCCCTATGGCTTGGTTCCGACACTCATCGACGATAAGTGGCACACACTTCGCTAGTATGTCAGAATACTCCAAGCGAATGCTCAAACTGCTTAAGTACAACACCAGGGTAACCCATGCGTGGCAGACCAAGTTGCTTAAGATGACAAAGCTTCTCATCTTGCCACTTGACTTCTACCACCACTTCAAAATCGAGATGAGTTGTAACCATGTTGCAAGTAACCCATAACCCCGGGCTAAAGGGGTAGAAAAGGTGGTCCCGTCGGTTCCTTCATAGTGTATGGTGGGCCCTAGTGGGACGTGGACTTTCAGGAGGATGACTAAGGGGTTCCCGATCCCACTGTTGATCATCCTCTTCTCCATCATCCCCATCCTTTGCACTCTTATTTCTTAGTGTATGGTTGTTCGCCATCATAACTAGGGACTTTCCTTAATAGGTTACCACCCTACGCTAGAGGCTAGCTTGGCCTATTGCTAATACCAACATCATTACCCCGTCTACTCGCTCTAATCTCATTTCAGCTTTAGACGTCATGGGGTCTTAGGATTGGACATATGTTCCTGCTTTTCATTGCATGGTCCGTCCAGGCTATTGTCGTTGTGTTATTCCCGAACATTAAGGGGTCATCGGGCAACCGTCATTCGCTAGTAATGACCATCGACCTTTAAGCTTCACTCAACTTCTCTAAGCCGGTCCATAAGATTGATTGTCCACAGGTACATGTATACTGCCCCAACATGCTATGTGTCCCATCCAGAAGGTAGTACCACTCGGCGAGCATACACGATGACCATTCCCAGTGCCGTCATCCGTTGAGACCCTCATCTCTAGACGTAGGTTGGCATATATGGTCACTCCTCATTGAGGCTCGACATTTGCACTCGTGTGGGTATGGCTTATCCTCAGACTAGATCTGATCACTTAACTGAGCGAATTCCTTCCTCCAACTGAGGATAGCTTCTGCTAGTTGCTATAAAGCTCAATAGTCATCTCAATACATCATATGTGTACACAATCATCACTGTCACGTTCACCATTGAACGACTCGTTCGCATCGCCCGGACGAGTCTCACTACTCGTTTTCACCACCCGAACGTGAAGTTCGATGGAAATTCTACATGTCCCTCCCACCCATATTCGAGGCTACAAAACTGTTCCATCCTTCACGGCTAATTAATGAGGATCCCTACCTTAGTAGGTCTAATTAGTTAGCCACTTCACGATACAACATCGTTCAAGAAGGTGTTCTGACACGCTCATCTCAGCATTTATGATCATCATGGGGTCGTACCCAACGACGCTGCCCATGACCATGCTCTGATACCAATTATTACACCCCGCCCCGAATATCCATCTAGATACCGGCAATCATAGGTGCTCAGTGACACCTGGACACAAAGTTTTGGTGACGAAAGCCAATAAACAACTCCGCCACAGCGAAGCTCAGGATTTATCATGATGATCATAAATTAACCCCTACAAGCTAATGTCACTTTCGACCTTTCCATCCCAGAAATAACACACCAGTGACTAGCACACTGATATCATGGAATCCCTTCCAAGGATGACAATCATGCCCAACCAAAACATTACTTGTCTACTCGGGTCACCGCCCACACCAAAACCCACTGACCGCAATAACGAGCATTTTCATAGGCTAACTAAGCTCGTGATAATCATCGTCAAATAATGTTAGAGCCGGTAATAACCTCTGCTATCACATCACATAAGCCGGTATGTAACCTCGGCTATCAAATCATATAAGCCGGCATGTATCCTTTGCTATCATATCATCAGCTGGCATAACCCTCTACTAGAATAAACATAAGTCGACATAACCCTCGGCTATCGTAGCACATCAGTCGGTATATATCCTCGACTGGTATGAACATGAGCCTGCATAACCCTCGGTTATCATATCACATCAGTCGGCATGTATCCTCGACTGGTATATCATATCATTAGCCAGCATGTCACCTCGGCTATCATATCACATCATCAGCCGGTATATCCCTCGGCCGGTACCATGACTCAATCATCATAATAGGTATCCCAATAGCATTGTAGTCGCACTAGTCACGCGCACGTGACAGGATTAAGTGTCATCGCTCGTACCACGACCACGTGAAGGATGGGTGCAAGCACCTTCACCACGAGTCCCCGTAGGAGCTCTGGGACCACATAGACTCATAAGAGCTCGGGGATAGGACTGGCACTGTTTAACTAGTATAGAACGAGCGCAGGTGAACGATCACAAGGAGGAATGGTATGTGGCCTACAGACAGGTACGACACCAGCGACCACCATATGGGTAATACCATGACTCGACATTACGACTCAACATCGACCACTGACACAGGACACCAACACATAACTCATGTACTAGGTTGACAAACACTGACCGTAGTACCATCATAATGACTCATATTCAACTCCGGTATGATTCCTCGATGATAGCACCTCAATTACGTGTCACTCTGTCACGATTATCTTCATCGTCGCATCCTTCGTCTCGCAGTTATGGCATAAATAGTATCTCAAAATCAACCCTCGAGATATACTATTATTGTGGTAGTTTATACTTATTCCGAAGTATTTTGCTATTAGGGTTTTCAATCCTAAAGGTTGTATTTCTACAATGGCGGGCCCTAAACGTAGCCCATGGCATAGTCTAAGGTTTACTATGCATCACATTTAACAAGCATTCAATGATATAAGGAAATGCATAATCATAATCATAAGCTTAGGGAAAGGGAACCACTCACCTCATTGGTGTAGTTGTTTCCGCACTTTCCCTCGATTTCCTTCTCGAGTGGTGTAACTGTCCAGTGTCACCTCGTCCAAGATTCCAATAAAAATGGGGTATTAGTATTAGTAAACTGTTAATTAAATCATTGTAAAGGGCCCCTAGCCCTAGGGTTTTCATACATCCCTTAAATAACTCTATATCTTAGTTAAAATACTCAAACAGTGCTCTAAACGGATCCAAATAGCCTCAAAACTATCAAAAACATATCCGGGACGCCACAAAACACCAGACACGCGCCACCGTGGGTTAGAAAACGGCTCCACGGGCCGGCAGAAGGCCGACGGCCACCCCACGCGCCGTCACTCGCTGACAGAGAGTCGGGACACTCGCCACGCGTCCCCGCGCGCCTGTACAGTCATGGTGGAATGTTTCGTCGTTCAGACATAATATTCCGTCAATATTCTAACGGAATCGAAATATTATGTCCACTTAATGGCTTCAAGCCTCCGTTATGACGCCGTTAGCCTTTAACGGAATATGCTAATGGCGTTACCATATTCCGTCAATTGTTGACGGCGTCAGTTGACCTAACGGTTGACTGACGGCTGACTGTGCTACCACGTGGCTTCCAGGTAGCATGCCACGTCAGCACGCCCCAGTCAAACCAGTACGTCGGAACTTGCCGGAGAAGATGACCGAAATCCGCCATTTTCGACGACCTCCTATCCCCTTCATTTCTCAACCGTTTTTCACAATCCACGCATGTAAATTCATCTACTCCTTCCTAGGGGTCTAAATTCAAGTTCAAAAATGGGAAAGCTTACCTCGTTTGGCCAGAATCCATCAAAGAAGATTCGGACCACTTCTGCCCTTCGATCCACCATCTCTGGTGGTGTCCATGCCTCAAAATTGGCACCATACGGCTCGTGAGGTCGAGGGGATTCCATCCCTCGCCTTGGTTTGGCTCGAATCGACCTAGAATTGGGTTGGTGGTGGTGGAGGCGTGCGGTATTTGCACGAAGAGAGAGAGAGAGCTCGAGGGAGGAGAGAGAGACTAAACCAGAAATGAGGGAAGAGAGAGAAAATTCCAATTTATATTTTTTGACTTCTTGAAAATTACCGTTACATCCTCACTATTTTAGACCCGTAACTTTATCGTATGAACTTCGATTCTCGAGTGCCATCTGTCTACGCACTCAGGAGTTCAAAACGTACGTGATGGTACAAGAAAAGTAGTTAAAAGTGTTCCCAATTGAAAAGTGACTGCTGGGCCCATCGACAATTCAAAGGTAGAATGGTCATTTTTCGACCCAAGTTTTCAATTACGGCCCACAACACAATGGGCCTTCACGAGCAGTTCAAAACACTTTTTGGTTCAACCCGACACTTACCGGATTCTATATTTAAAATTTTAAATTCCATTTCATATTCTGGAATGGGTTGTAACATACCACTTTTGCCAATCAGCCGTTGAATCTCGATCGGCCACGGGCACCAGCTTGGCCAATCGGCCACCGAATCACATGAGGTATTTCCCTCGCATTCATTGGCCAAGTGGCAATCGAGCGGCCACGGGCACCACCTTTGCCTTTCAGCCACTAAATTGTGCAAGGCTTCTCTCACACCCATCAGCCTAATGATGCCTTAACCATTGAAGTCAATGACGGAAAGTTGGAACTCTCTCTCCCTCGACCTCTAGCCTTGGCCAAGGACTTGGGGGACTGAGACACTCATATGCCAAGCAAGGAAGAAATGTAGGTCGGGTGAGCATAACGACAAGTTCTTGACTAACCAAGGCAGTCCACCTCAGTCAAAGACTTGGGAGATTTCTATTCGTACCTAAATTGACCAACCTGCACAGGCCGAACAAGACAAGTCTGCGAGACAAACAACATTAGGAGGCGACTTAGTTGACCATCTCGTCGGCCAATCCCACTCCACTCTCTTGGCCGACCATTCCTTAGGCCAATCCCAATACATTCTTACTCGACCGGCACACACTTTCCACGACATCACCCAGGTGACACCCACGGGTCTACCCAAACACGTGTCAACACCAAAACGCAATGCATTTATCTCACTTCGAAATGCTTCACCTACAACATTCATTGCTACTATAAATACGAGGGTCTTCCGCCTCAAAAAGTAACTATTCACTTTGCCCTTATGCTGCAAAATTTACAATTCAATGCTCTATACCTACTAATTAGGCATCAAAGACCGGTGAAGGGTTTGTAACAGAGGAGAGCGAGAGGATTGAGTTCAACGAAGCGAATTTAAGTTGGTCCATTTTTGGCTTCGGCATCAACACCATGTGTAATTATGTTTGGAAAAATAAAATAATTTTACGCTTGAAATTAAAAGTCTATTTTTTAAAAAATAAACTTCGAAGGAAAAAAAATCCCACGTCCCTCACCAATTCAGCGCCTTTGCTCCAATGGCCACAAACCTAGCAGCTGCTCTTGCTGAGGCCGTCAAAGATGTTGGCCAGCGCCTCATTGACGCTAATCTTGTAGTATGCCCATACTGCAGCAATACCAGTCGGCAACAGCTATTTCAAACGTGGCTCCTCCATCTGTTAATAGGAGACATAATTGTCATAAATTTGATAGGAGGCCTTGGAAACAAGGGTCGAAATCCCTATTAGCCATATCCACCATCCTTTGCCTTCAAAGTGTATAAACCATGGCCGCTAGAGTGCCAGGTTTATTGGTGGGGCGAAGGCGCTAGGTTGGCAAGGGAGGAGAGTCTCTTTTCGATTTTCTTTTCTTTCTTTTCTTTCTTTTCATCCTATTTTGTAAATATTGTCCCTCTTCATATCAATTCCGCTAACCAAGGGCAAATTCGTCAAATCCTCTTAACTGTGGACACCATAACCCGTGTCTCCTCCTACTTCACGCCTCTCGAACCTGGTTTATTTCTCTGTTTTCTCGCACTCTCCTCTCGCGACGGCTACTTATCTCTCACTCTGTCCTCAATCCTCATCTTGCTCGGAAGTTACTTGGTAGCCGACATTTTGCCTCTGTCTAGCTGCACTCTCTCCAACCTCCCATTTGGTAAGTTTGATTTTCAATCTTATGTTTTTCCTTGTGTAGAATTTATTTATATGGTTTTCATTTTTGTTCTTAATTTCCCATTTTTATTTTTGGTTAATTTAATTTTGCTGCTATTATAGCTCGCGAATTTATATTCATATTCCGCTTAGGGTCATAGTCTGTTTAGTTTAAAGACTTTGGATATGAGTTAGGGATTGAATTGAAGCCAATTGATGAGAAATTTTATAGGCACATCTGCTGCCAAATGTTATAGTTGAAATATGATTGTTGTTTGGAGTCAATATATTGGAAATGTGAATTTTATTTGATTTATAAAAATCTGGAAAACAAATTTGATATTTTGTTCCGGAAAATGATTTTTACTTGTAGTTCAGCTCCCACTTTGATGTTTAATATAATCTGTTGTAAACTTAGTTGGTTTAGACTTCGATATTTTGTATTTAGTTTGAATTGGAATATCTCATGTTTTATTTGGATTTGAATCTTTGTATGACAGAAGTAGATTATTCTATCTTTTGAATATATTTTTTTTAATTCTCGTCCCTGAGACGTATGAAATTTTGAGATTTTCTGTTATTGTATTACCGCTTCGCGTACTCGTCTCTGTGCGTCATTTACCATATCCTGCACCCCACCGCCCTACAAAGCCTTTCCTCTGCCATTCATAATTCATGGAAGATTACAAGTTACAATTTTTCACGATGAATTTTCGTTTAATGATATCATCGCATTATATTTTCATTATCAATAATGTAAAACATCTCTTTCAATGTAAATTTCTCATTGTGAAATAGATTGTAGAATATTCATGCTGAAATCATCTCCCCACTAACACTTTCTCTTTAAGTACCTTACATGATTGAGTCATTAAAACAAAATCCATAGTATTCTGTTAGAGGATGAAACAATAATGAAGAGGGGAGGGTCAATTGACTTTGTGTGTGGGGTGTGCCTGTGTTCACTTTCCGATCTCCATAGGTGATTTTCTTAACGAGGAGAGGATCAAGTGTCCCTCCTTGCCTCTCTGTGAATCCACCACTATCCCCCTCTATGTACTTCCTGATCCTTTCTCTCGTGCATCTGTTCTTTTACCTCAACAATCACTCAGCCACTCTCTCTCTCATGTTTGTCTTCAACCTTGCGGCCTCTTGTACACAATCTTTCTCAGATCTTATAGATCTCAGTCACCTCAGGTTATAGGGGAAAAGTTGGGTTGTTGATTGTGTGGACCAGGGAGGGGAAGGGGAGGGGCTTAATTGAATAATTGTTTCCTCATTCCCTTTCCATTGATCTTGAGAGCCATCATTCATTTACGGTTATAAAAGAATTGTGGTCTTTATCTTTTGCAGTCTATCTTTTTGAGGCCCATCCATTAAGCTATTTAGTTTTTTGCAGTCCATCTTCTAGGGCACCAAACTAATTTCTCTCCTATGGTTTCTTTTTGTTTATCATTTGACAAGAAGAAGAAAGGATTATAATCTCTTTTTGTGTTTCCAGATTTCCACTTAGGGTTTAGTGAGAGGTTTGATTATTATGTTGGCTTCTCAAATTTCAAGAATCGGAGTTTTGATGCTCAAACAGCTCTCCGGAGGTATGAACAAATAAATAAATAAATAAAATGGTTGGTTTAGCTATATGTTTGCCTGTTTGAAGCTCACAACCATTTTTCAAAGTATGTTCTGTTTTTTTTACTGAGCTTGATGTGATATGGTTGGTTCCCGATTGCATGCTTAATTTGCAAACTACAGGTATTTCCAGATCCATAAGCGGAGCAGGATCTACTAGGAGTAATTCTTGCAGCCAATCCTTGCAATCACTGGTCAGTTTTGGTTCCTGATTCTTTGTTACATTATATAGAATGGGATACTCTTGCAGATCTAGGATACTGTACCTTCCTAGTAAAGGGACTATGTTCATTCCAAATTAGTTAAAAGTTTTTTTTTTTTTTGGTATTAGTTGGTCATTGTCCTAATTAAAGCAATGAAAATTTATTGACTTGTAACGCCCGTATCAAAGGAGTAAAAAAGGTCATGTTTCTTTGCATTGCTAAACTTAGGTCAGTATTTAAGAACAGCGGAGTTTAAGCAAAGTCACTTAATGATATCAATTTGGTAAGCAGATTCCGAAAAGCCATTTTCTAAATCCAAATCAAGGCATATAAGTCATTTTCAAATTGCTTCTAGTACTTTAAGTACTCTATGAACAAGTTGGGAACTGAAAACTATACTTGAATGTGATATATTGTCAAAATTATGCTCAGTGTAAGTGGAGTGAAGGATGATTAATGCCAAGTGCTGAGTAGTTTTACATTTCTGTATTCGGTTTAGAACGAGCTTGCAGGGTTGCATTCATGTTTTTGTTCTTATTTAGATTGTATTTGTGGTTCCTTGTCGAACAGTTTGACCAACAATCTGAAACTAAGTTGTTGCAAGGATCCATCTTTCAAAAGCATCATCTTTTTTCTACCATTAGTGCCAGCGACTCTTCAAATGAAGGGATTGAGCAGATAGAAAAGTAAGTGGTTTTTGGGTTTAAATGGTTCAAGGCTCATTGAAAATTGTAATACTGTAAGAATATACATATATGCACACACATAGGAGCAGAATTGTAGTTGGAGAAATTAGATGCAGGGATGGAAACATATAATTATGTATATTGGTAGATTTGTTTCAGTTTGGTGTATCTTTAGCAACGTTTTTCCACATGTCAATTTAGGATCACCTCATGTTATTAATTTACACATGATCTATTTTCAGGATATCTGTGACATTTGTTGATAAGGATGGCGAGGAAATACATATTAAGGTTCCTATGGGAATGTCTATGCTAGAAGCTGCCCATGAAAATGATATAGAACTTGAAGGCATGGCCCTGGTTCTTATTTAATATAGTACTTTTCACCTTAAACCCTCTATTCTCTCAATCACTGCTGTGTCCTGGATAATTGTTTTACTTGAGTCTGTTGTTTAAAGGTCCATGCATTCTTTACTGGTAGTACCGATTGGCGTTTGTCAATCAGATTGGCAAATGCTTATTGGTTACTTCAGCCTGTACATGGGGTCTCCCCTCCCCATGCTTATTTCTTGGGAGTCACTACTAGGTCAAGTAGTTCTTTAATCATATTAATTGAATCTAATGCTCTGTTTCTTATCTCATATCAGGAGCGTGCGAAGGTTCACTTGCCTGTTCAACATGTCATGTGATTGTGATGGTATGCCGTATACGTTTAAAATGAAATGTTCTCTTGAGCTCAAAACTTGGTTTTCATGTAACTATAGTGGTAGGAGCTGACTATAAAATCCTGCTGTAGGACATGGACTATTACAACAAATTAGAAGACCCAACTGATGAGGAAAATGATATGTTGGACTTGGCCTTCGGACTTACAGAAACGTAGGTTCACAAATTTTCACCTAGAATTTATCTATGTTTGTTTCATACTAAAACTCATGTCTGACAATGTAGGTCTCGCTTGGGTTGTCAAGTGGTTGCAAGCCCTGAACTTGACGGAATTCGTTTAGCTATTCCGGCTGCCACCAGAAACTTTGCTGTCGATGGCTATGTTCCTAAGCCACACTAAAAATGATACTGACGGGTTTCAAAGAATTGGTTGTCAAGTGATTGCAAATGCTGAGTTTGATCAATTTTGTTTAGCTTTTCGCTTTTTTGTGGGTGGCAATGTTCCTAAATCTCACTACGGATGAGACAATGCTTCTGGGAAAGTTGGTAGAGTGTCACATGTAGCATTCCAGTTTTGTAGTAGCTCCTCCTGTGTTATATTGGACCAATGAGGGCGTCTTGAGCCCTAATTTATTTACTTTTACTGATTATAGGTTTGCTGCTTATTGATAACACTGTACGACATTAACATTGGTTTCAATATAGAGATTGATCTAATAATTAGTAATTAAAGCCAATACGGTTGCCTCATCAACTCTAACTTAGGATGCACAGATACTTCAAATTTTGTGATTGGGAAGTATCAGACCCGTGGTTATGACACAATATAGTTCGGATACAGTAAATATAGTATAGGACACGACACGTGGTGTATCCTTTTGGACACATTGGAGATGCATTTAGGATACAATCAGCATTTATAGATTCGCTATGACACTGAAAGAGATGTATAGGCGGAAGCCTTATGGTGCTCTTTGATGGCAATACGGTCAAAGGGTATAATTAGAAGAAATTTTGGTTTTTAGGACAAATATCACTAGACACTCTAAGATTTGGGGGTCATTTTTGAAATGGAGCACAAGGTTTCGATTTAATTAATTTGCACCATGTGGTTCTAAAATAGTATCAATTTACTCCCGGTGTTAAATTTGACTATTAGTCAACAGTTAAATATTGACTTGAAATTTGAGGAATCCTAACAATAATAAAATAATATTTTTAAATTTAAAATCCAAAACATCTATAAATATAAAAAAAGAAAATTTAAATCCTTCTTTGTGACAATCACCACCATCGCCGCTGCAACCCATTCAACCCACCAGGCGACCAGCCACTTCCAATCTGAGGAAGAAAACTAAATACTGAAATAATTTTCTTATTATTTTAAATGGTTTATAATTTAATTTAATTATTTTTTATTAGTTTTCTCTTCCATTATTTAATTTTATTTATTTTAACGGACACATGCCACTTTTATATGGACTGGTGAGATTCGGTAAAACGACGCCGTCGGAGGTTTTTTATGAGCCTGAGGTCCAACATCCTCTATGTTGGCATATACTAAGAATGAGGATGGGCTTGTGAGTCAAATAGCCAAACAGTAGACCGTTGTGAGCCCAGAGAACACCCTCTTCACGGTGAAGAGGTTCATTGTGAGGAAGATGTCAGAGGTGCATCAACTATTGGTTGGTTCATCTTCACCTTCACCTCCTCTCCACCTCCCCTGCCTTCATTAATTATCATCTTCTCCATGAATGCCTCCTACTCTTGTTGATACATTTTTTTTTCTCTTAAAATACTCAATTTTTTTAATGTTTTTTTTTTCAAATGTACTAATCAAATTAACATTTTTTATTACTAACATGGGTCCCACATTGTGCCACTTATCTGCAGACTAGCTAAAATTAGCAAGAATTGCCCGCGCATTGTTGCGGAGCTGTTAAATTGATTGTAAATATGAATTCTACAAAATGATATATATAAATAGATATAGGCTATGAGAAATTGTTGAAAATATGATTAACTATTTACATACATTATTAGTTGTTTATTTACATGATTTTACATTTATTATAGTAATATTGGATAGCTAAAGCATGATTTATATTTATATATATATATAAACAATTATAAAGACTATTAAATAATGACTCTAAGATGTAAAACATAAAAACGTTATTTTATTTTTCAAGAAATAAAATAGAAAATATAAACTCTAATAGTCTAATATAAGTTATATAACCAACAAAATAATTTTTTGTCTGTAAATATATTTTTTAATTAGCTAACAAAATAATAAAATAATAGTCCTAATAATAATAGTAGTTGTAATAATAATTGTAGTAATATTTCATTAGACTCAAGGCACGGGATAATATCTCCAAATTGAGTAATAAACTAATAACAATAATAATAATAATAATAATAATAATGACAAATCAATATCTAATGGCAAAATTGTAATTTTACTATTCACAATAAAGAAAAAGAAAAAAATAAGGGTAAAATAGTCAAAACACTATTGATAAATAGTGAATTTTATGACTTAGTTTTAGTATATATATATATATATATATAATATAATTAACGGAAGGTTCAAATTGATGCAACTTGAATATCACATGGCTCAAATTGATAAAATTGAAACCTTGTGGTTCATTTTGAATATCAAGGTGTAAAATGATGTTTACCATTTTTTTAATGATTGTAAATCATTTTACATAACTCATTAAGACCTTAGCCAAAAAAAAAAAGGATAATCTCCGTAAAAAATCAACAAGTTTGAAGGTCGTTTAATCATTCATATGTATCAAATAATTCAACGGTATTGGTAACAAGGAAGATCCTTATAGTGAACCGTGCATTTAGTTTACACATATAAAAAACTAAATGATCTCCAATTTTGTTGATTTTTTGTATAAGTGATCTTGGAATGATGATTTAGGAGCTGAACGGTTCTGATTATGATATATATACATATATAATATATGGATTATTCGATAAATCGAAAGGGTGGTAAGTATTATCCTTTTAATTTTATGATATGAACTTATTTTATGCTTGCATTTATATTATTTTTTTAATATATACTTTCATTATCATTTATGTCGTATCATATCCTAGTTTTTGAACATTTACCTTATCACATTGTATCGTATAACCGAATTCGTATCCGTATCGGTGCATCAAGTGTTACATCCCAACCCAAAAATGCGAAATTGGAACCATCGAATTATCAATTTGCCCTTACAAGGATTTGTTTTCGGGCCTTGAACATTTAGATTAGTTGGAATGGGTGTGTTTCTTTTAGCCCAATTTTATTTGGGCCCAGTTAATAACCAAGCCCATGTGGGAGGCCCAAAACCCATCTAAAATACCCCAAACCCACACCCATTGAGTTCCTCTATCGGTTATCTCTCTCTCTCTCCCTTCTCGACATCAACTCTCCCTCTCTGAGAAAGAGACACTGAAAATACTAGGCACCACCAGAGTCCACAAACTCGCACCATCATCAAACCAGGGCTCCGACCACCTTCAAGACATCCCTCCTCATAAGCCGAAAAAATAGAGCCACTCTCTTCCTCTCCCTCACTTCGTCTTCTTCCCCTGTCACCGTCGAAGACTAACAAAACCCACGACCTTGAAACTTCGAACCAGGACCCCAGACAACACTCATCGCCTTCGCCTCGTCCCCACGAGTCTAATGGACTAAGCCGTGAATCACAAAGACCACCGCGGCCCAACCGGTGAAGCAAAACTTGATAAGGATCTGTGAGCTGCTCGATGAGTTCGAGGTCAAACTAGGTGAGATTGTTCCCTGTGAGTTTAATCTTGAGGTTATTCGTGTTGAGAGCTTCATTCTAAGCTAATTGCATGATGGTTTGGGTGAGGTTCGACGATGGTCAACCTCGCCGGAAGTTACAGAGCCACCGTACTCCCCCTCGTTTCTTGACGACCCAACCCTCATCCTTACCCTCATCTGGAATACCTCATTGAGACCAAGTCAAACGAACCTCTCTCGTACCTCGATGACTGCCGTAGAGGGAAATATCGGAGGTTGGACGCTCGGCGGAGCAGAGACTTCATAACCAATTTCTAGCCTTCTTAGGTAATATATGGACTCGATATAACTTGCCTTGAACTTCTTGTTAGGAATACTTGAAAATCGACTGATTGCATGTTTGTTTTGGGCTTGAATCGAGTACGGTGGAGCTTGGCCTGAAACTGGGGAATTCTGGCGTTCACCGTGTGTTTTCCAAGCGATTTCGAGGGCTCTGAATTGGAATTGGACCTCGAGAGGGTTGTTTTCGAACTCCGAGTAGTTTTTCGACTCGAAGGGGTAGTCTTAGAATTGAAATCGGAGTTAGGATCGCTTTCCGGAAACCGCGTATGGCGGCGACGACGGCCTTGTACGGTGGTGCTGGTCATTTGTTTGTGAACTCACGTGGGAGCCACGTGGAGCCACCTGGCAGCCATGTGGGTGACATGTGGAGCCACCTGGCAGCTACCTAGCAGCCACGTGGGTGACACGTGGAGCCACGTGGGTGACACGTGGAGCCACGTGGGTGACTCGTCGAGCCACGTGGGTGACACGTCGAGCCACGTGGCAGCTTACTCAGCAAGCATGTGAGTGCGCGTGGAGGCGCATGCCAACTATGGCCAGCGTGTGAGGTCACTCGCGTAGGTCCATTTTCCGGCCTACGGCGGCGCGTGGGCTTAGTTTTGGGACGTTTCAGATTCGTTTAAGCACGTTTTTAATCCGTTAGAGTTGTTTTAGTCCTGTTTTGAGCAACCCAAGAGGGGTTTCCTTTAGCGTTTACTTTGGAAGTTGTTTGTAACCTTTATGATTGGTCTTGTTTAGGGTTTCGACAAGCTTGGAGCTTACGTGGTATGGTACCATTAGGTGATTATGTCTCCCCGACTAGTATGTGAGTGGACCCCTTTCTCAAAGTTTGTTTTATCATTACTTTTACTTGCTTGTTTTCTACGAGTACATCATTGAATGCATGACTAGTTATACCTTAATCCCGAGTTCGGCTTATTTGACTATGAGTGGTGAACTTTAATACTGGAACATGATGGTAGATGTTAGTTCACATGCAATTATGGTAATGTTAGATTTTTTGGTGTGACTGCAATCATTAGTTAAGACTTTTTAGCAGTGACAATTATATCCTCGGGCATGAATTGCTTAGATGTTAATGTGTTTATTATTATGGAATTGCTCGTGCTTGCATTAGCTTCCTGAGATGTGCTTATGAGCATGTGAATATGTTTAAAAGGTTTTCCTCATAGCTTGACTATGTTGGTTATATTCCCAAAATGACTTGATTGAGATTGTTGGTGAATTGCCACTATAAGAGTTGCGATGTACAAGCGTTACACATGAGATGTGTAGTACCCACATAGGAGTTGCCGGTATTTTAGTTCCCCGTCTGTTGGCCACATACCAACCTCCACATGATTGATCACCCGCGCTCGCTCGAATACTAGTTAAATAGCGCCAACATGTTCCCGAGCTCTAGGGGACATGAGGTGACGGTGCTTAGCACCTAGCTTTCACGTGGTCGAGGTACATGATCGAATCATAGATACTCAGCCTATCATGTACGCATGACTCGAGCGACTCAAGAGCATAATAAACAGTGGGTTATACGTTCTACACGTATTGCTTCAGGATGATTTTGAGACTGCATATTTATTTATGATTATCTCTCGTAGAACGTGCATATTTTGTCGTTTGTGCATTATTGGTATCTTTGAGTTTCTTTTCAAAACTGAGGGGTTAAGTTATGTTTTCAACTTATTGTTTTACATTGAAATAAACTGTTAGATCCACTCACCCTTCTGTTTTTATGTACCCCTTAGGTATTTGTGGTACTTCACCCTTATCGAGGAGTTTTCAGTTGCGGCTCTGACATTCACACTGACTGTTCGGGTGTGTTGGGAAATCGAGGTAACTCAGGTAGTTGTTTAACCTTATGATCATCGAGTAGTGTACTATGCTCTATACTTCCGCTGTCGCAGTGAAATGCTAGTTGGTTTTTACCAATTACCTTTCACATGACCTCCTAAAACCCACCGTTCTTACTTTTGACTTTCGTCATCTAGACGTTAATGTTCAGTTGTCGGCCATCATACCTCTACTTCGGTGTCCATGTGGACTTTCCGGGTCGAGGTGTGTCATCAAGACTCTTAACATTTCCAATTAAATCTCAGATGACAACCAACTGAAGCTATAAGAATCAAACTATTTGCAAAAGACAATGAAACTATCTAAATTGGTTGTTAAAATGAAGAGGAAAAACAATCTATTTTTCAAATGTTTGACGGGCTGTAATTCTCCTAGTATCATTGTTATAGCTAATGTTACCCAAAAAACAAAACAAAAACAAAAAAAAACAAAAGGTGACAGGGATTGAAGGAACATTTTGCTTCCTGGCTTCATTCCCACTATCAATCGTCATAGCAGCAGCTGTTCAGTTCCTGCAAACCAAACAAAACACCATGGAAATGGAATTAAATGAATAAATGCCAACTATAACTCCAGGAAAAGTTCAACTGTTACCAAAAAGAAAGTAGCACGAGAGGATTACCTCCGATATGAGGCGATGTTTTCTCCGTAGTTGTGTTTGTGCCTTGTCCAAAATAGAAGTCCTCTGCAAATAAGGTAGACATGGATATTAGGGCAAATGTCCCAGTTTGGCTAAGGATTACAAATCATGAAAGTTTTCTTTTTGTTTTTGTTCTCAAGAAGAGAAAAGGAAGAGTCCATACAGCAAAACAAATAAAACCATACCCAAACCCTCTCTTTCTTTCTATCTCCAGCTGTTAGTCTTTCCTGATCTCTATCTTCGGGTGCAAAGAAACGGACAACGATCTGTAAATGGACGTATATTGAACATTAGAACAAAAGTGCGTCAAGCGAACTACAAGAGATCCTGAAATGAGAGGCAACCACTCTAAAAGCCCAAACAAAAACAGACCGCCATGAAACAACATAACTGAAATCAATTTCGTAAACTGTGAAGATACAGATATATTTGACAAACTCCAAATATAACATCGAGATTTATCAGAGAGTGGTTATGCAAAAGTCAAGCGGAAAGAAACAGAGAGATGACCAACCTTATCAGTGGTAGATGCATACAATTCTGGACCTGAACTTTTGATTCTACGTGGATTGAACTCGAACAAATTCTGTAGTTTCCCATTTTCCTGTTCCAAAATACAAAAAAAAATGTTAATCCAACATAAATAAGAATACATAAAATCAGTGAGAGGGCAAAAACCAACCTTCAAGTGCTTTTGAAATGCACCAGCTAGAAAGCTCTTCAAAAACTGCAACTGTTTATAAAATTGAAATATATTAGACAATGATGAGAACACTTTCCAGAGGATATGCAAATTTTCAAAGCGAAACGCATAAGATAATAACATTAACAAATATGGAACATATAATTACCTGAATCATTTGATACCAACATGATAACTTCAAAACGTTTCCATTGACTGTTAAAGTTGTTCCCGAGCAACGAAAACTCTGATATTCAATCATTTAAATCACTACACTTGCATACGTACAAATTACTGTTTAAGTAATTCCATATAATGCGCTCAAAAAGAAAAGAAAACTAGAAAAATGGCCATACCTCAAAATAAAGCATAACTTCACGGACTTTAGTTGCATTATTGTCACCTTTGAAGTCCAAGTACAGACACTTAAGTTTTTTTAAGATATTCTCTCTCAGTAATTCTTGCATGTGTGAATAATTTGCAAGGCTTGGATCATTTGCTTCACTCCAGAACTTCTCCAGACTACCCGTTTCAAATATCAAAGCCAGTGCTTCACTCGCAGCTAAACGGACAACTTTCTCACCATGCTCTAATAGGATTGAGAAGTAAGAAATGGCCCTGTATCAATTTAATAAAATTAGAACAGTGCTACAGAAAAACATAATTTACTCCATAAATGATGGCGGTTGAGCAAAGATATGTAGGGGAAATGATTCAAGTCATGGAGAATTTTATTTTGTTTTACAGAAACGGTAATAGAAATTATTTCATCGGTGTTATTTGACCTCAAAAATAATAAGGAAGAAGTTATTAAGATAGAACCTCATTCAAAATTTTCTATTTCACAAAAAGAATTATTATTTTTTTCATAAATATATTTTAATGATTAAAAGCTGAAATTCATAAAGTTACTAAATTAAGAATATTAAGTTAACTAGTCATAATTTTGGGATAAAATTTACCCGTTCCAGTAGTTGAAGCTGAGTCTCCATCCCTCCATGCTAGTGAGAAGAAACAGCCAGGCATAGATTGCAGCAACTAGGACCCCTGCCGAATGCTTTTTTGCATTTACCTAACAGTTAAAACAACTACATTAGCTCTTTGTTCTGAAGATTGATACCATTAGTAAAGATTTATAAGCCACAAAGAGTAGTAACTATATGACAAGGAAGCATTAGGCATTACGAATATTTGAGGAACTAAGTAGAAACTAGTAAAGTGAAGATAAGAAATTGGTTGTACAGGAAAGTTCTGCAACAATATAAGTAAAAAAAAAATCCATAACTTTAAATATAATGAAGTTATCAATACGCGAACAAACGAAGAAAGATAAGATAAATGATCCCATACATCAACAGTAGATTCAGGATTAATGAACTTCCAAATAATTTTCATTGCACTTTCAGTCTCCTTTGACTTAGTTGCACCAAAGAAAGCCACAACAGCCAAGCAATCCAATATCTGCAGGAAAACATTTCTTAGTCCAAGATTCAACTTCTTTCAAAATCCTGTAACTAAAAGTTAAGTCATTGATTTTATGCAGTAACATGCAAATTCAGCTACCTTTATAGTTGTTGCTCCAGATTTCAGACAACTGGAAAATACAGGCAGCAACTCACCATATATTTCAGACAGTTTTTCCTCGCAATCTATGATTATGGCCAGCAAGCCTGAAATTATGATAAAAGGTGAGCCATAAGTGGGAAAATACAAATGTTAAAACCAAAACAATATGTATGCTACTTGACAAAGCGAGACAAACCTAGGACATGAATTGATAGTTGAATCTCCTTGGCAGAACCCTTTTTGAATGAATTTAAGCCTCTGTACAGAAAAGTAGCAAAACTGCAATGAAAGGAAAATATCTCTCATGACAGGGAAGGAAACAAGGAATATCTTGGAACTTTGAACTTCTTCATCATAAAAAATTCCTAGTGATTCAGAATGCCACAATCAAGATGAAATAAGGAATATTTACTTTCCAAAGTAAATTAAATTGGCTTACTTCTTTTCCATAAAGTCATGTTCTAAATTTTGAGTTAACCGCTCAATAATTGAAGCCAGTGCCTCCTCTCGGTCGGATCCCCTTCATTGAAAAAAATAAAGAAGCCCATCAGCATTTGATGGCAAGCAAAATCAACGAAGCACAATTTGAGAATTAGGCAAAAAAGACAAAAGATTTAGCCGAAAGTAAACAACCTTTTCTCAAACAACCCTTCTAAGTAACAGGAAAAGGTTTTCTTCATCTGTGGCCGAGGCAATGGCTCAGAGTTCTCTGAGACACCAATAGTAGCAAGTCTTCTTTGAGTTCCTATTACCATCCAAACCACGGACGTCAGTACTTTTTATATTTCAAATTTCCAACTTCGTAAAATTTGAAGAAAATTGTCTTCCAAATTTTATTTTTCATGATTCAATGTTTATTACATGTATTACATTCTCCAAAAAAGATAGTTGAATTGAAAGATAAAATCCAAAATAAGCAGAACCCAAAACAAAAATTACTTCTTTCGCTTTTCCTCCCAGAGGTTGAACCCTTGTGGCTCATTGTGATAATTCAAGGCTTGAAGGCAATGAGAGGTAAAAGAAGCTTCTTTCGATTAAATTCCGCCCAATTCAATTCAAACTAGACAAAACCTAATTCCCAAACTGGACTAAATCGCAATTCCGGCAATACACTCTGCTAAACTCGAAACTACAATGCCCGAACCAACCCGAAATCCTCTGTCCACTAGGGGAAAGCGACACCTCCGACGACCTCTTCTTCTCACCAGGAACACGAAGCTTCTCTTCGAACATTGTTTGTAGAGGCGGTGATTCTTTATGAGGTAAATATAAATAGGGCCTGCTTTCCGTTTTCCTAATCCTATTCTGAAAGGGGCTGATGCGAGTGAAGTAGACGAAATTGGGTTTAATAAGAAAGGTAAACCCAATTTCCAACTGGAACAAAGCCACCGCCGTTGCCAGTGCCCGTTCGGCGGGAAGCAAAAGATACTGCTGCGGATCGTTTCAATTTCAGGTTATTTGGTTGGGGGCCGTTTAGACTAGGAGTTCTATTAAAAAACAAATTTTCAATTTATAAGTCTAATAAAAAGTTGGGAAATTGATGGAAATAGAACACTCTACATGAATTTATTTAAAAATAGAATACTCAAAAATGTGTTTACAAAAATAGAACCTATATAAAAGGGATAGTAACCTTGTAGTAACCAAGACTCAAACTTGATTTGAAATTAGAAGAGATGACAAGGGAGCTGGTGAAATCTCTCTCATCTTCCTCTCATCTTCCCTATGTTTGATTTTTGTTAAGGTGGATGAACAACAAGTAGAAATTAAAGCAAATAACCAATTGGGGAGTAAGGAAGATGAATTTGGAGGTGTGAGGTTGGGAAGATGATTGGGTAGAAGGCCAAAGAAACCAGAGCGAATTTGTAGATCTAGTCTTATGGTGCCCAACTGGTTTAGATTTAGTCTTATAGTCCGGTAGTGTCTTCATAGTCAGGGTAATGAGAATTTCAGACCAAAACATCAAATTCTCACTGCCCAAAAAAAACAATTCTCACTGCACTGACTATGAGAACACTACCGGACTATGAGGACACTAACTGAGTATGAGAACAGAAACGAGCATAGGTTGATGAAAATTTCAGACCAAAACATCCAATTCTCACTGCACTGACTATGAGGGCACTACCGGACTATGATGACACTACCTGACTATGAGGACATAAACGAGCATAGGTTGATGAAAATTTCAGACCAAAACATTCAATTCTCACTGCCGACAAAAAGCAATTATCACTACACTGACTATGAGGATACTACCCGACTATGAGGACACTACCGGACTATGAGGACACTACATGACTATGAGGACAGAAACGAGCATAGGTTGATGAAAATTTCAAACCAAAACATCCAATTCTCATTACCCTGACTATGAGGACACTATTGGACTATGAGGACACTACCGGACTATGAGGACATTACTTGACTATAAGGACAGAAACGAGCATAGGTTGATGAAAATTTTAGACCAATACATCCAATTCTCACTGCCCAAGAAAAACAATTCTCATTACCCTGACTATGAGGACACTACCGGACTATGAGACTAGATCTAAACCAATGGGGCATTATAAAACTAGATCTATGTTGCTATTATCCACCTTTGTTTCGATCTCACATGTTCAAGACGAGTAGCCACCACCATTGCCTAAATAGTCTCCATAGAGGGAGGGTTCGATTTCGTGGGAGGGAGGCCTGGAGGGTTCGATTTTGTGGGAGGGAGGGAGGGAGGGTTCGAAAGAAGGAGGGAGGGTTCGATTTCGTGGGAGGAACGGAGGGTTCAAAAAAGAAGATGAGAGGAAGATGGGAGAAGATGAAAGGAAGATGAGGAAGATGAGAGGAAGATGAGAGAAAGATGAGAGAAGATGAGAGGAAGACCAGGAAGATGAGAGAGATTTCACCAGCTAGTTACTATGAGGTTACCATCTCTTTTATATAAGATCTATTTTAGTAAACACATTTTTGAGTATTCTATTTCTGAATAAATTTGTGAAAAGTGTTATATTTCCATCAATTTCCCTAAAAGGTCTATATTTAGATTTTTTTTTTGTGGAAGTCCATATTTTTTTTGGGCTTATTACTTGAAATGCACCAATAACAAGGCACAAAATCTCAATTTGCACTCCAAAAAAGAATTTGTTGCACCAATTCAATAACACCGTTATATACGCCGTTATGATGCTTATATGGCACCTATGCGGCATCAAGGGGCTAGGTATTTGAGTCATTTTATTACTATCTTTATTAATAGTTATTAATTAATTAATTAAAAGTAATTTTAATAAACAGAAAGGTCAATTCCCACCCATGAGCCGAGACCTCACCCAACCCACCCAGCCAATTCCCACCTAACTCCCTTGACGAGATCGCAACTTCAGCAGCTTCCTTAGTCTCAATTTCTTGGCCTCTCATTTTTTTTTTGGGTCAATTTGCTCACAAGTTTCAAATGAAATCGTTTTCATTTCACGTGCGTGGGTCATGCTTTCAGTCTGAGTTCACTCTCAACCCCTTTACTCCCCTGTACTCCTCACGGTGACTCGGAGGCCGTCGTGGAAGCTGACCTGGATGTTGAGGCGCTTGAGCCAGGAATGGATCTCAGGACCGCCGCCGTGGATGAGGATGGTGCGCAGGCCGACGCAAGAGAGGAGGACGTGGTCATTGACAACGAAGGCCTAGAGCGTCTCAGATTTCATGGCGGCGCCGCCTTACTTGACGACGAAGGTCTTGCCTCGGAATTTTTGGATGAAGGGGAGGGATTCGGCGAGGGTGTCAACTCGGAGCTGACCCGGAGTTGGGGGATTCGAGCCAGGGGCTGTGGATTGGGATTGGTGGAGCGAATTACGGACTGAGAGAGAGAATGGGGGTTTGCGACGGAAGGCGAGGTTCTTTGGGAGCTTCAGCGGCGGAGAAAGGTTTATTAGGGTTTTAGCTGCTAACATTTTTCAGTGAGGCAGAGAATTCTGGGGGCGGATGCTGATGGACGTGGCGGGAATTCTGGAAGCTCGAGACGATGCAGGTAGTTTGGTGAAAGAGATTGATATCAAGGGAGTGAAGAAGATGGTGGAGGAGGGGAAGATCGGCGGTGGGATGATTCCAAAGGTGAATTGTTGCGTGAGGTCAAGAAATTGAGACTAGGGAGGCTGCCGGAGTTGCGATCTTGTCGAGGCAGTTAAGCAACCCGCAATGGGAGGCTAGATCCTCCCTAGACTACTAAGAATATAACGGTCAAATTTCAGTTTTTTTTCTTCTATAAATATCATTAATTTTTACTCTAAACTTCACAATTGGTGTGAAACCAAGCTTTTCGATTGCATCAAGTTTTTGCCTGAAATAATCATCAACAGGGATGACAGCATCTAAGATTCTTAAGAATAATTTTTTTCTCATACTGAACTTTTCATAAAACTTATGTGGGAGATACAAAAGAGGGTCATTAAAATAATCAAAGACAAGGCGTTCCTGGGCACCTGCCAGATCTCTTGGTATGGGAGTTCGGCTTGACGATGTACCACCGTGTTTGGTCTCGGTGGCCACCTCTACACAGTGCATGTAGTGCTCATGAAAATCAGTATCATATCCTGACCAGCATTGTCTTAATCGGATGATGAACTATCACTCAATTGATTGGCCATTGTTGTATGGTGATTGGGAATTTTTTTTTTTTAAAAGAAAGGTTTGAAGGATAAGGTATTATGAGAGTAACATGTTTCCATTGATTAGCATATATAAAAAAATATATATATCAAAGATAATGATCTAACGGATGAGATTGTGCTAAGAAAATATGATCTAATGGTTGGTGGGAGATGAAATATCTTCATGTCAGATTTGGATTTTGTAGATATTAGAGATAATAATCTAATGGATAAGAATGAAATGAGAGAATCTGATCTAACGGTCTATGTAAGATGATATCTTATCTCTTCGAAATTTAGATTTTTTTAGGTTAAAATGTTTAGGAAAAAAAAATTAAAGATTACAAATGTAACAACCCAGAAATTTAATTATTGAATTTTCGTAAATTATTTTGCAAAAAAAGACGAATTTATCCTTGGTTGTTAAGGGGCGTGAAAGTCAAATTTTGTTTCAAGACAGTTTTAGCTGTGTTTCGGGTACCATTGTGTAGGTCTCGAACTCACGAGTTCGTACACAGGTGGCATGCGGGAAACGGAATTCGTGTACGAAAGTTACGGGTCTAGTTTGTTAGGGGCATTTTGGTAATTTGCCTGGGGTTGATATCTTTAACCCCCTAACCATCAATCTATCTTCATTCACTTTCCTTCTCTCTAGAAACAGTCCCAACCACCCCCCCCCCCCCCCCCCCCCCCCCCCCCCCCCCCCCTCCCTGAACCCGTGTGACCCAAAAACACTAAGAAACCCAAAACATTGACTTTGATTCAAGGTTATGTCTCCCATTTTGGTGGAACTAATCGGAATCTCCTTATTCCCATGAGCACAACCGTACAAACCATCGGAGGAGACAACCGCGGGAGACGTTGGACTGAGGAAAAGATAAAACTGGAAGTTCCAGTCGATTTTCCGGCCAGCACAGGTACGGGTTTAGTGTTTTGAGGTCATTTTTCAATTCATGGGTTTAGTAGATAGATTTAGATGTAAAATTTGTGAAAAAAGGTTGAGTTTTGAAGAAGTTAGAAAAACTTCAAGGTCGACCGGAAATGGCGGATTTCGGGGACGGAGACGGCGGCGTGGCGACGGCGCAATTGCCTTCTCCGATGAGGCTCCGACGAGACTTCGGTGACGATGGCAAACTGCGGCACGCCCGTCTTCTCCGGCTGGAAGCCGACAACTGGGTCAGGCCGAGTTGGGCCGGGTTGGGTCGAGTTGGACCAGGTCAGGCCGAGTTAGGTCGGGTCAGGTCAAGTTGGATCGGGTCAGGTTGAGTTAGGCCGAGTTGGGCTGGGTCAGACCGGGACAACTCGTGGGGTACTGTAGCAAGCGCGTGGTCCGACCTTCTGCCAGCGCAGCGGACCGATTTCGAGGTCAGGATGACGCGTGGGGTAGGGTTTTGGGATGTTTTGGACCAGATTTTGATGGTTTTGAGGCCGTAGGAGTTCGTTTAGAGCCCCGGTTGGGTAATCCCAGCGGTAATGGTTGACCATGGAGCGGGTTTTGAGCTCGGGAGGTCAAGGTAGTTAGGTCAATATTGTGTCAAGAGTTCCTTGGGGCTAGGGCATCCATGATTTGGTATTTTATTTGCGCTGTGAACAGACTAAGGTTCCAGGATTGCATAGGTATGCATACTTCTAGGCATTGGGTTATACCATGGGATTCTCCGATGATTGGCGTGGATGGTGTTTTTCTCCGCTACATTATTGAGGGTTCTCCGATTGGCGTTAGAGGGTATGTCTCCGCCAGATCGTCGAGGGGTTTTCCAATGTTGGCGTTCGAGGGATCTTTGTCCGCCATATCGTGGAGGTCTAAGGTAGATCTAGAGGAGCAGGGATATCGAGTTATCACTCGGGGGCTCAAGACGAGCCGAGATATCGAGTTATCACTCGGGGTGTTCAGGACGAGCCTGGATATTGAGTTACCACTCAGGGGATCAGGACGAGCTGGGATATCGAGTTATCACTCGGGGGCTCAAGATGAGTCGGGATATCGAGTTATCACTTGGGGGCTCAAGACGAGCCAAGATATCGAGTTACCACTCGGGGCCTCAGGACTAGCCGAGATATCGGGTTATCACTCGGGGGCTCAGGACGAGCCAGGATATCGAGTTACCACTCAGGGGTTCAGGACGAGCCAGGATATCGAGTTATCACTCGGGGTGCTCAAGACGAGCCGGGATATCGAGTTACAACTCGGGGTGCTCTGGAGGAGCAGGGATATCGAGTTCGACTCGGGGCGAGTTAGTGAGACTCAATTCAACCAAGTCTGGTTCCTTCGTCATCCAGGTCAGTGGGTTGGTGTGGGCAGTGACCCAGATTGACGAGTTATTGACGGTTCACAAGAGGCTGACGAGTCAGTTGTCTTGTGTTATTACAGTAGAGGTTTCAGCAGTGTCTGACCTACTGACAATTGATGTCAGAGCGTGTTACCTTTTCGGACCACCACTATTCCGAGGTTTTGGCGGTGACTTGTAGGCTATCTTGCGTCAGATAGGTAGGTGTGGTCAGTAAGTACAAAGAGGTTCTGTCCGAATCCCTGTAAGGTTTATTTAATATATTTAAGGATAAAGGGTAATCCCTGATAGTAAATTTTGTGGAAAAAGAGCTGTCATATGGGATAAGGGCTTTTTGCGGATTTCGAAGAGAAATTCGGGAATGGCCCTTACAACATAAATAAACAATTAAAAATTTTAAAGGGAAATTTTAATTTAATACATATTTAAGTTTTCATACGAAATGAAAATGTAGCCCCATATCTAGCCCAATAAATATAGACCTCCACTGTGAGCAATATGCTATATGGCTCAGAATATTCCTTTTGATGTTACATTTGGAGTTTCATCAACCACAAATACAACCCCAAATGTAGACCACCATTGTGGGTGGCCTTAGGTGGGAATGGGCTGGGTTGGAGAGATTTCGGCTCACGGGTGGGAATTGACCTTTTTTTTGTTTATTAAAATTACTTTTAATTAATTAATTAATAACTATTAATAAAGATAATAATAAAATGACTCAAATACCCAGTCCCTTGATGCCACATGGGTGCCACATAAGCATCCTAACGGCGTTTGTAATGGTGTTATTGAATTGGTGCAACGGAGTAAACGGAATCCCTGTTCTAGGTCGAAAGTGGCACAAATTCTTTTTCTGGGTGCAAATTGAGATTTCGTGTCTTATTCTCGGTGCATTTCAAGTAATAAGTCTTTTTTTTTACATGAAAGGGGGCAATTCTCATTGATTAGTTAAAGAATTACAATGTTGCATTAACGTGGCCTCGTTAAAACTTTGTCGGGGATTTCAACCTTGTCGTGGATTTCAACCTTGTTATATTTCAACCTCGTTAAAAACTTTGTGTGTCACACACCCACAAAGAAACAATTTAACATTTCATTCAGTAGCTAAATCAGCCTACAACAGTATAGTCAGCCACGATGGCCCCTCCTCCAACCAAATTGCAGGTTTAGCAATCTGCAGAGCTTGACGTGCCAAAGCATGAGCAACCTTGGTGCATGCCCTGGGACGGACCTGACAGGATGCACGTTCAAACAGATCGGCCATCTGCCTAACCTCCATAACTATTGCACCGTCCGTGCCCAGAAATTCACCACTGCCATTGATTGCGTGAACTGCCGCCATACAGTTGGATTGCACGATGACCTCCACATAGCCGTTGTTTAGAGCTAGCTGGCCATGCCTGACAGCATATAACTAAGTCGTTGAGGGTCTGTAATTGCCCAGACACGGAAGTGCTGCTGCCAGCAACAGATCCCCCACTGGTTTCGAATTACAATGCCCAGCCCCCGCTCCATGGCAGTTGGGTTAGCAACACCAACAATGTTGATCTTGCAATCTGACCCCAACGGCTTCTCCCATCGGTGCAGGATAGAGCTTGTCACTCCCCTCAACGTCAAGTAGGTTTGGGAAACATTGAACTCATCGGTTTGTGTTATCCATTTCGGCACCAAAATTGAGATTTCAGTGTGATCTCATTGAAAAAATCTCGCATTTCGGTTGTTTCATAAACCCCAACAGATTTTAGCGTAGTACGTAACATGAATCCTCTTCCGAAAGCACCGCGATAGCATAACACCATAAGTCAGAGAAGGAGCCTGATCCCTTGTTCACCCAAATCTTTCGAAAAGGAGATAGCTTCCATGCTAGTTTCGCTGGCTAGCAATTCCACACCACATGAAAACTAGACTCCAAGCTTTTTTGGCAGCAGGAATAGACCGGGCTTGAGCAGATTTTAAGCTTGAAAAGCTGACTGTTGCTTGGGAGAATTTCATGCATACAATGCTAGAGAAACAATTTAATCTTTGGAGCACTTTTCAACTTCAAATTTTGGTCTAGATATTAGTACCCCAGATAGTAGATGACCCTTGTTGTCCCCCCTCTCGGTCCCGAATAGAACTTGCTAGCAAGTAGACACCTCTAACATTATAACATACATTATGTTCAAAAATGCCATACTACGGTCCTCCGAAAGCCCATAGACCCAAGCGGGATGCTGAGAATCGTTTGAGCTTCTTGGGGCCAAAAATCCTGTGAGATAAGTGTATGATTCCACTGCCCAGCTGCAGAAAGTAAATCACTAACATAGGAATTCTGTGGCAAACAAAGAGGTGACTGAACCTTGAAAGAATGTGGCACAAGTACCCATTTTTCCTGGTACACCCGGATCAACTTACCATCTCTAACTCGCCATCTCAGACCTTGGATTAGCAAATCTCTACCCCCGATCATTGATCGCCAAACCAAAGAAGGTTCAGTTCCTACCTCGGCGTTAAGAGCAGTACTATGAGGGTAATATCGAGCCTTCAACTTGGGCAACTGCTTTGAGGAGAATTTCCTTACCAGGTACAGAGAGGAATTGTTCCTTCCATCCTGCAATTTTGTGTTTGAGCTTCCCGGTGACTGATGTGGAAAGGGATCGCTTGCTTCGGCCTACCATAGTAGGGAGTCCCAAGTACTTGGCATGCCATGCTACCATTGGCATATTAAGAATAGTTGTGACTACATGAATCTGATCGTGGGAAGCCGATGGAGTAAAAGCAATGGTTGATTTTTCCCGGTTGAATTTTTTCCCAGAGACCTCCTCATAACTCTGAAGGATATTATGTAACATTGCATTGGCTTCCAGAGAGGCATCCAAGAAGATAATGGAATCTTCTGCAAAGAACAGGTGAGAGGCCCTCAGGGTCACCTGAATACCACATAATTGCCTCATTTCTTCTGCCCTCTGGAGAAGACAAGTAAAGCCCTATGCACAGAGCAGGAATAAGTAGGAGAGAGAGGGCATCCTTGGCGAAGCCCCTGCTGTGGTGTGATGACAAGACCCCTCCCGAATTTCCCTTCGTAATTCGTGAGAAGCATTGCTCTAGTTTGACAATCCTTGGAAAAAAACAAAACCTTCCAGAAATACCCTCACACTACCAAACAAACTTTAAGAGATTTCTATCGAAAATTCGTCAGAATCTCCTTTGTAAACAGGTCAAACTAACTTCCACATGTCAGACATAACTAAACCAACAATCCAAACAGTCTAAATAAGCCAGAATGAGAATCTAAGCGTATCTAATAATGAATTCATATCGAACAAGTGTATCGCTCACAAACAATCACTAATAAACATAACCCAGAAAAAAAATTCACTATGAACTCAACCTATTTGTCACCAAGCAATTCGAAAAATAGAAGCAATCTATTTTATCATTAGCCAAATTTGAATAGAGGGAGCAAAATGAAATTGGAAACTCAGTTGTGGGGAAGATGAGAAATTTTTATGAATTTATGAGTCTAAAATGACAATTAGGTTGTGTTGTATTTAAAATGATTGAGGGGATTGAGTGTGAATGATACACTTAGTTGTTTTATGTGAAACTCAAATCTTTGCCAACCATTTGCAATCTACGGCTGAGATCACTCCGTGCGGACCAATCTACATTATAACAATCCTGCGCCTTAGACATCCCCGTATTCAAATAGGGGATTTCATAATTCTACAAAAGTTTAGATATATTGGACAATGAATTGAATATTGTTGAGTTCATTAAATGGTTTACCAAGTTCATGATTTCTCATGCCTCCACTCCAGGTAAATTTCAATAGATTTTATACCAACGCTTAAAATGTATTGTTTTTTATTTTTATAATTTTCAATAAACTAAACAAAATTCATGTCTCCTATCAATGTCCAATTATCATATATTATTATCTATAATAATTATAAATTATTAAATAATACAAACTTGACATTAATTTATTTATTTATTATGTGAAAATCAATAATTACTCAATCACTTTTAAATGCTGTATAAATTTGAATTGACTATACTCTCATCTGGATTTCTCTTTAACAAAAAAATATGACGTGGCAGGAACCCCGGTCCAGATTGTAACCAAATCATAGGCCCTGACCCCGCCAACATTTGATCGTGCGGTCAAAATCGCATCTCTCTCGCACAATACACAAACCCCACAACAGACGCGAAGCAAGTAAGTAACCCTAGCTTCTTCTCTGTCCACCAGAACCAGTGATTCAGTCCTCTCTCTTTCGACCATGTCGCGACGAGACAGTCGAGATTCCGACTCCAGGCGACACCGTTCCCGGTTTGACAGAGAACCCAGGTATCTTCTCTCTCTTCCTAACATGCTTGCGTGAATCAAAATTGGGGACTTAAATGGGTTTAAGGATTTAATCCAATTCTCAAGCTTTAAAAGCTCTAGTATAATTCTGAATTGAACATTCATATAATTTGCTTTGAGTAATTATTTTGGTTTTTCTTTTCTGGGTTTATCAACTTATATGAGATAAATGTTGAACATTGGCTATTTGCAATGAAATAAGAAATAAAATGAATTTAAGCATGTATGTTTGTGGGTTAAATTTTATATGAGTTCAATTTTAGAAGAAGAAAAAAGATGTGGCTTCAAATGTATAATGCTGTTTATCTTGTTTAGTCAATTGAATTCGAATGACTCAAATCTTCCATTTTTATGAGTATTTGATTGGAATATTCAAGCTTTATGTGCCAAGCCTCTTCCCAAGTAGCTTTATTTGAGTTTTGAAAGAGTTAAGTTTCGATGATGAGTGTCTTCTGAAATATTTGTTTTTAAATAGAATGTTGTAGTTAATAATTGTCATTGGTTGGCTTAGTCCTAAGAGGTCAAGGAGGGATGAAAAAGATGAAAGAGAGCGAATCACCAGCAAAAGTAATTTGGAGAGTGCAAAGCAGACTGACCAGGATCAAAAGCACCAGCCCAGGCTGCAAGATACTTTGCCACTTGAATCCCCCTTGGCACCCGACTCGAAGGTTGAAAATGGTGATTTCAGAAAAGAGTCCGATAAGAAACCCAGGGAAAATCTCGAAGGAACAAAAAACTCTTCTGGTGCAACTGAAGTACCCCGGTCTCGATCTTATTTTCAGGTGGTGTACAGATTTATGAATCTAATGAACTTATTTTGCATTTCTTGCGTATGGATGAATTGGTCTCTAGTGATCATATATTATCTTCAGAATTCATTGATTTTAGGAGTTTGATTGCATGTGTAGATATTATGGATCACATTGCTAAATCCTCACTGCTGAAAAAATTTTAGCTAAGAGATAATAATTATAGTCTTGCCAAATAGTTACTCAGTCCATCCAAAATTTGTGTTTAAGTAAGGTTTTTGCTGTCTCTAACTTCAGAGTCCATGTCAGAGAGTAAAATATCGTCTGTAGTTAATGTGAACTGGATGTATATGGTGTAGGAACTTCCTAAGTTCCCATGCCATAGGGGATAGGAACTAACTTCCTAAGTTCAGTGCATAACTTCCTTAGCAGAGTTAAATTGGGAGACTTACAAATATGTTGACCACTTCCATTTCTCTACGTTTTAATGTGATGCATTAACTGGTTCTAGTAAGTATTTATGACTATATTATATGAGGTGGTATTAATGGATGAACTTTTGCATCAAAAGTAAGATCTTTCTTATCAGATGACTAGGTGGAAATAAACCAGATAAAAATTTCAGTTCATCACGTTTTTCCTTCCATTTTTTACAAGACTATTGGATTTTAATGGAAGCTAATTTTGATGCATCGGTATTCCCACCTTGACTTGGTAATTCCTCAGCTAAGAGCCTGAAGTTATTACATTATTGCTATTCAGTGTATGAAAATCTGTTTTGTGGGCTAATGTAGCTGGATTCTTGATTGGCCCCATTCGTTCAAGTGCATTGTTCTACATAACAATATTAGGCTTGCCTGTGCATGTCTTGTAACAGCACGATGAGCGTGGTAATTCCGGGCAAGCTGTTCGAAGCTCTCATCGCGGTTCAACTGCTGGTGAGATTCCAAATCTTAGTTCAGATTTGATCATTAATCACCATTTCTGTTCACACATTGAAATGTAAATATCTTACAAAAAACATAGAAAGGACGAAAACCTTTTTTATTTCACGTTCCTGTTATGGTATTGTAATTTATTGTTTCCGGTTGGAAAATACCATTTATTTTATCAATAGCGAAATTAATTTTCCTGCTCTATTTCAGAACGTGGATCGTGGAGGGATTCGAAGGATGATAGGGCAGTGAGCAAGACAACGACCAATGATTCACGGCCAAGAAATGAGAAACCTAAGGGGGATGAGAACAGAACCTGGCGCCATGATGGGTTCTTTGAAATGGAGGCGGACCCACCGGCAAGGAAAAGACCCTCATTCAGGGAGAAGAAGACTCCAGTGGTGCCTGAAAATAGTGACAAAGCAGTTGAGACTTCCACAGAAGGAATTAGAAAATCGGAGGAAAGAGGTGCCAACCCGCGCCAATTGGATAGATCTGAGAAGCAATTTCCGGGAGAGAGAGTGCCTTACAGGGGAGAAGCACAGCGGGGTGTGTTTTCTTCTAGAGAAAGGTACAGTGGTGGAGCTGGCCGTAACCATAGAGGAAGAGATAGATTCAGTGGGAGACAAGGATATCATTCTGGTGGTAGTGGTGGTCGTGCTGAGAAATGGAAGCATGATTTATATCACGAGGCGAATAGGAGTCCGACACCGAAAAATGAAGAGGATCAAATTGCTAAGGTGGAAATACTCTTGGCTTCATAGGATTGAATTTGCATATTATTCTGGTGGTAGTGGTGGTCGTGCTGAGAAATGGAAGCATGATTTATATCACGAGGCGAATAGGAGTCCAACACCGAAAAATGAAGAGGACCAAATTGCTAAGGTGGAAATACTCTTGGCTTCATAGGATTGAATTTGCTTCCAGATTTGCAGATGGCACTGCACCTTGTATCTGCATAGCACTGTACGCACTGTACGCACTGTACCTTGTATCTGCATAGCACTGTCTTCTCTTTAACATGTTTAACAAAATTAAGTTTCTTTGGAAAATTGAGCTTTTCTTTTTCGTGATTGAATTTTTATTTGTATCTATTAATTGAATTTTTATTTGTATCTATTATTACACTAGTTTATGTTCATCCCATTAACCAAGTGAGAGATTTTATTACTGGGCTTGGGTTCATTCAACTTTCCCATCAGATTAGCTCCCTCTTAAATATCATCTGCCTTGTTGTATCTAGCTTATAATAATGTCTGGCAAAAGACCACCACAAATTGGTCTTCTAAGAAATCTACAAGGCCTTAACTTGAATGAAAATCAATTCAATGGCTCGGTTCTGAGAAATAATACATCTCCAAAGAACTGGAGACATAATTTAGACCATGAGTCTCTGCATTTAGTTGCATTTTGATTTATCTCAATCATTATTTTAATATAATAGTTTAAAATAAGGCACATCATAAGAGTTTTAGTATAATTTTTTTTATTTTTCTGTTAAAATTCTTTTATCTTTTTAAAATTTAACTTTATTCTCTAATTAAATAAATAAAAAAACATACAATTTAAACGATCCCAGTAATCCCTGGAGCCTTTGAAGCAATTGTGGTGTTGTTATGCCACACCAAATCCAACTTCAATTGGCTGGTTTAATTCAGCTTCTTGGTTTCTTCAAGTTTTCGGTGGTGTCTGATCAGTCGTTATTTATGCATCATTTTGAGGTCTTTATATGCCTCTCTTACATGTCTTTTGAATGATTTCGTGCCATCAATAGTAGAAAATGATCAATCTTGTGAGACTTGTGCAGAGTTAGAAAGATAGGAAAAATCTGGAAAGAACGCAAAAAGAATGACTCAAATCGGAGTCCAGATGAAGGAGATATCCTCATTTCAATATCAGGTCCTGAACGGAGGCCTGAGTGCGCCAGTGCGCCAGTGCGCCAGTGCGCCTATTTTGGGCCACTGGCCAAGTACCTCATATCAGGCCCTCCGGGTCCCGAACTTGTGTTTCATGACATCAAGGTCAAGTCCTAGAAGTGCCAAGGTCGCGCCAAGGCAGGTCGAGGACATGTCCCAAGAACTCCCATCCGAGCCCAGAAGTGCGCCCAAGCCGGGGTCCCTGTTCCGCCAGCGGTGGATCCGAGGTTCTCCCTCTGCGCCAAGCATGACAACATTTGCGCCAAGCCTGAACGACGATGCGCTTCTATTATACTCCTAACGTACTTCAAAAGCGCGGTCCCAGATCCTGATTACGAAGACAGTCAAAAATCCAAGTTTGGCCAGCTTGCGTTCCCACTTGCCAGCTTGCATTCACACTTCCGGCCATGCTCTGATTGGTTCGAATAGATTTTAAAGACTTTATAATTAATTAAAAGTAAAATAACTTTCCCTATTCCTATAGGACATGGTTTTACCAATCTGTATAGAACAAGGTTATACCAATCCTTATAGAACAAGGTTTTCCCTTTGTCTATAAAAAGGAGCCTTTGTTCAGTGTTTTAGGGGGAGATAATTAGCTAAGGACGTTTTTGTTTTCTGGAAAAACAGAGACCTGAGCCACAGAGTTCCGTTTTGGTTTTCTAGAGAATTAGGGACCATATATTTTCGGAGATAATCTTTCACATAGATTATTGGACGTGGAGCTTGGAGAAGAAGGCCCTGCCGTGTCTTCTGCTGCATCTGTTCTTAACAATCTCTTCTGTACCCTTATTTTCATTATTGCAATTTACTTATGGATTCAATTATACTTGTGTTTATTTCAGTTATGTGTGAGTAGTCATTAGGATTAGGGCTGCTTGAAGCCCTAGCCATGTTAGCTTATTGATTGGATTTCTGGCTCTTGATTATGATTGCTGTGCATGCTGAATAAGTTGGATTACTATGCTTAATGAACTTAATTTATGCCTATAAGATTAGCTACCTTGTTTGCATATAATTATAGATGTAATTGCTTGAGTGACCGTCATATCATCTTGTGATTTGGAGCATCGAAAGTATTCGTACTTGTAATCTTAACTCATGACGACCTAGGATTGCATGCCACTTTGCTAGGCTAATGTGGTGTCATTAAATTCTCTTTAAACTTCATGCATCATCTTAAAAGGTAGGTGATAGACGTTCTAGGTATATGCCCTGTTTAGAACATGCTAAGTAAGAGGGAATAAGATGTGTCTAGTGAACCAACGCCAGGTCCTAGGCACGGGCACCTAATTCAGAAAATGCATAGTAATTTGATCAAGGAAATCTGGTTAAGAGCTATAATTGGTTAGAGTGGATAGTAAGCCTTAATTCGCCTTAGTTAACAACCTTTCATTCTTGCATTGTTATTTTCTGCACTTTGATTTACTTGTCTTTAAATCTCAGTTATCACATCATAAACCCCCCCCCCCCCCCCCCCCCCCCCCCCCCCCCCCTGTGTGTGTGTGTGTGTGTTTTTATTTAAGTTAACAAATCTGAACTAAATTGGTCATAAAGTTGATACAAGTCCTCGAGGGATCGACTCTTGCTGTGCTACTATACTATACTTATCGATTTGTGCACTTGCAAGGATTTTATAACTGTTAGAATTGAATTGCATATTTCTTGCTCTTTAAATCTACCAACAAGTTTTTGGCGCCGTTGCCGGGGACTTGTCCCTCAACGGTGCCCATTAATTCAGATTTAGTTAACTAAATTTTGTATAGTACCTATTTAGATTTCATTTAGATTGTTTACTAACTTTGTTTGTCATCCTTCTCATGTACATATGAACAACTCATACATGGATATGGGACCATGGGATTATCCATACATGGAGACGGGAGCTTGGAACAATCCATACCCAACTTCATTCAATCAGGGGTGGAGCAATCACGAAAACTCAGAACCATACAACCCAGGATGGTGCCAGCAGCCTAATTTCACAAGGAACTCCCCACAAACAGTTCCTCACTCCGAACCCACTCCTGACCTCCTACCTACGCTGAGGGCCTTGGAGCAATGCATGGAGGCTTGTAATCAATTCATGGCCGCTTTTTGTGAAGAACAACGAGAGCAAACACATCGCTTGGAGGAGATACTGGAAAAAAGCAAGAGGGTGTTTGAGTTCATTGTATGCCAAACAGAAGAAAGGGCACATCCCCCACCAAGTGAGGCCGTGAATGAAGAGCATAATAAGGACACCACCAAGCTAACACTTCGACAAGTGCTTGCCATGGATGCCATGAATTCCGCCCAAGGCCATGTCGTGACAGCGTCTCCCGATTCTGCTCAGATTGAGCAGTGGGATGCACCCAATTCATACCCTCCAGTATACTCTTCCTTTTATAATGATTCTGATTCTGATTTCATGTCTAACTATACTTCTTTGCCTTGCCCTAACAGATTGGAAAGTAAAAGGGAAGAAAGTTGGGAGGAAGGGAATAGGACGGATGATGGTGACAAGGACATCCAGGTCAAACCAATACCCCTGCCCTATGTGCTGCCCAGCAGCAACGCACTGCCCCAAGTTGTGTCCCACAGCCATGACCACGTTCTGCCTACCGCCCTGCCGCAAACCCTGGATCCTGCTGAGTCCCAGGACTTGCAAAATGCCCTGCCGCAGCCACAGCCCAGCGCCACAGAACCTGGACATGTCCAGGGAACGACTTCAATGAGCCAAGCTGCGCCAACTGATTCACTGCAGGGCAAGTCTTTAGCCGCTGCACCAGTACCTTCCCAGCGCGCATCTGAGACGCGCAGCGCTGCGGCCACGCTTCAAGACACATCCACGGCAGAACCCAAGGATCAGCCGGTGCCTCTCAATCTGCTGACAGCCGTGTCTCAGCTCCTGCCCAAGGACAAGGACCCGGTTTTGAAATTCAATACGCTTTCTCAACTCAATCCTGAAACATTTAACTTTCATTTTAATAAGGAAAACTTGGATTTGAATTCTGATTTAGCTCCTAATGCTGTTGAACTTTTCCCGTGCAGGTTCCACCATAAAAACACCAAGAATATGCTAAAGGCACTCAACTTGGTCCCCCTCTTCAAGTTCCGAAGGAAAAATCAACGGAAGGGACCAAGGATGAAGTATAGAACGTACAGGGCACAACGAAAGCTGTTCCCCCACGGGCATTGTCCAAGGAAAACATTCAAGAGTGGACAGCAACTGCTCTCATTCAAATCACTCCTCAATCTCTTTCCCGATAAGTTACGTTCTCGTCGATGGATTCCTTTTTGTGTCTCTAACTTTTTTCTCCATGCTGCAGCGCAGATTCTACAGCAAGAGGCTCATAATCGGTTCCATGTTGACACTGAAATCCTGGGCACACCATCAAATGCCTAGCATGCCAGCCCCGTCTTGCCTAGACGTTAAATAAAGCGCTCCTAGGAGGCAGCCTAGCCCTGGTTTGTATTTCTCACTTCCTTTTCTGTTTCTGCCCGTTATATCTCTCAAACCTTTCTACTGTTGTCATGCTTATTGCTTATCACATTGAGGACAATGTTCAGTTTAGGTTTGGGGGTGTGAATTTAAATTTTACATATAGAAACAAGTAGGTTTGGGGGTGATACACGGCCAGGACATTTAAATTTCTGCTTGTGATTGGTATGATAACTTGTTAATAGGAATGTATATGCTAAGTTAACTATCTTTGCTTTACTAAGAGTCATGCCATGGTTAAGTAGTTCATAATCTGCACTTCACAATGCCATGTTTTTAAGTGATTAAGTGAACGAAATAACTGAATTTGAGTGAACCTTAGAAAATTAGTGGAGACTACCCTGTGAGATCTTTGAGCCTAATTGCCATTCTTTCTGAGGGATATACTTGTTTCTACTCTTAAATACACATCACTTTTGTTCTTAATTGTTGATCTCATTACATCATATTTGCATTGAATTTTAAAGAACTAACATCATTTAGATACTCTTGATTTAATGTATGCTTTGCCATAAGAAATGATGTAGGCTATGTGTGCTTTAACCTCTAAAGGCCTTATCCTACCCTATTGCATGCTCCATAAGCCAATTTTGAAGCCAAACACTCAACCTTTTCTTTCATCACCCAAAGTATAACCTAACCCAAAATACTTAGCCATTCATCACAGCCATACCCTATAACCTCAGTTTGTGCTAAGGTTGCCATAAATGAGATTCATGGTGAGAATAAGAGGTGAAAGAAGATGCTGCCCAATTCAAAGGACATTGGCGTCAATTGAAAGTTTAAAAGTAAAGAAAAGATTTACAAGTTGCAAGCTGCATGAAAATTTGAGGAAATCATTGCATGATCTTGGTTCAATTCAATTCAAAGACGAACAGAAACAAAAAAAAAAAAAAAAAAAAAAAACGTTCAAATCCAAAGAACGAAAGAAACGTTGAGAAAAAGAAGGAAAAAAATAAGTGAAAAACAAAGTGAATTGAGCCTCAAAATAAGCCACAAGAGCCTCAAAATAAGCCACAAGAGCCTCAAAATAAGCCACAAGAGCCACAAAATAAGTCATCAGGAAAGCACAATGTCGTGGGCCTTAAGAAAGGATTCAGTTCAGAAATTCCAAGTTCAATTCATGACTTCTCATGCCTTGGCACAACTCAGGTTCTTTGAATCCCATCCTTCCTTGCTAAACCCCAAAGCTTAGCCCCAATACAACCTAAAAAGGAAGACCTAACTGATCTTATGGACAATCATACTGTGGATTAAGGTACGTATCTATGTTCTTAAAGTTCAATTCCTTTCATGAGATCTTTATTTCCATAAAGTGCTATTCTTCATTGTTACTCATATGTGATTAAATTTGAATTTCATAACATAAACTCATCACATATGCTTGAAAAGAGTGTAAGCCTAGGATTCTTGTGTGAATTGAGAGTTGCCTAGTGAGGATTAGAGTCGAGGCGAAATCTTTCTAGGGCACTTAGATGAAGTTGTTTTCAAACTTGATCACCTGAAAATATTGGCATTATACAAGTACACCTTCACATGACACTCACGGCTATGGCATTACTTTTAGTTCTGCAAAGCATGTCTACTTACTTTGATTCTTATTAGCTTGTTAAGAGTACTATATCTAGCATCTTTTTGTTTAAGTAAAACGTTTGTGGGTATCGTACTGTTATAAGCCTCAGGAGACAAAACTCCTCCTACTAGGTGAACCTAGGGGTTTAAATGTTCTATCTTAACTAAAATCGAGTCTTTTCATTTTGTTAGCATTTGTTTTGCTCAGGGACTAGCAAAAGATAGGTTTGGGGGTATTTGATCAGTCGTTATTTATGCATCATTTTGAGGTCTTTATATGCCTCTCTTACATGTCTTTTGAATGATTTCGTGCCATCAATAGTAGAAAATGATCAATCTTGTGAGACTTGTGCAGAGTTAGAAAGATAGGAAAAATCTGGAAAGACCGCAAAAAGAATGACTCAAATCGGAGTCCAGATGAAGGAGATATCCTCATTTCAATATCAGGTCCTGAACGGAGGCCTGAGTGCGCTAGTGCGCCTATTTTGGGCCACTGGCCAAGTACCTCATATCAGGCCCTCCGGGTCCCGAACTTGTGTTTCATGACATCAAGGTCAAGTCCTAGAAGTGCCAAGGTCGCGCCAAGGCAGGTCGAGGACATGTCCCAAGAACTCCCATCCGAGCCCAGAAGTGCGCCCAAGCCGGGGTCCCTGTTCCGCCAGCGGTGGATCCGAGGTTCTCCCTCTGCGCCAAGCATGACAACATTTGCGCCAAGCCTGAACGACGATGCGCTTCTATTATACTCATAACGTACTTCAAAAGCGCGGTCCCAGATCCTGATTACGAAGACAGTCAAAAATCCAAGTTTGGCCAGCTTGCGTTCCCACTTGCCAGCTTGCATTCACACTTCCGGCCATGCTCTGATTGGTTCGAATAGATTTTAAAGACTTTATAATTAATTAAAAGTAAAATAACTTTCCCTATTCCTATAGGACATGGTTTTACCAATCTGTATAGAACAAGGTTATACCAATCCTTATAGAACAAGGTTTTCCCTTTGTCTATAAAAGGGAGCCTTTGTTCAGTGTTTTAGGGGGAGATAATTAGCTAAGGACGTTTTTGTTTTCTGGAAAAACAGAGACCTGAGCCACAGAGTTCCGTTTTGGTTTTCTAGAGAATTAGGGACCATATATTTTCGGAGATAATCTTTCATATAGATTATTGGACGTGGAGCTTGGAGAAGAAGGCCCTGCCGTGTCTTCTGCTGCATCTGTTCTTAACAATCTCTTCTGTACCCTTATTTTCATTATTGCAATTTACTTATGGATTCAATTATACTTGTGTTTATTTCAGTTATGTGTGAGTAGTCATTAGGATTAGGGCTGCTTGAAGCCCTAGCCATGTTAGCTTATTGATTGGATTTCTGGCTCTTGATTATGATTGCTATGCATGCTGAATAAGTTGGATTACTATGCTTAATGAACTTAATTTATGCCTATAAGATTAGCTACCTTGTTTGCATATAATTATAGATGTAATTGCTTGAGTGACCGTCATATCATCTTGTGATTTGGAGCATCGAAAGTATTCGTACTTGTAATCTTAACTCATGACGACCTAGGATTGCATGCCACTTTGCTAGGCTAATGTGGTGTCATTAAATTCTCTTTAAACTTCATGCATCATCTTAAAAGGTAGGTGATAGACGTTCTAGGCATATGCCCTGTTTAGAACATGCTAAGTAAGAGGGAATAAGATGTGTCTAGTGAACCAACGCCAGGTCCTAGGCACGGGCACCTAATTCAGAAAATGCATAGTAATTTGATCAAGGAAATCTGGTTAAGAGCTATAATTGGTTAGAGTGGATAGTAAGCCTTAATTCGCCTTAGTTAACAACCTTTCATTCTTGCATTGTTATTTTCTGCACTTTGATTTACTTGTCTTTAAATTTCAGTTATCACATCATAAACCCCCCCCTGTGTGTGTGTGTGTGTTTTTTTATTTAAGTTAACAAATCTGAACTAAATTGGTCATAAAGTTGATACAAGTCCTCGAGGGATCGACTCTTTCTGTGCTACTATACTATACTTATCGATTTGTGCACTTGCAAGGATTTTATAACTGTTAGAATTGAATTGCATATTTCTTGCTCTTTAAATCTACCAACAGTGTCCATTTTTACAAAATCAAAAGGACCTGCAAGCATGTTAGTGGGACGGTGGGCATCGGTGCAAAATCCTTCCTCCCTCCTCACTCTCTGTGCAAAATCCTCCAACTGATTTTCATCGATGGTTAATTGGTTTGTTTTTCTCAGAGAATCTTTCTCCTTCCCTCCTCTTCCCCCCATCTTATCATCCGTACCAAACTTGAAAGGGAAAAGAAATTGTATATATTTTAGGGAAATTAGCACCAATAACCCCTTATCACAAAAAAAAATCTTCAATATCCCTTTCCTTATATACTTACAATCTAAAGTAATGGGTTTTGGTATTTGCAATATTGGCCCAGGTATATAAACAAATGAGTAATCCCCTAACACCCAATTAGTTACTTCTTCACCATTTGTTTGAGTGAGAAGAAGAAAAGAGGAGGAAAAGAGCGAGAGATAGAAGAAGGGTCGAGTGATTTGGGAGGGTTGAGTGAGAGGAATGGTAGTTGGCGACGGAAGGGGATGCAGGGTTCGACATGAATTGAAGGGAGAGTTTAATAGGAAGTGAAGGTTGGGTTAGGGAGGAAGTGACGTGTGGGTTGGACCGGAAGTGTAGGCTGGGTTTCGGCTGGAGGTTGAAGGTAAATCAATTGGCCCTTTACCCTAAACGATTATGTCAAAGAAAAATTTCAATTTGATTGGATTGTCTTCGTTTTGATTTCTGAAAATCTGGTGGTTTGATTAGTTTCAATTTCAGAAAATCTAGTGGTTTGATAGCTTCCGATGGAGATTAGGGAAAATGGGTGGTTTCTATTTGGATAAGGATTACTGTATGAGAAACTATAAAATTGTATCTGAATAAGTTAGGATACGTAATCATGGTATTAGTGGTAACTAAGGAGAACTAACTGGTTGTTAAGTAGTAGAAAACAACATATAATAACAAATTGTGTTTGGTTAAGCCAAATTATGTGTGCTTCAGAGTTGTCTTCATTTTCATAAGTGTGTGAGAAAAAATAAAGAAGCAACATGATAAAAGTGTGCTATTAAGCATGTTGTAAGTTATATGTAATGAGATGTAAGTGGTAGGGAAGTGGTCGATAAAAATGCTTTGGTAACAAGGGTGTCTGATTATGCAAATATAAGTATCAGTTAGTGTTGGGTACCTTTGTATTAGCATGAATGTAAGTGAGGCAACTTATTTTGTAATTGGACGAGGTGATGTAAGTTAGCATGTTATAAGGAGTAACTAAGTATGATCTAAGGAGTAACTAATGAATCCTAAGAGGTGATTAAGTGGTAGATTCCAATTTACCAGTAAGCTAATGTGTTTTGTTATGCAAAATGTAGCATGGTTTAGTGATGTCTGCGTTTGATGTTGTGCAGGTACGGATGAAGCGTTGGGGATTTTGATTTGCTACAATGGGAAATGGGTGAAGAATGGAAGTAATTATATATACGAGGGGGGAGAAACAAAAGGGATTTTAGTTTTGGGTTGTATTAGTTATGAGGAGTTGGTTGAGCGAGTTTGTTGTATTGCTCACATAGATGGTAGCAAAGAAAGAATTGTTCTGAATTATTTAGTCCCCATTTCGGGTGGGGGGCAGAAGTGACAGGACCCTTCCCGAATTTCCCCTCAGAACCAGGGAAAAGCCCTGCTCCCGTTTGACAACTTAATAAAATTCACAGAATACCCTTAAGCCCTTGTAATTAATTATGAGAATTCTGCCAAAAATCCGGCAGAACTGCCCCTTAAGGAATGGTTAACCGTCTTCCACCTGTCAGACGAAGGATCAAATAACACTCTCGAATCTCACTGTCACCAAATAACCATCAACGAAGTCATCATTACAGTAAGTCCAAAAAGGCTTATCAGAGCATCTAGGTAGGAAAGGTAATTACAGAAATATAAATTCTACTCGATAGTCAAGATAAAGGCGCAGCTGGAATTTAATGCCTCCACCTCTTCATGTGCCCTCGTCAACTCAATGGCCTGGAGGGGATTTAAAACACGAAAAGTGTGAGTGGACAAAATAATCGTTTAAAACTATTTCCGAGGAAAAAACATACAATTTCCCCCTCCATGAGTAAAACAATGCATGCATAATATAAAATTCATTTTCAAAAAAATCCATAAAGATAAGCCGAAAACTTACCAGAAAATCCATTATTTTTGGTAAAACACCAGTGGGACCCACGAAAGCCTGAATAATGAAAACATTCCGTGGTCAACAACCCTGCTTTGAAAACCCTCCTCAAAGGAGTTTAAAAATCATGTAAACAGACCTGGACACAAAATATAGCATAACATATCCCACTGCTCCCCGAATGGAATCCCGAGCCGTAGCTCGATATCCGAGCTGATTGACCCGGGTCCAACCCTCCACATACCCGAGATACCTCGAGTTGTACAGAACCCTGTACTATGCATAGACAGCCTCAACGACCTGACAAAGAAATACCCCTCGACACCAGCGTCGGAAAACCCTCAACGATCTGGCGGAGAAAGACCCTCGACACCAGCATCAGAGAAAACCTTGACCCTCGGGGACAATAATTAAGTGAAAACTGAAATCCATGTTTTAAAATGCTTGTTTCTTGGCCTAAGCCAAATTCATTGAAAAACCGGGTTTATGCCCAAATCCAATAAAATCACAAATCCGGGTCTAAACCCAAAAATCATAGACTCAACCGAAACCCAAAATCTATAAGGTCAAAACGACATAAAAGCAGAGTCCATAAAGCCAGGCCATAGCCCAGTACGTCATTTCCAATTTATTAATGGGCATGTCCAGTAAATTCTAAATTCCCGAAATTTACCAAAAACAATACGTAACAAGAAATTATTTCAAATATACATTTATGCATGCATTATTATTTACAAACCAAAGTCCAGTCACCGAACGTCCAATTAAGCTCAATCCTGAGTCGTACGCTCCTCTGAAGTTCCCGGAGTAGTATCGCCTATCAAAAGTAACAATTAGGGTTACCAACGATAATTAAAAACCCTACATCAGACTCCCTAAACCTTGGGAGATCCGCAAGAGTCCCAATAAAACGCAGCCACTTCGGACACCCAAAACTACCCCTAAACGATGTTCGATTGACCCGAAACCTACTCCAAAAGATCTGGAACGTCAAAAAAAGTCGACATGTGCCATTGTGAACTAAGGATCGGTCCCATGCGCCGCCACACGCCTGAGGAAGGCCGACAACTCGTCCATGCGCCGGCTACATATCCCACGTGCATGCACGCGTGTTGACTCGAGCTGACTCAACCGCCAAGTGGCACCACGTGGCTGCCAGGTGGCCTCCACGTGGCTGCCAGTGGTATGCCACGTCAGCCACTCTGACCGAACCAGTCACCAGAGAGGACGACTGCTCTGTCGTGCGCCACCGTCAACCGTCGCCAAAAATCGCCATTGCCGACCGACCTTGAAATTTTCCTAACTTTCTCAAATTTCAACCGTTTTTCACAAATTTATAGTCTAAATCCATCCACTCAAGCCAAGGAACTCGAAACTGAAGTCTAAACATGAAACCCATTCCTGAGTTGGCTGGAAAATCGATCGAAAAGTTCAGTTTCCACCTTCCTCGATTCGACGTCACCCGTGGCTATTTTCTTCGACGGCCGGTACGTCCTTGATCGCCGGGATGAGAAGTTTCCGATGGGTGGAACCAAAACGGACGATGTTGATTCGAATCAAAGTTCACGGGTGTGGGGTTTTGGGTTTGGTGTCACGGGTTGGATGAGGATCATGAAGAAAGAGAGAGAGGAAATGAGAAAATCTGGATAAGACTGGTTTAAAAATATGTACCCAGGAAAAATTACCAAAATGCCCCTGAACATTCTAGACCCCCAACTCTCTCATACGATCACCGTTTTCCGCATGCCACCTATCTACGAACTCATGAGTTCGAGACCTACGCAACGGTCCTTGAAAAACTACCAAATGTGTCTCTAACCAAAAAGTATAAAACCAAGGGTAAACTCGTCCTTTCCCAAATTAATTTATGAAAATTCACTAATTAAATTTCCGAGTCGTTACAACTCACCCCCCTTAAGGAAATTTCATCCTCGAAATTTATACCTGTCACTGGAACAAATGTGGATGATGTACCCGCATCAGTGCCTCGGGTTCGCACGTGCCCTCCTCTACAGAACTTTAACCAGAGGAATAGTCTTTATGCGCAATATTTTTTCCTTTCAATCTATAATTTGCACTAGTTGTTCCTCAAAGCTCAAGTAATCTCTCAGCTCAATTGGTTGTGCGTCCAATACATGAGATTCCTCAAATAGATACATCCGGAGCATAGACACATGGAATACATTGTGAACTTTTGACATTTCTGGAGGTAAAGGAAGTCTATAAGCCATTGGCCCTATCCTCTAAATAATCTAATAAGGCCCAATATAGCAAGGACTCAGCTTTCCTCGTCTACCAAAACGTACAACTCCTTTCCAGGGGGATAATTTCAAGAAAATCCAGTCTCTGACCTCAAACTCAAGTTCTCTGATTCGTTGGTCTGCATAGCTTTTCTGGCGGTCTTGAGCTGCCTTCAACCTTTCCCTGATGATTCTAATATTTCCCTCTGTCATTTCCACTATCTCTGGTGTCAACAGTCTTCTCTCACCTACCTCATTCCAGCATACCGGTGTCATGCACTGTCTCCCATACAGTGCTTCGAAAGGAGACATCCCAATACTAGACTGATAGTTGTTGTTGTATGCAAACTCCATCAAGGCCAGGTTTGAGTCCCATTTCCCTTTAAACTGCAGTACACAAGCTCTTATCATATCTTCCAGAATTTGATTTGTCCTCTCAGACTAACCGTCAGTCTGAGGATGAAAAGCTGTACTGAAATGCAATGTAGTTCCAAAGGCTTTCTGTAAACTCTGCCAAAACCTTGAGGTAAACCTAGGATCCCTGTATGATACAATCGACTCTGGAGTCCCATGTAACAGTATGATCTCATCCACAAACAAATTGGCGTACTGGTCCATCCTGTAATCTTCCCGTACTGACAAGAAATGTGCTGACTTCGTGAGTCTATCGACAATTACCCAGATTCCATCATGTCCTTTTTTAGTCCTAGAAAGTTTATAAACAAAATCCATAGTAATGTGATCCCATTTCCATTCCAGAATAGCTAAGGGTTGTAGTGCCCCATATGGTTTATGCTATTCGCTTTTACTTGTTGACACGTTAGGCATCTACTCACAAACTTTGCTATTTCTCTTTTCATCCCAGTCCACCAATAGTGCTCCTTAAGAATACTATACATCTTAGTGCCTCCTAGATGCATAGCATAGGCAGAACTATGAGCTTCCTTAAGAATTTCTCTTTTCAACTCTGGATCATTAGATATGCACAACCGGCCATCCTTAACCAAGGCCCCATCATCCCTAATCACATAATCTTGCCTATTCCCAGCCTCCAACCCCATCCTAATAACACACAATGTAGGATCCTGGAGTTGAGCTTCAATAATTCGGTCAATCAAGGCAGGTCTCACATGGAAGCTAGCCAACAGAGCCCCCTGACTATCCATGCCAAGTATAATTCCAGCTCTTCGGAGTTCCACTAGCAACGGTAAGTAAACAGTGTGCAAATAGGCCAAGGAACACATAGACTTCCTGCTCAATGCATCCGCCACTGCATTGTCCTTCCCTGGGTGATACTCTATGGTACAGTCATAATCCTTTATCAACTCTAACCACCTTCTCTATCTCAAGTACAGATCTTTCTCGGTGAAAAAATATTTCAGACTCTGATAGTCGGTAAAGATCCGACACGTTTCCCCATATAAATAGTGTCTCCAAATCTTCAGTGCATGCACCACTGCAGCTAACTCTAAATCATGTGTAGAGTAATTCAACTCATGGAGTTTAAGTGGCCTGGAAGCATATGCTATCACCTTCCCGTGCTGCATCAGCATGCATCCTATACCCCATAATGATGCATCACTGCACACCTCAAATCCTCCGTTATCATCTGGAAGGGTTAACATGGGGCAAAAGTCAACCTCCTCTTAAGCTCTTATAAGCTCTGTTCACACTCATCATCCCAGACAAACTTGACCCATTTCCTCGTCAACCGAGTCAACGGGGTGGCTATCGTAGAGAATCCTTCTACGAATCGCCTATAATATCCTATTAAACCCATAAAACTTCTCACCTCTGACACTGTCCTCAGTTGCTCCCAATTTGCCACATCCTCCACTTTTTTGGGGATCCACGCTGATACCCTCTGTAGAATTCCCACACTGGTCAACCAAAACAGGCATTTACTGAACTCGGCGAATAGTTGCTTTTTCCTCAGCATATTCAGCACCAACCTCAAGTGCTTCTCATGTACCTTAGCACTCTTCGAATATACTAAGATATCTTCAATGAACACAATTATAAATCAATCCAAATATCGTCGGAACACCCTATTCGTCAAATCTATAAATGCCGATGGTGCATTAGTTAGACCGAAGGGCATCATCAGGAACTCATAATGCCCATAGAGTATCCTGAAATCCGTTTTGGCAATGTCCTCTTCCCTGATCCTTAACTGATTGTACCCGGATCTAAGGTCAATTTTAGAGAAATACCTTGCCCTTTTTAATTGGTCAAACAAATCATCAATTCATGGCAAATGATACTTATTCCGCATCGTAACCCTATTTAACTACTGGTAGTCGATACATAGCCTCAAAGCACCATCTTTGTTCCTTACAAATAACACCGGTGCACCCCAAGGTGATACACTCGGTCAAAAAAATCCCATATCCACCAAGTCCTGCAATTGAGTCTTCAATTCCCTCAATTCTACTGGTGCCATTCTATACGGTGCCTGTGATATAGGTTGGGTACCCGGAAGAAGCTATGTGGTGAACTCAATCTCCCGGTGAAGTGGCAACCCCGGAAGATCCTCCGGAAACACATCTGGAAGCTCATTCACCACAGGAATATTCTCTACTCTCACCGGAGTATCCCGAGAGTCGATCACGTGAGCTAAATAGCCCTCACAACCTTTCCTCAATAATTTCTCAACCATCAAGGCCGATATTACTCTTGAGGGAAGAACCCTACGATCACCCTAAAACGTAAGTTCTGGCAAACCTGGACTACGGAAGACCACCCTCTTGTCGAAATAATCTATGGAGGCATGATGTATGGTTAACCATCCATCCCCAGAATCACATCAAAATAATAAATGTCCAAGGGGATTAGATCTGCCTCCAACTCATAACCTCCCACTACCACTGGACAAATGCGTATCACTAGGTTCACCACTAACATATCTTCGGTAGGGGTGCTAATACCCATGTCCCAACCAATCGATGACAATTCTCTATTGAAAAAAAGTGTAAAACCCTGAGAAATAAAAGAATGTGTAGCCCCGGGATCTATCAAAACTCGAGCATCATGATCAAAAATAGACAACGTACCAGTAACCACCTCTGGTGCAGCTCAAGCCTCATGCTGAGTCATAGCAAACACTCGGGCATGTGTACCAGCAGATCAACCACGACCCCTTTGTCTCCCACTGGACTGGTTCTGGCTCTCCGTTGCAGTACCAGATGTCTGCGCTGCTCTCTAACTCGGTTCAGCAGCATCTCGGTCCAAACAACTACGGCCCGGACGATGGGGACATTCTCTCTTAAAATGACCAGTCTCCCCACAAAAGTAACAACCGGTGTCTCCAGGTCGTGGGGGCTGCCACTCTGCCTCCCGGTCGACTGCACTGAAGCCCACTAGATTGAGTGGATGACTGCTATCCCTGACCGGCTCCGCCACTGCCTGATCTGGATCTTCACCCCAAGAAGATCCCGAATTGAAACTGCCTCTCTTATATGGTCCTTGACTAGAGGCCCCGACACTTAGGCGATCCCGACGAAGCTTGGAAGCACTAAATTGGTGTTGAGCTGGCAAACTCATCTCTACTCTAGCAGCAGCGTTTGATAAAGTCCTCAAAGAAGTATGTGCCACATTAGTTACTACTACTCGAACCTCATCTCTCAGTCCATTCTCAAACGTTTGACACTTATCCATCTCATTTTCCACTAGAGCAGGTACAAATCGTGACCACTCAGGAAATTTCTGCTCATACTGTGCCATTGTCATGTCCCCCTGCTGTAATTGCATGAACTCAGCCTCTCTGGCATCTCGGTATGAGCGAGGATAAAACTGCTCGAGGAAGCGCTCCCGGAAAGCTTCCCAAGTAAGGGTACAGACATCCCAGCCCGTCAGCTGCAAAGCATGCCACCAACGATACGCAAAACCACCCACAAGAAATGTCGTTCCACTCATCAGCATCATCTGGGCTTAACTCGCCCGTAAACACTATCGCCCCCAGCCTCTGGATAAAATAATCGTTTAAAACAATTTCCGAGGAAAAAACATACATTTTCCCCCTCCATGAGTAAAACAATGCATGTATAATATAAAATTCCTTTTCAAACAAATCCATAAAGATAAGCCGAAAACTTACCAGAAAATCCATTTTTTTTGCTAAAACACCAGTGGGAGCCACGAAAACCCGAACAATGAAAACAACATGTGGTCCACAACCCTGCTTTGAAAACCCTCCTCAAAGGAGTTTAAAAATCATGTAAATAGACTTGGACAAAAAATATAGCATAACATATCCCACTGCTCCCCGAATGGAATCCCGACCTGTAGCTCGATATCCAGGCTCACTGACCTAGGTCCAACCCTCCACACACTCGAGATACCTCGAGTTGTGCAGAACCCTGTACTACTAGTAGACAGCCTCAACGACCTGGCGAAGAAATACCCCTCGACACCAATGTCGGAGAACCCTCAACGATATGGAGGAGAAAGACCCTCGACGCCAGCATCGGAGAAAACCTTGACCCTCAGGGATTGTAATTCAGTGAAAACTAAAATCCATGTTTTGAAATCCTTGTTTCTTAGCCTAAGCCAAATTCATTGAAAAACTGGGTGTATGCCCAAATCCAATAAAATCACAAATTCGGGTCTAAACCCAAAAATCATGGACTCAACCGAAACCCAAAATCTATAAGGTCAAAACGACATAAAAGCTGAGTCCATAAAGCCAAGCCATAGCCCAATACGTGATTTCCCAAAATCTATAAGGTCAAAACGACATAAAAGCAGAGTCTATAAAGCCAAGCCATAGCCCAATACGTAATTTCCAATTTATTATTGAGAACCCGTGTCCAGTAAATTCTAAATTCCAGAAATTTACCAAAAGCTATATGTAACAAGAAATTATTTCAAATATACATTTATGCATGCATTATAATTTACAAAACTACAGTCCACTCACCGAACGTCCGATTAAGCTCAATCCCGAGTCGTATGCTCCTCTGAGTTCCCGGAGCAGTATCGCCTGTCAAAAGTAACAATCGAGGTTACCAACGATAATTAAAAACTCTACATTCAGACTCCCTAAACCCCGGGAGGTCCGCACGTGTCCCACTAAAATGTAGCCATTTCGGACGCCCAAAACTACCCCTAAACGATGTCCGATTAACTTGAAACCTACGCCAAAAGGTCTGGAATGTCGAAAACATGTCAACCCGTGTTGCATGGACCTAAGGACTGGCCCCACGCGCCACCACGCGTCGACGAAAGGCCGGTGGCTTGTCCACGGACGGGCTACAGTACCCCACTCGCCTGCACGCACGTTGACTCAGCGCTGACTCAGTCGCTAGGTGGCTCCACATGGATGCTAGGTGGCCTCCACGTAGCTCCACGTGGCTGCCAGGTGGTATGCCACTTCAGAGAAGACGACCACTCCGCCGTGGGCCGCCATCGCCGGAAATCGTCATGCCGACCGACCTTGAAATTTCCTAACTTCCTCAAATCTCAACCGTTTTTCACAAATTTATAGTCTAAATCCATCTACTCAAGCTCAGGAACTCGAAACTGAAGTCTAAACATGAAATCCATACCTGAGTTGGCTGGAAAATAGATCGAAAGGTTTGATTTCTTCCTTCCTCGGTTCGGCGTCACCCGCGGCTGTTTCCTTCAACGACCGGTACGTCCTTGATCGTGGGGAGAAGAAGATTTCGATGGGTGGAACCAAAATGGACGATGTTGCTTCGAATCAAAGTTCATGGGTGTGGTTTTGGGTTCGGTGTCACGGGTTGGATGAGGATCACAAGAGAGAGAGAGAGAGAGAGAGAGAGAGAGAGAGAGAGAGAGAGAGAGAGAGAGAGAGAGAGAGAGAGAGAGAGAGAGAGGATATGAGAAAATCTGGATAAGTCTGGGTTAAAAATATCTACCCATGGAAAATTACCAAAATGCCCTTGAACATTCTAGACCCACAACTCTCTCATACGATCTCCATTTTTCGTGTACCGCCTGTCTACGAACTCGTGAGTTTGAGACCTACGCAACGGTCCCCGAAAAGTTTCCAAATGTGTCTCTAGCCAAAAAGTGATTTTCGATCCCCCTATATAACCCAGGGTAAACTTGTCTTTTCCCAAATTAATTTACGAAAATTCACTAATTAATTTTCGGGTCATTACAAGAAGATTGTGGAAATTGAAGATGGGAATGACCTCCAATTTTATTTCAATCATAAGAAGCAAGTAATTTCCTCAAGTGTGGTTCATGTAGTTGTGGTAAGGAAATCCATTGAAGATGAGGGTATTGCAGGATCAACTGGAAACAATTGGGCTTAAACAAACGGGAATAATCATGCTACAAGTAGCACCAATGTAGTGGAAACCGAGGGAGAAGTAAGTCATGATTGGATTTCAATTTTGGATTTGGATGGACTAGATGATATATACACGGGTGGGACTGAAGATGAAATGATGTATTCAGAGAGTCTGGGGTCTCATTTTAATTCAAGGGCCATTGGTGTGAGTCAATCCGTAGATGTTCAAATGATTATGAGTGCAATGAATGTGGGAGAAGAAGATGTTAGACATAGACCTGAAGTTGGGGTTGGTGGGGTTAATTCAATGCCTAATTTACAAGGCAGTGATGGTTTGGCAGGTGGTCGTGGAGGACGTAGGGTAGAAGGAAGTATGGGTTCAAGTGGAATAAATCCCCGAGGTCAAATGTCTCATTATCGTCGAGGGCCTCACATCATTAACTGGAAGCCAAATTTGTTGGAGGGGCAGGCGTTTTCTACCAAGGCAGCCTTAGTTAGGCTTATTCAATTAGCGGCTATTAGAGGGCATTTTCAATTAAGAACTGTAAGGTCAGATCCTAGACAGTTGGTAGTGAAATGCAAGGAATTAGAGTGCAATTGGGGTGTAAGTGGTCGTATAGTTGGTCATAGTCATTTTCGTGTGGTGAAGTACGAAGCCACCCATCGGTGTGATATAAGATCCATCAATAGTCACCATCCGAGGATAATTAATGGTTTATTGTCGGACTCAATGCAACAGAGGTTGAAGGATGCAAGAACGCTTTTTACACATGGGGATGTAATCAATGATGTGAAGCACCGATTTGGCATGAAAATCAGTTATGCAACAACATGGAGAAGCCGGGAGCTAGCTTCACAAACACTGCAAGGGAAGGCAGATGAATCTTATGCATTGCTGCCTTCATATTGTCACGAATTAGAGTGCACTAATCCGGGTACGTTCACTTTCATTCATACGGAGGAAGGGAATAAATTTAAATATTTGTTTGTTATTGTTGGGGCGTGTGTTGAAGGTTTTAAGAGTGCAATGAGGTCGGTGCTTGCATTTGATGATACACATTTGAAGTCAAAATACAAGGGTGTTTTATTTGTAGTTACTGCTTTTGATGGTAATAGAAATATATACCCGGTGGCTTTTGGCATAGAGATTTGGAATGTGATGCGTCCTGGGGATGATTTTTCAGCAAGTTGCGGTTGGCAATTGGGGAGTGTCCCAACCTTGTGGTAATTTCAAACAGGAATTATAGCATAGCTAATTTGATAAACCAAGTATTTCCTTCTGTAAGTCACGGGGTTTGTTTTTATCATCTGAAGGGAAACATGAAGAACAAGTGTGGATTGAAAAAGAAGAGCAAGATACTCTTCCAATTTGAGATGGCAGCGAAGTGTTATCGGTCTACTGAGTTTGCCAAAGAATTTGGTAAGATTAGGAAGCAAGAAATTGTTGATTATCTTCATGAGATTGGGCTGCGAAGATGGTCCAGAGCTCATTGTGATGGAAGAAGATACAATGTAATGGCAACAAACATTTTCGAGTCTATAAATGTTGTTTTGAGGTTTGCAAGGCTCTTGCCGATTGTTCAACTTATTGATGAGATACGAAGCATGCTGCAAAGATGGTTTACAGTTCGAAGGGAGAAAGCTTCCCGGTGCACTTCCATATTGTGTCCGGATTTTGGGGAGAAGAAATTGGCACTCCGGGTAGATTTTGCAGGGAGGATGAATGTTGTGAAGATAAATGAATTGGAGTACAATGTATTAGACAGGGATTTAGATGGTTTGGTGCATTTGGGCAATAAAACTTGTTCATGTCGAAAGTTTGATCTTGAACAACTTCCTTGTAAGCTTGCCATTGCCGTCTGTATGCACATATACCTTCCAGTGTACGATTTGGCTTCTTCTTATTACACCCGGACCATTTGGGAGAGGGCCTATTCAACATCAATTTACCTTGTACCCCCGGTAAGAGCATAAGATATCCCTACTTCTGTTAGGAATATTATTGTTCTACCCCCATTGTCAAGGTCATGCCCGGCCGGCCTAAGAGGCAACGTATTACCTCACAGGGAGATGAGAGAATGTCCAAAGTATGCTCTAGGTACGGTGGCAATGGGCATTATAGACCTACTTGCAAAGAAACAGTGCCACTGTCAAGTAGGCCAGTTTAGTTGATGAGTCCAATTTTATAGTAGGATTTAGATGGTATAGATGTTAGTCTATGCGAGTGTTGTAACATTAAACCTTAAGAAGACTTCATGAACTACATTTTTATGTATTACCTAAGTCAAAGACATCTTGGTGGTTATTTTTTTTTGTCGTAATTGTATAGTTTGTTGATACACCAGTGTGTTCTATGCAAGCCGTTGGCAACCTCATGGTTATGAGCCTCAATTGCTGCGGCTCGCATGAATGTGGCTGGTTGGACTCATATGTTGAGATCGTGAAGGTAGGTGCACCCACTTTGGGCATTAGGCACGGGGATCTAACCGAGTTATAAGTGGTTTCTAACTGTGACCCAAGTGTGAACTATGGGGTTAAGTAAAATCATGGTGGTTATTTTTTTTTCATGCACAACTTTTTTTGTTATGGTCATATATATTTGAGTGTTTGCAATGGCATATCAGTTAAGAGCGTTCAAACAAGTTGAGACCATTGTAGGAAAAAATGTCAAGTTGGACAGATAAATTAAGCTTGGGGTGTCCAATCATTGATGAGTTTGTGGGTGGGGGAATACCTTGCAAGGCCATAACCGAGATTGTCGGAGAAAGCAATACCGGAAAGACCCAGTGCTTGCAAGTGTGTTTAGCCACCCAGCTACCTCATCGATTTGGTGGCTTAGGGGGGGTCCTCTATATACATCGCCACTGATTATAACCTTCCTTTGAGACGTCTCCACGCCATGGCCACCAGTTTCCAGAACACACACCAATGTTTTACAATTTGTAACCTGTCTGATAACATATTCATGAGGGGAGTGCACGATGCACACCACCTGCTCGATATTATTTCTCAACTAGCTACTTTTCTTACAGGGAGACTAAGAAGCATGTATGTTAAGGTGATAATTATTGATTCCATTACTAAATTTTTTAGGTGCGAGTTGATAACACAAGTGACTCATTCCGGAGGCGTTCCCGAGTGTTGACGGAGGTAATTTCCCAACTTCAAGAGTTGGCTCACAAATTCTCGTTGGAAATTGTTTTCACAAATTAGGTCCGCGATTTAATTCCAGAACACACACCAATGTTTTACAATTTGTAACCTGTCTGATAACATATTCATGAGGGGAGTGCACGATGCACACCACCTGCTCGATATTATTTCTCAACTAGCTACTTTTCTTACAGGGAGGCTAAGAAGCATGTATGTTAAGGTGATAATTATTGATTCCATTACTAAAATTTTTAGGTGCGAGTTGATAACACAAGTGACTCATTCCGGAGGCGTTCCCGAGTGTTGACGGAGGTAATTTCCCAACTTCAAGAGTTGGCTCACAAATTCTCGTTGGAAATTGTTTTCACAAATTAGGTCCGCGATTTAATTCCACGAAACGACGGTCTTAGTGCAATTTTTTTTGCTGGGATGGAGCCACTATGGTCATCCGGTCGACGGATTGTGCCTGCGTTAGGTTTGGGTTGGGCAAATAATTTGGACCGCATGTTGTTTCTGTCAAGGGAGGAGCCGGCTGTCGAGGAAGGTGGACTGGGATTGCTGACTTCTGGTTATGTTGCATAGAGACGCTTGCAAGTTATTCTAGGTCCACTTGATTTCAATGATGTGTGTGATTTTGTAATAGTCGACAAAGGTATTTGTGGCATCAATCAATGTCTAACAAACATATAAAGCTAAAGCTGTATGAATCCTAGTGCGGTGAGAAGCATAAGGCACTCGTTTATGGTATGTTGCTGCATTTGTAAAGAGTATATGTAATATGGTATGTTAGGAACAATACATAACTCTATTCCAACTTAAGCACTTCGATTACGCAGTCAACATATTAAACATAAAGCGTTGGGTAAACATGAACGAGAAAACATTCATTAAGTTTAGCAAGCATATTTAATACAATATGGACCAAGGTCCTAATAGTTGCTTATAATGCAACACCAAAAACAAAAGTTCGACGAATACAGTATAGTTCAGGTTTAGTAAAAAACCAAGATCCAAGTAAGGAACTCAATGAAAAAGAAAGGGTGGTTGTCTACGGCCGGAAGCCAACAAATTCATAGCTCTAGTACCATTGATTTCTTCCATTTTAAATTCCGTGTCAACGAAAGACGCAAACTTTTTGAAACAAGCAAAGCCGGCTTCGAATGCAGCCAGTTTCTTTTCATCCATTTCTTGTGACTGCTTGTACTCCCATACAACTCTCCCGAGGGCTGATTTGAGCTTAGTTTTCATTCCCTCAATTGCCCTGAGATTGAGGTGAGAGTGGTCACACTTCCTTATAACCTTGTTTCAGACTTCACGCAAGAGTTTTTGGTCTGCATTAATGTTGTGAACAACTATCTCATGCATCTCCTTCACCATAACTGTATTCTTTTGCAATTTCAGTAGTTGAGGTTAAGGAAAACACATCACCTTCACAAGTTGGTAGTTGGTCATCAATCTCATGTTGTGGTGGACTAGTCGGAGTTAATGGGAGATGGGAGGTTGGTGGAGCCATTAAATTGAGTTTGAAAGGAGTTATTGGAGATATGAAAATGGGGGCTTGATTTAGCATAAACAATCTTGGGCGGCTAGATTAGATTGTGGTGTGGGGAAGTTGCCAACATTTATGATGGTCCTTTTATACCATCATGTAAGACAAAAATAAGTGAGAGGGTGGGGGTTGGGGAAATCAATTTTGTTCCCGCCACCTTCACCTTCAATCGTAAGTGCAAATGTTCCCTCCATTTATTGTACACACTAATGCCGCATGCTAAGATATTTGGTGGCTATCACCCTAATATAAATTCAAACCGTAATAATACTAACGATTCGATACAGTCTGGAATTTTCAATATTTTTCAAACCGAATGGATCGATACGGATATCACCGAAAGCCTAAATTCAAAAAATAATTAAAAAAACCAATGACCATAACGGTTTGATTTGAATTCCAACGGTTTGCCACATGGATATTCAAAGCAAAACCGTTACTTAGGCCACGATTTGGGTATTGAAACAGTTTGACTTTTATCGCGTCAACTCCAAACCGTTTGAATATGAAACTGGTACCGGTTTTAACCGGATTTATGCCCACCCCTAAACATAACATATATACATACATAAGGTGTGTACTTATAAGAGATGTACTTAATGGGAATAGGAGTTGGTAAGTAAATTAAAAACTCCTCATTCCTATCACATCGCCAGCTAAATATTGTCCAAGCCTTTATGACCATCATCAATTGCTCCCACACTTGTTTGCCTACTTAATGAGTTTTTAGATGAATATCCAAACTCCATATCTCAACAACCTACATACTCAGAGCAAAGAAAAAACTTTGATGCAATGACAAACATAAGGCCTCTCAACGAGGGACCGTGTTACGAAGGTGATGGCCGATGGCCTGTTGCCTTCCCAGAAGAGCCGGATTTTAATCATCAACATGCAAGAGAAGCTGCATATGAATCTGAAGGTGATTCTAATGATCCAACCAAGAAAATTGAAGAGGTAAGACAAACACATGTATACTTTACTAAAGGAACAAGGTGGTGGGAATGGAAACTTGGGTTAGACTTTGATGTTATGGCCAATTTGAAAAATGATTTGAATGAGGCCAAGTTTGAGGAGATAAAGAACACATTGAAAACGGAAAGCCGATTTTCCAAGTTGGATGCTCTGAAGATAGAGGTGGAGGCCGCAAAGTCTAAGTCATTGGAAGATTACAAAATGTCTAACGAATTCCCCGCTGAGATGGACAAAGCATTCAAAGAAGGGTTTGTGTTGTGTAGGGAGTGTATGACGACCATGGAGCCGGACCACAATTGGGAGAGTATAGACATTTATGGTGCCATAGAAGTTGGAAAGGCATCGAACCCTCGCAACCATCCCCTTGTTCGTGCGGCTAACAAGCGGAAGAAACCAATGGATGCAATCTAATACAAGTTTTAAGCAAGCATGTACAAGATAGCCAAAAGAGATGGAGTATGGCTGCTGTTAGTATGTAACAATGCAAGTACTAAGTACTTGTTAGCTTTTCAATGCACTATGCATGGCGCTATGAACCTTTAGGCAAGGTCCAAATTTTGTAAAAACACAAGCCCATGTGTGCATAACTATATTAAAGCCCAAGCATGGCTTAGTACTCTCGCTAGGTTGTTTGATAATCTACATTGTAAGTTAACCCCAGTAATGAAAATTACCACTTAACTACCTGTTAGAGGTCAGTAGATACCAATTATACCATGCATAGTTACGCGTGTGATTGTATTCCAACTTACGAGCGAGAGCATACAAAGACACCGCGTACCGACAGTGAAGAAGTGATGAAGCAACATTTATATTAAATCCCCAGCATGGGTTAACACTCTAGCTAGGTTGTTTGCATAATCTACGCTATAAGTTAAACCCAGTAAAGAAAATTACCACTTAACTACCGGTTAGGGGTCATTAGATACCATTTAGACAATTTTTAGTTACCAGTGTCTTCCTACCTGGATTGGATTTGGTAGAATTGCTTCTGGAAATGAAGACAGCAAAAAGCCTAATTACAATTTGCATGCCCAAATAACACAAAGACGCAGCCCACATATTGCAGAACTAGTGTGAAGGCGAATGTAGCACTTACCTACCCCTTAGAGTACATTAGGTCCAACTTAGAGACTGGTTAGTTACAGTTCCTGATACAGATCCTAAATTAAGTCCTATATTTCGAAATGACCGTTTCCAAAAAAACAGAAGACATGAACACAGTAAGTTCACTTCCTCAGTTGGTTCACATAGTCGTACATAACTAAACTTTCCTACAATTGTCTTCAATATAGACATACCATGCAGCATTGTGGAGTATTCGTCCTAACAATGACCTTCATTGCGCATGAACTCAATTGCTCATTTCAAGCGGATTTAGGGTATGTCCTCTAGTGAACAGCACGCAACAACATCCTGGTTCAAAACCAAAATGTCCATAAAACGCAGGGCAAATACACTGCAGCTGCTCCTGCATTATTTCAAGCCTAATGTGTCAACCTAGAACAGTAACTAACTTGTCAACAAATTAACACAAGGTTTAGTGATATTGTACCCGTCAGTCTGTTGCGGAACCTTTCTTGCCCTCAATACCGCCCTTGTAGGTGCCTCAACATCTTCCGACAAACCCATATAGAAGTTCATTGCCTTTAGAACCCGGGGAAGCATATGAGTCAGAGAATGACAGGAAATTTCCAACTTTTTGGGTTTGTTTTTGGAGACCAAGGAATCATAGATGGAAATGCACCGAAACTACAAATCCAACTCAGCTACGACCCAATGATCGCCTCCCAATGAAAACGGTAGGAAGACCTTTGCTATAGCCGACCAGGGTAGACCATAACTTGTTGGGTATCTTCTAGTGACGTAATCGGTAATTTTCACAAAGTTTGGTGCTATTCCCTTTGTTGCAGCTACATCATCCAGAGAGGGGAAATCTTCCTCAAGTTTATCCAGATAACGATGTCGATCAAATTAAACAAAATCAATTTAGCCATTAATTAAGCATTTTAATTCAACATGCATTACACATAGAAATTTAACCAAATTGCCAACTCTTGTCAAATGAATCCTAAATGTACCTGGAACCATATGTCAGTTGTAGTCCATGCTTTGGTATACAAATCCGAGTATTGAAACTGCCTCCTACGAAATAGAAATAAGGCCACATCCATATGCTGCATATGGATCACAAATTATTAGGGTCTAAATCCATTAATAGATGAACACTAATTGACCAATGTTAAGGTTAACACCTAACCTCATCCATTAACCAGCCGTCCATGTCAAAAAGCTTGTAGAAAAACTCCAAATTGACAGTGACAATCTCCAAAGTAAGCTCACATCTGGACATCAATAATGTAACGTTATATCAAAATTATAACTCTATTACTACTTAGATAAATCGTTTATAATAACTTACTCAGGTTTGCTGGCCCATTCTTCCATGAAGTTGACCAATAATTGCACATCCTTCATTCGAATTTCATATGTGGGATCATACAACACTAGTTCCTCTTCATTCTATTCAGCGTCCTCCTTCCCTTTATCTGATCTCTGGCTCTTTTTCTTCATAGGATTTGGGAACGGTGAGCACAGTGCAGGGCCTTTCCTCTTGGTTCGCTCCCCTTTTCTAACCCCTCCATTGTCAGTAATGTTATATACAATAATTGGTGATTTTTCCCCCGCTGGAAACTCTGCTACTACATCAACTACCGGCTCCGTAGGAGCTCTTTACCTTTTCTTTAAAGCTGCCTTCAACTTCGTAGTAAGTTTCTTCAACAACTGCTTGCTACCCTTGGCAGAATTCACGTCCGTCGGAATAAGCATAGACCGCTTATAAACTTTCCCCCCCACAACTTTACCACCACTCTCTTCTGCATAAACTTTCACTTTTTTTGCCCCACTTGCCATCGAAGGCTGCTCAATCGCTTTCTCAATATTTTCACCACCTTGTAGACCCACTAAAGTTTGGCATACATAAAATAGATTTGCAGGTTCGGCTTCTGCCATAGTTACAACGTCACTAAGTAAGCCATCACTTTCCTTTCTAGGCCCACTTGACTTTCCCACATCATCCTCCTTATCAACTTCGGTGATGTTTCCAATCTCTATATCTGCCACTTTGGTCACATTTTCTTCTTCTTCATCTTCGGGAAATGGCCTTGAACAACCCAGTCTTACGGGAGAGTACAAGTCATTATCATGGGTTGGCACCTCAAACGGGGAATCCAAAGCCTTTCCGCTTATCTCCTTAATTTGTTGTTTCACCTCCATCAGATCTTTCTTAACTTCCCTCTCCAATTGGTCGTGCTTACTTTTCAGCTGCTTTAATCCCTTTTAATCCCCTCGACTCCTCCAACAATGTCACTCTATTCTTTAATTTTTCATTCTCTTTGAACAATAAAGTGACACCATTTTCCAAATTCAATGCCAGACTCCGCAGCTCCCCCACATCAAGTCCAACAGGTATGTGTAGATCTTGAAGCTGAACAATATCTTCTTCGGGTTGTAAGCACTGAAATTCGAGGTTCACACCCATTCCTTCAGTTCCTTCTTCTTGACCATCACTGCCCCATGACCAAAAACCTAACTTCTCCTCATCACATGTGGGAACAAACTTTAACACCTCCGCCTGCAAAATACAAGTAATGTCAACAACAGACTAACAAACAAACAGTCATTCATCTTAAATAGCAACACCCAATTCAATCTCCTATCTAATAACTTCTTACAGTTTGACACTAACATTTTCATATTTAAACAACTCGTTGTAGATACTGTGAAATGTAATGAATTTGATGCTGCTTTAGTGCAGTAACTCCGACACTTTAGGATTTCGCTGCATCATGACATACCCATTATCGCGTAAAAACGGCAAGCATTCAAACACCCACACCTTCATCATCAATTTAATTGATTCTTAGGTAACAACTTCATACATTAAAGTTTATCATTTAAATGAACTAGTCATTTTTAAAGACTAACCTGAAAAGCATGAGAAAACCCGCGAACTTTATAAGCCAATTTGTTCAGCTTCCGTCGCTCCATTCCTCCTTGCTCTGCTCTAACCTTAACCCTTTCTTCTTGCTTTTCAACTTCTTGTCCTTCAGTGTATGCACCTTCCTCCTCACTTTCCTCAATTTCATCTCCACTGCCATTCCCCTCCTCTTCTTCATTTCCATCATCTTCACAAATGTCATCTGCAACTAGTTCTTTTACATCATCACCTTCACCATCTTCTTGATCAGTCCCTTCACCAACCTTTTATTTTCCCCTATCCTTCTCATTCCCAGCCTTCTTCTGCTCCTTTGACACTCGTTTACGTACAAACCTTGGAGGCTGCTTCTTGTAACCCTTAACAAGAATCCTAACTAAGGACTCATGATTTTTTGCATAAGAATCTGAGCCCCGCGGATACTTATTCCATTCATCTACATTGTCAACCAATCTCAAAAATTCCTCATTCACTCTCCCACTTGGCTCCCTCCCAAGTAGGACCGTTTCAGCGAAGTAAACCAGCCCTAACTTGAATGCATCATCACGCCTCCTGCATTCTTTGAAGGCACTCGCCAAATGAGAGATTTTTATCTTCTTTTTCCCCTTGAAGTACCGTTTCTCCAAGCTCGGTGAGTCGTCACCCTCATATGCCAGACTGATTTTCTCTCCACATTTAAGACTAGTTATCAAACGAAAATCTTTTACAGTGAACTGCTTCACCTTCCCCCCCAACCAGGAAACATACGCCTTCCGCTTCATTAACTCCCCCGCCAGTAAGTTTACGGGACATCATCCCATGAACAATGGAACCGCTCCACTACAATTCTTCTATGTCAAGAATGTGCTCAAAGCAGGTAGTCCTAAACTTCTCTAACTCATGTTGTGTCAATTTAGCCTTTATGTCCTTGACTGTTCTGCTTGCTTGCCACCCAGGTTGAACTTTAGCTGAAGCCACATCGTCCTCCCCCACGATTAGCTTGTAATTGCCTCCCATTTTCTGTTTTTCAAAAAATGAAATTTCACTTACACATTTAACATAGTATATGTTGTCAAGGACCTAAAATATTCAATCAATACTCATAAACCATCCTATTATGTCCTAAAATCCTTTTACAAACAGTACATCATCTTATTACAAAACTTTTCTTTACAATATCATTCCCTTATAATTTCCTTGAGCTACCCCTTATATGACTATTATATACCGATTATTTACAAATTAGTTACCAATTACAAAAACAATAACATTTGACATTTATATTTTGCCTGCATTACTATAAACATCAATCCAATTTTAACCTGTATCCAACAACAATGCATGCCTATTTCATAAAACCAGACGTCATTTTCTCTTTATCAATTTCAAACAATTAACTTAATTCAATTAATTATGTACCATTTTCTTTACAAATCTTACAAAATTTTGCAATCAATATTATTTCAAACCCTAAACTATTTCCCATTTCAAGATTTTGGAATAAAATCCCCTTCCTATTTGAGAACCGTAGTTAATCCCCTTGCAAACCCTAACCAACCTACAATAATTCGGAGCCATTTAGGATTGGGGAAAATGTTACATACCTTTCAATACACTAGCCGCAGCCACCGTCTCACGCGTTCGCAACAACACTAGACTAATCATCCCTTTCTATGAGTTTGCAACCAGCCGAGCCCGCCGTCGCCGCCTCCTCTTTTTGCAACTCCAAGCCCACCGTCGCCGCCTCCCTCTATCCTCGTTTCCAAACCCTAAAATCACTACAGCGTCTCCCTCTCTCCTCCTCATCCAAAACACTCGACCCTTCTTCTGTCTCTCGCTCTTCTCCTCCTCTTTTCTTCTTCTCACTCGAACAACTGTTGAAGAAGCAACTAAATGGGTCTTAGGGGATTACTCACTTGTTTATATACTTGGGCCAATATTGCAAATACCAAAACCCATTACTTATTGTAAGAATATAAAGAAAGGAGTATTCTAGAATTTTTTTTTGTGATAAGGAGTTATTGGTGCTAATTTCCCTATTTTTTTATTTATTTAATTTAAGAATAAAGTTGAATTTTAAAAGGATAATAGACCGTTAAAAAGAAAAATTTAGAATTAAACTAAAATTCTTATAATGTGTCTTGTTTTAAATCATTAGATTAAAATAACGATTAAGATGAGTCGAAATGCGACTAAATGCGTGAAAGTTAAATACAGAGGCTCATGGTCATTTTCTAAAAACCCATAGAGAGAGATTATTTTTTATCATACAATGAGTGAGGGAATTTGGATAACGTCAGTGAGTGCTTTCAATTATACATAAATACAAGAAAGAGTGGTGATTTCAAAAAATTGGAGTGGTAAAGAACTACCCTGTTTACTAATAACATAGGAATTAGAATATTTATGAGATTGCTTTTTATAGTTATTTTTTACTAGTTCTTATATTGATTTTTATGGTTATTTTTTATTAGTTTTTATGAATCGGAATAAAAACTAAAACTTGATTACTAGTTCTTATATTGATTTTTATGGTTATTTTTTACTAGTTTTTATGAATCGGAATAAAAACTAAAACTTGATTACTAGTTCTTATGAACCGAAATAAAAATTAACTTGATTACAATGTCCTTACACAAAAATAAAAAAATAATCTTTTTATTAATATGTATTCAACTACAACAAAAACTTTTATTAATGGGTATTCTACTACAACAAAAACTGCTAATGACCACCATTATGTAGATATTGTTTTTAATTAGTCTCCGCCAACACAAGATTTTTATCATAGATTAAATTACTGAATTTTTATTATTAAAGATACTTTTTTTTTTTGGCTAAATATTATCAAAGATACTTATTTAGGATACTGTTTTTAATTAGTCTCTCTCAATACAAGACTTTTATCATAGATTGAATTACTGAATTTTTATTATTAAAAATAACTTCTTTTTTTGGCCAAATATTATCAAAGATACTTATTTAGCAAACAAAATTCAAAAAGTCCGTGCTTAGTAAAAAAAATTATTTAGCAATTTGAGTTTGGTATTCTCTATTTGATTATATGACCCACAATTAGGAAAATTAAACTCATGAGAACAATAAATTACCCTAATAAATAAGAATCATTCTTCTTAAACTCAGATATTACGACTTAATAACTCAATTTTTCCGATTGACTTTGAAAGACATTATGAAATGTAATTTGGCTTTGTTAAAATTCTCATTAGGAAAGCAAGAGAGTTTTTTATTGACTTTGTGCATTAACACCCATGTTTCACAAAAGTTTGAGTAATTAATTAATTATATTATGATACAAAGTTATCGTTGATAAAATTTATTCACATATTATAACATTTAAGAAATTTATTGATAATTTATTTTATTTGTAATAGAGAATTTCAAAATCACTTATATTATAACACGCGAATTAAAAATATTACGTGAATATAGTGCCTAGTCTATAATTTTTCTAAAAGCAAAACTACAAGCTCTCTAACAAGACACTAGAAAAGCATGGTCGACCCACAAATTCCATGAAGCAAAGTAAACAAATACAAGTGTCACCTGTGGTCCATCAAAAAAAACAGTGTGAAGCTTTCTATTTTGATCTGGTCGTGTCCTTAAGGTCAATGATTGGGGTCTCCGCCAAGAAAAATGGGGAACAAGTCAAAGTCTAAGCGTCTGAAGAGAAGCAAAAGCACAAGCATGTCACCTCCTCTTTTCTCTGAATTTGGTCGCAAAGCTAGAGGTTTTCTCTCGAATTAATCTCCAGTTTTGTACCCTATTTTCCGTTTATTGGATCGCAAGAAGCCTATTTGGGAATTGTTCTTAACCCTAATTACCATTTTCGATTGGCAGACTTGCTTACAAACAGGCTACTCCAATGGCCAGATGTTTAGGTTCTCAATGAACAGTGATGTTGGAGGTGGACTGGTATGTTTTTTATCATCGATCAAGTCTCACCTTTTAAACTAGTTACACAAAACTTGAGTATCTTCTGGTTTGGTTTCAGAACATTACTTCAACCGCCACCAAGCATGGAGAGCACTCAACTGCAGCTGTGGCAGGATCATACAAATACAAGAATGCAAGCTTTAACAGTCGAATTGACACCGATTCAAAAGTCGGTTTTAATATTACTATTTGCACTTCCGTTGTTAGTTACCTCAAGATTCCTTCGTTGGTAATGGTATTAAGTATTAAACCATTTCTGATTTTCCATTGCTATGCTGACAGATTATTGGAAGCTTCACGTTGAGTAAGAAGTTTCTGTCAAGCACAAATACAACAGCGTCAATCAGTTTTCCTGATCTCAAATCTGGCAAGGTACACGTCTCGTTAATAAGAATTTATTAAGTGATTAACCATTTCTGATTTGCCGTTGCTATGCTGACAGATTATTGGAACCTTCACTTTGAGTAACAGGTTTCTGTCGAGCACAAAGACGGCAACAGCTTCAATCCGTTTTCCTGATCACAAATCTGGCAAGGTACACGTCTCGTTCATAAGAATTTATGATCATACAATATGCTCAAACTATGCTGTGATTAACCTGTTACATGAGCAACTCTACAAAATTTATTATGGCTCAGCTGAACACTAGTGAAAAAGTTTCAACAAAGTAACCATCCTCATTTCCAATTCACGATTTTCACCACTGACGACAATAGCTATTTTTAGATTCTATAATCCTAGAATTGGTATTCGTCTGATGAATATGATAGAAAAGAAGGAATGAACTGAATTTCTGTTGCACAAATTGCTGAGAATGAGATAACTTGTGAAATTAAAAAAAAAGAACTCACTCTAATCATGGTTTCAGCTCGGGTTTCAATTTCAGACACTCCAAGAATATGGTGCTGTAGCCTTGTCCGTTGCTCTAAAGGACTCCCCTGCAATCAACTTTTCAGCGACTGTTGGGAGTTCAAGCTTTGCCCTTGGTATGGAGGTAGAGTACAGAACTGCTTCTACCAGCTTCTCCAAATGCACTGGAGGCATTAGCATGAAGAGTCTCAATTCTGATGCTTCAATAATTCTGTAGGTCTTTTCATTTTGAACTACAATGACACATTAGTAACAGATATCAATAATATTGCAGCGCTAAGAATCATAGCCGTGTTAAGAGAAAAGTACGTATGACACAAATATTCTGTGTTTGTGAAATTTGTAGGGGAAACAAAGGTGGCTTGCTAACAGCATCATATGTTCAATACCTCGATGACAAAAAGAAGAAAGCGGCAGTGGTTGAGTTCACTCAGAACTTCTCAACCAAGAGAAATTCCTTGACAGTTGGAGGATCGTGTGATGTTGGTCATCAGACGGTAGTGAAAGCTAGGCTTGATGCTCAAGGAGAAATTAAGACTGTCCTAAAATATACTATTAGACCTAAGTCATGCCTGGCTATCTCCAGCGAATTCAACACCAAGGCACTTGACAAGATTCCTAAAATTGGATTGGCACTTTCTCTTTCCCTTTAAATGAATGCAATTCTTAGTTTCCCATTCCCTTGATGTAAATTTCTCTACTCTGTATGATTTTATTAGTTTAAAGCAATCTGCATCTGAAATTGCAAATCGTTTAAACAACAACTGAAAAAGTCATTAAACTCTCATATCAAAGAGGAACTCACTTACAATGAAGTCTAAACTACTTCTGCATCTCCGGAAAATTTTATCTAGCGACTTGGAACTTGTTGTACCACCCCCCCCTCCCCCCCCCCCCCCCCCCCCCCCCCCCCTCTCATCTAGTTCAATCTGCACCATCAAATTTCTTTTTGCCTAGTTTGACACCAGAATTGAACGACAGATATCAGTAGACAGTTGCAGGCTTCCGGCCATCAATTTCAAGATTTGAACCTGGTGCACCATTTAATGAGTAGTTCTTCAACAATGGCATCCATTCGTGTCCCGATTCCTCCCCAGACCAACATGTGGGCGTAGTCTCCAAACGTCGAACCAGTCACTTCATGCACAGCCTTGAATCCAATTCTTGAATAGAACCTGACAAGCTGAAAATAAATCAACGACACCAAATTCAGATTTCGTAACAAATCCAACAATCCATTACATTGGTCATATTTCAATTAATTCTGTTTAACCTTACTGCAACTCATCAAATCTATCTCTTCACTCAAAAGCCAGATAAACCAACAAAATTGCTCTCAGAAACTCTATCCATACAATTTCAAAACAAGCTTTAAGGATACTGGGAAATCAAAACACCTATATATCCTCTAAGTTAGCTCATATGAGGGAGAGGGTTCAACAATAATTAAGAAAAATGATATAGAAAGCCAAAAAACGAACCTTGTGGTGGTAAAGGTCCGAGTCATTGATGGCTAGCAACTCAGCTGTTCTGCAACCACAATCGAAGCCATATCGAATGGCAACAGCTCCAATGAACAAGCCAATGCCAAAGATTGACTTCTCCATCCCCAATGTCTCTCTCTTCAACCTAATTGAATCCAGGTGAAGGATTTTCCCCTTGAGCCACACCCTTATCACTCCCTCTGCCATACCAAGCTCCTTCTGTGTTTCCAAGCTTTTGGCTGTGATTCTGAAAAAGGGCCCTAGGGTTTGGAGCTTAAGGTCAAGGTTTTGGGCTCTTGATGACCTCAATATCTCTGACATAGTTGGCATGGTGGCTTCAACGGTGTTCTCTCTGCTGTCCTTGATGTGGGTTGTGTTCTTTTGCAATGATGAACAAAGTAGTAGTGTGTGAGGTGCAGTGGTAAGGTTCACTGTTACTGAAGAAGCAATCTGGGTTCTGCTTGGGGTTCTTGGATTTGGAATGGAGAAGCTGCTGCTTGAAATCATTGATTTTGATGCTAGCTCCATTTTTCTTTTTTGTACGGTTTGCGTCCAAAAATGAGCTTTATGTTTATATAGTTATATTGGTGAGATAAGTTACACGTGGCAACACCACCATCCTGTAACTGGAAAGGTCCACCATATCTGCATCTGGGCAAAACATAAGCAACTTTTATTATGAGAGTTCAGATTAGAACCCTAAAGAACTCCTTACAAATTGTATATGCCGTGGTTGAATCCAAATTTACAAAATTTACCAAATAAATGAAACTATAGGACATACAGATAGACTACAATACAATATAATTCCTCAGAAGTTTTGATTGCTCCTAACAAAGAACACATCAATAGGTATGTGTTTGCCTTCTTTCGGGGTCAACTTCTGCCTTTTGTGTTTCCTCCGGCTCGCAATGGGATCCTTGGGGACATTTCTGACAAGGTTTCAAAACCAAATTTATCAGATAGGCATGAAGATAGGCACGTAGGAAACTCAATGAATGATGAATAAACAAAAAAGTCTTAACATAATGACCTACTCAACCAATGGCATGAGAATTTGAGAACACCAACACATTATTGCAACACGGCTTGATCGTGAAATATGAGTGAAAGCATTTGAAAATGTAGCATACCTCTGCCTTAGCACACAAGTTCGTAAGTCGGCACCAGATTCTTCATTCTGAAGCTTCTGGGCAAGATGCAAATCAGAGTGCTCTTGCCTTTCCTCAACAAAGCTTGGTGGCATTTCTATCCCACATATCGAACACTTGTAGTCGTTAACCCAAAAGAGTAACTCTTTCTGGCTGACCGAAGAACTTGCCACATCTTCAACGGTGTTAGTTACATTATTCACTCTGTCTAGACCACTACCTTCATCATCCCGTATATTGTCCTTATTCTGTACGTCATTGGCACTCATCTGAGTACATGAAAGATAGCAAAGCCAGTGAGTTATCAAACTTTAAAAACCTATAAATGGAGCTGGGTAATGCCCTTTGTTTTACTAAAATATTGGTATCAGCCAAGAAGAAAATCATGCCTTTGTCCACACACCTTTTCTGCATTTGCATTGCTCGTAGATTCATAAATTTCTTCCTTTTCTTCCAAATTTCCCACTATAGAATTACCGTCATCCAAATTTGATAACTGATTTTCGTCTACAGGATCTCTAGTAACAAGAGATCTTTGATGGCTGTCATTAGCTAAACCGGTTTCTTCACCATCCAAATCCAAGGAGCTTTGATCACCCACATTTTTCCTTAAAGAGTCTCCTGACAAAAGATAGTCGGTGAGAGATTTTTGTGTGGGATCAGATGAAGCACCGACCTTTTCTTCATCAAAATGTGACACCCGGAGGCCTGACAATAGATGAAAATAAAACTTCGTTAACTCTAAGCCACGTGGAAATAAAGCTTCATTAACTCACAAGATGACTAAGTAATATTTTATAGTATTCATTCTAGTATGCATGCTTGTATATAAGTACAGCACTCCACCTATCAGCCTTAAAGAAACAGGAAGCTCAGCCTTGAGCAACTTAGAAGCATGCTTCAAAATATCCTCTGTCGACCACATAAATTTATGCGAAGTCACAGCTTTAGTCCGAACCTGTAGATTGTAGTACAGTACTAAACTTTACAGCATGACAATACGGCCTAAAACTGAAAAGAAGAATCAAAGAGAGAAACTAAGATAGCCATATTATTATGGGAGAATGCATCACAGATTTAAAGATAGCCCCAACGATGGTACAACATGAAAATGTGTTTCCTTGAAGAAAAACACTGGTGAGTGTGATAAAGCATCACACCTCAAAAGATGCAGTTTTTAGCTTAAGAGTCAATGTTCGCCCATGAAGGCCCTCCTTTTGCAAGTCGGAAGAGAGCATATCTGCAATATCGGCTGCAATCATAAAGTATACATGAGGCCCTAGATAAACAGGACTTCCAGCAAATTCTTTCATAGAATTTAGCCTACATAAAAGGTCATCTACATAAGATTCAAAGTTCCCAAATAATGAAAATCTGCATTCAGAAGTATGAATTTAATATATACATCCTGACATATTATAGGGCTCATGCTCGGTAGACTCGAATTGAGACTTAATACTTCCACTAATTTTAACACTAACTCTTTATATTCCATCTAAATACATTAGAATATTGTTAGTCATCCACAGATTTGACAATATACTCTGGGGAAATGATGATAACATGGGTTAGATCACGTGATGACACATTCCTTGTAGAGGATACAAATGTGGTGGATTCTTTAAGCCGGAAGTTTCGGAGTAAAATTTATTTGGTTTTCTAAATATGGGTTCCATACTTCCAACTGATCAAGTGTTCAACTGTTGATTTTGTCTACGGACAACCTCCACTTCTATATATAAACAATTACTGTTCTTTCACTAAAGATATAGTAATTCACACAGAATAGAACTGCATACCCAATTTACGAAAAAGAAATGATTCATCCCCTGTAGCTGAAAACGATCTCTCGTTACTTATGCTTCTTCTCAGTCTGACTTGAGGAGTCTCTGTTCCCCCAATTGCAAGTCCCACAGAGAGGAAAAAATCTGCATAACATGGTAGGACAAGCGGATGTTAAAAGAAACAGGTGGTGGCTCTAATAACTAGATCTGCCATTAAGGGACTTTGTTTATAATGATCAAGCAATAAACAGCATAGGAGAATGACAAGAGTGCTAACCTGCTGCAGAATGAGAAAATAGTGCACAAATATAACTGCTCTTTTGCAAAATCTCCTCACATGTACTAATTCCAAGAGCATCCCTCAAAATATGTTCAGTTACTTTACCAATGCCCCCAATCTGCATAAGAGTTATGCCATTCTATATCTTCATCAGTATGTAAACCATAATAAGGACTTCATAATCACATAAAAGAATGTTAATTTTTTAACCACAATTGCACCACCAAAAGCACTAGTGGGTACAAATTTACGGTGTAATAAATTTATTAAGAATCAAAGATATACCTTTCGTACAGGAAGTGAGGATATAAATGTCATGACAGCCATCCGGTCATTTGGTAAAATAAACTGCCCATTTGGCTTATTTATATCTGAGCAAATCTGAGGAATAAGATAAGAAGACGTGAATCAATCTGATGTGTACACACAGACTGGGTACATTTTGGGTGTTCTCAAGAAAGTCAATTAAATCAAATTTGCAATGGTACATCTAATCCTAAACATAAAATTTATAAGGGCAATGTCAAGCCGAACACAGTATAATCAATGAAATATCATAGGTTCAGGCAATTACTTATTATATGCACTTCTTTGCAAATCTTAGTTACCATTAGATAACTCTCAAACCAAGCAGAAAGCTCCCATTTTTTTTTTTTTAATCAAGCATGTATACATATGTATATTGAGTTTGCATTTATTTTGATATCCTATAATCAATTAAACTTCACACAGACAAGATAGCATACACATTCATTTTCATTGAAGTGAATTGAAGCAGTATACGATAGTGAGAATCATATCCAGTAACATATTTACCCAACAAATCGGCCGAAATACCTTCGCAAGTAGACGGTTTGGTGCCACTCCAGCACTGCATGTTAGACCGCCAGTATCTACATGAACACCAGCTCTGAGTTCTTCCGCAATCTGTAAGAAACAAAACAAGAGAATCAACATAAAAAGTTAAAAGGGGGAAATGACAATGCTATGGAAAAAGTATTAAAAATGTCAATATATGTACTTACTTCTTCGCCAGTCATCCCCCTTTCTCTGCAAACCTCAGTTACATCAAGGTATGCTTCGTCTAAACTAGCAGCCACGAAGTTAGGATCATACTTCTGGAATACTAGAAAAAAAAGACAAGACCAAATTTTAGTACATACCATAAAGAATGTAGTATTTATGTCTGCCTAAAAACAACTAACCATTTCTAGCTAAACCACTGTAATAATTATACTTCTTGAAATCCGTGGGCACAAAAATTAACTCGGGACATAATTTACGAGCAATGAAACCAGGCATTGCAGCACGAACTCCGAATTTCCGCGCCTACAGAGTTGTGGAATCACATCCTCAATAGAATCATAAGGTAAATTCAGGAGATAAAATTTTAAAATATGGAATTTCATTGCAACACAAGTGAAGAACACTTATAATGTAAGGTCTTTGAACCTCATAATTAGCAGTGGAGATCATAGAAATGCCACCCACAGCCATTGGCTTGCCCTTCAACGAAGGGTCGTTCAAGGTCTCAACAGCTGCATAAAAAGCATCCATATCTACATGCACCCAAATCCTTGAGAGGTCACGCGTGACTTCAAGCTCCAAAAGTCTTTTATTAGCGACCTAGAAGACGACCACCATTGCAGTCATCCACACCAAAAAAATCCAGAAAATGTAGAACAAAATGAAATGCTGGGAACTAAACGCACCGACTGATATTGAGCCAAATCCCCGGCTTTGAGCTTCGTGCATCGATCTCGCATGTTCTCTATCTTTTCTTTGATGAAAGCCTCTTTGCGTTCCTCATTTTTAAAGTACTGCGACCCTTTACTCATTTCATACACTATCCTCTGAACTTTCTCTTTGTCAACGCCTTCCATGCCTGAAATTTTGAAAATTATGCGATACAATTATATAAGACTCACCCAATGAGCACTCAATCAAATCTATAGTTTGAGAAGATGAACCCTAGATTGTTTTTCCCCGAGATTTTGACTTTCGAACTAAATCAACTACGTACCGGCTTTAGCATTGGTGTAAACGGTATTGTAAGACTGCCAGGGCCGAGCACTTTCGGTGGAGGTTTCTGTATTTGCCATGGTCAACATTTTTTGCCACTAAGTTTGCAGTTCGTACTTCGTAGTTTGCAAGACGAAGAAGAAGGGGGAACGACAAGGCTACGTGCGTAGGCCCTACTTGTCCATTTAAAAAAGAAAAAGGCCCAATAAAAATTTAGCACAATCTCTTTGACCCGGTTCCGTATTGTTTTACAAAATAGTTATCATTTTATAAATATAAAAATAATTATAAATATTGTTTGGTAACTCATTTTTTAATAATGATTTTAGAAAATGAAACACACGAAACAATAATTATCTTACCTTTCACAAAACATCAAATTTATGGTTTTTCAGTTTTATGGATACAACCCCAAAGAAATAAAAAAACAAAATACATACAATACTAAATAAGATGCCAACATAAGATTATCATAGTCAGCATCATCACCACAGCCACCACAACAACCACTGCCGCCACCACCAGCACAACCATCATCACTGCCACCACCCCCAACAATACCCCCACCACCACCCCATACCTGCCATACCACCACCTCTACCCCATCACACCACCACTAACTCTACATTCACCGCCGCCACCCCCGCCACCACCACCATCATCGTCACCACCACCATCGTCGCCACCACCGCTACCACCACCACTGACACCACCACTACCACCGTAGCCATTTCCATCACACTATCACTACAAGCACCCTGCAACAACCACCACCATCAGCACCTCAACCATCACTGCCGCCACCAACCCGTCACACCACCACTATCTCTTATATTACCATTCCCACCGTCGTCATCTCAAAATATATATTCCTTATTTTCACCATTAAAAATATTAGTACCAAACACATTCTTAAATCTTGAATATATATAATTGAATTTTCCATTTTCATTTTTCAACACAGTTTTTCGTTTTTCAAATACAAAAACAGTTTTAAAACTTGTTTGATAACTCATTTTTTAAGAATGAATTTTGAAAATAAAAAAACATGATACAATAATTTTTTAGGTTTTATAAACTATCAAATTAATGTTTTCTGAATTTTAGGATACATCCCAAAAAAATAAAGAAATAAAATACATACAATACCAAGTAAAAGGCCATCATAATATTATAATAGTCATAATATAATAATAGTCTTCATCACCACCACAACAACCACCACATCACCACCACCACCACCAAGCATCAAAGTCGCCACCACCGCCACAGCCACCGTCGCTACCACAACCACCACCACCCTCATCACCTCCACCACCCCACCACCATTGTCGTTGCCGCCATTGCCACCCCCACCACCACCGTCGCCGCCATCGTCACCACCCCCACCTCCACCACTGCCGCCATCGCCACCCCAACCACCATCACTGCCACCCCCATCACCGCCACCACTACTGCAGCCATCCCCACCACCACCACCTCTACTCCATCACACCATCCCTATCTTTGACATAACCTTTCCCGAATTTCCCCTCGAAACCCGGGAAGAACCCTGCTCCCGTCTGACAACCTAAAGAAAATTCCCAAAATACCCGTACGTCCTTGCAATTAATTCTGAGAATTCTGCTAAAAATCCGGCAGATCTTCCCCTTAAGGACTGGTTAATAGTCTTATCCTCTCGACTGAGCAACCGCACCGGTGGGTAACCGGCCTGGTCATGTCAGTGTAAGAGCCAATGCTTCGCCACAGATCACAATGTGAGAACCCCTGATCATGATTCGAAGTTTATAGCCCTCTGCGAACAAGCTTTGATACCAATTTGACAGCAGGACAGACACTGCTGAAACCTCAGACTAGTGGTGGCCCTACAGGGTAACCTCACGAACTCGTTTTTACGCCCTAACCTCTCGACTGACAGCTTTTAACACAAAAGTTTAATACCTGAAATACCCTTAACCTTTAGAAACATTAAATAAACTTTATAGGGGTTCCAACAGAACCTCCTCTAGACTTGATTGATCCCACCTACCTGTCAGACGCAGGAGACCCGAGTAGTTCACAAACTACCTTAGAGGACCTCCTCCGCAATAAAACGAGACAACTGACGTGTCACCCTCGTGTGAACCGTCAACCACCCATTAATCTGGGTCACCAACCACACCAACCCATTGACCTAGATGACGAAGGTACCAGACTTGGTTGAATTGAGTCTCACTGACTTACCCGGAATCGCACTCGATATCCCAACTCGTCATGAGCACCCCAAGTGGTAACTTGATATTCGGCTCCAATTGAGCACCCTGAGTGGTAACTCGATTTCCCCGCTCATCCTAAGAACCTCGAGTGGTAACTAGATATCCCACTCCTCTTGAGCACCCCTAGAGGTAACTCGATATCCGCTCCTCTTGAGCACCCCGAGTGGTAACTCGATATCCAGCTCCTCCTGAGCACCGCGAGTGGTAACTCGATATCTAGCTCCTCCTGAGCACCCCAAGTGGTAACTCGATTTCCCGCTCCTCCTGAGCACCCCAAGTGGTAACTCGATATCTCTGCTCATCTTGAGCACCTCGGTATCCGGCTCTTCCTGAGCATCCCGAGTGGTTACTCGATATCCCTGCTCATCCTGAGTACCCCGAGTGGTAACTCGATATCCAATTCCCCCTGAGCACCCCGAGTGGTAACTCGATATCCAACTCCTCCTGAGCACCCCGAGTGGTAACTCGATATCCAACTCCTCCTGAGCACCCCGAGTGGTAACTCGGTATCCAGCTCCTCATGAGTATCACGAGTGGTAACTCGATATCCCGCTCCTCCAGAGCACCTGAGTGGTAACTCGATATCCATGCTCATCCTAAGCACCTCGAGTGGTAACTCGATATTCGGCTCCTCTTGAGCATCCCGAGTGGTAACTCGATATCCTGCTCATCCTGAGCACCCTGAGTGGTAACTCGATATCTGGCTCCTCTTGAGCATCACGAGTGGTAACTCGATATCCGGCTCCTCCTGTGCACCCGAGTGGTAACTCGATATCCCTGCTCATCCTGAGCCGTAGCTCAATATCCCGGTTCATCTAGAGCGGTAGCATAAATGTACAGTCTACAGGAAGTGAAACTAAAGCTCTAATACCAAATTGATAGGACCCTTCCCGAATTTCCCTCGAACTCGGGAAGAACCTTGCTCCGTCTGACAACCTAAAGAAAATTCCCAAAATACCCCTAAGTCCTTGCAATTAATTTTAAGAATTCTACCAAAATCTGACAGAACCTCCCCTTTAGGACTAGTTAAACCGTCTTAGCCTCTCGACTGAGCAACCGCACTGGTGGCTAACCGGTCTGGTCATGTCAGGGTAAGAGTCAATGCTTCGCCACAGATCACAATGTGAGAACCCCTGATCATGATTCGAAGTTTATATCCCTCTGCAAACAAGCTCTGATACCAAGTTGACAGTAGGTCAGACACTGCTGAAACTCAGACTAGTGGTGGCCCTATAGGGTAACCTCATGAACTTATTTTACGCCCCAGCCTCTCGACTGACATCTTTTAACACAAAAGTTTCATACCAGAAATACCCTTAACCTTTAAAAGCATTAAATAAACTTTACATGGGCTCCAACAGAACCTCCTCTGTACTTGACTGACCCCACCTACCTGTCAGACGCAGGATAACCTAGTAGTTCACAAACTACCTCGGAGGACCTCCTCCGCAATAAAACAAGACAACTAACGTATCACCCTCGTGTGAACCGTCAACCACCCATCAATCTGGGTCACCGCCCACACCAACCTACTGACCCAGATGATGAAGGTACCATACTTGGTTGAATTTAGTCTCACGGACTTACGCGGAGTCGTACTCGATATCCCGACTCGTCCTGAGCACCCCGAGTGGTAACTCGATATTCGACTCCTCCAGAGCACCATTAATGGTAACTCGATATCCAGCTCCTCCTAAGCACCCCGAGTGATATCTCGATATCCCCGCTCATCTTGAGCACCCCGAGTGGTAACTCAATATCCCCTTCCTCCTAAGTACCCCGAGTGGTAACTCGATATCCTTGCTCATCCTGAGCACCTCGAGTAGTAACTCGATATCCGGCTCCTCCTGAGCACCCCGAGTGGTAACTCGTTATCCCTGCTCATCTTGAGCACCCCGAGTGGTAACTCCATATCTGGCTCCTCTTGAGTACCCAGAGTGGTAACTTGATATCCAGCTCCTCCTGAGCACCCCGAGTGGTAACTCGATATCCAGCTCCTCCTGAGCACCACGAGTGGTAACTTGATATCCCGCTCCTCTTGAGCACCCTAAGTGGTAACTCGATATCCCTGCTCATCCTGAGCACCTCGAGTGGTAACTTGATATCCGGCTCCTCTTGAGCATCCCGAGTGGTAACTTGATATCCCTACTCATCCTGAGCACCCTGAGTGGTAACTCGATATCCAGCTCCTCCTGTGCATCCCTAGTGGTAACTCGATATCCTACTCCTCCTGAGCACCCCGAGTGGTAACTTGATATCCCTACTCATCCTCAGCCGTAGTTCAATATCCCGATTCGTCCTGAGAGTATGATGGAATCCTCCATGACATACGTCAAATCATCCTAAGAGTATGATGGAATCCTCCATGACATACCTCATATCATCTTGAGGGTATGATGGATTCCTCCATGACATACCTCATATCATCCTGAGAGTATGATGGAATCTTCCATGACATACCCCATACCTCAAAGATACGGCGGAGAAAGATCCCTCGAACGCCAATATCGGAGAACCCCTCAACGATCTGGCGGAGACGTACCCTCAACGCCAGTCGGAGAACCTTGTGGTATAACATAATACATAAAAGTACACATGCCACGTAATCCCGGAAATCCAGTCCGTTCTCAGTACATCCAAAATACCAAATCAAGGAAGCCCTATCCCCAAGGAATTCTTTGATACATTAATAACCCAACTCCCTTGACCTCCCGAGCCAAAACCCACTCCATGCTCAACCATTACCACTGGGATACTTAAAGGGGGCTCTAAACGAACTCCAATGGCCTCAAACATGCCAAAATCCGATCTGGAATATCCCAAAATCTTAGCTACGCGTCGCCGTGAGGCGAAAAATAGCCCCACGTGCTGGTAGAAGGGGAAACCACGCACCACGCGCCGGCCAAGTGCCCTCACGTGCCGCCACGCACTGTCACGCGCCCCCACGCGCACTGTACTGTTCACTGCGGAATATTCCGTCACTCTTACGGAATATCCTGATGAAATCAGAATATTTCATTCAGACTAACGGCGTAAGGGTTCCGTCATAATACCATTATCATTTGACGGAATATGCTAACGCCGTCAGCATATTCTGTCAAATGCTGATGACGTCAGTTGACTCAACGATCAACTGACTGCTGACTGTATGTTGACTGTGCTGCCATATGGCAGCTGAGTCAGCCACTGACGGTCGCCACGTGGCACCACGTGGTTACAATCTGGCATGCCATGTCAGCAGCCGCCAGTTGGACCAGTCGCTGGAGTCTCTCCGAAGACTCGCCGGAAAAAATGACTGCGCAGCCGTCCGCCGCCGTCCACCATCGCCAGAAAACTCCATTGCCGGCTGACCTTGAATTTTTCCTTACTTCCTCAAATCTCAACCGTTTTCCCAAATTTTTAGTCTAAATCTATCTACTCGAACCCAGGAACTCAGAAATGACCTCTAAACACGAAACCCATACATGTGTTGGCTGAAAAATCAATCGAAATGTTCCTTTTTCCCTTCCTCAGCTCGGTGCTTCCAATGGCCGTTTCCTTCGACGGTCGGTACGTCCTTGATCGCTGGGAGGAGGAGATTCCGATGGGTGGAACCCAATCGGCCAAGGTTGCTTCGAATCAAAGTTCAAATTCAGAGGTTTTTGAGTTTGGTCGCACCGATTGGATAGGCATCGCAGATAGAGGGATAAAAACGGAGAAAAATTCTGGTGATGTCTGGGTTAAAAATATCTACCTAGTACAAATTACCAAATTCCCCTGAACATTCTAGACCCACAACTCTCTCACACGAACTCCGTTTTCCGCATGCCACCTGTCTACTAACTCGTGAGTTCGAGACCTACGCAACGATCCCCGAAACACAACCAAAAGTGTCTCAAAACAAAAATTGACTTTCAAGCCCCTTAAACAACCAAGGGAAATTTCGTCCTTTTGCAAAATAATTTACGAAAATCAAATAATTAAATTTCCGGGTCATTACAATCTTTACTATTATAACCGCCACCCCACAACCACCACCGCTGCCGCCATCCCCACTACCACCACCACCACCTCCACCTTCAACTCCACCCTATCACATCACCACAAACTCTACTATTACCATTTACACCGTTGTCATCTCAAAATTTATGTTTGGAAATCACTGTCTAATATGTATTTACTCTTTTAAATTTTATAAATTTGTACCAAAAAAAAATTTTCCTTTTTCATTCATATAAAATCACATTCGTAGTAAACCACCAAACACAATCTCAAAGATTAAAAATATATATAACGTCTATCGCAAGGAGAGTTTTTGTTCTCTGCTAGGGTTTGGGCGCCGCTTTCTCCAGCAGTCTCCCGTGCTTGCCGTTTGCGTTTTGGTGCAGTCTCCATCGCTGGCGGCGGGTTTGGTACTTGCATGGTGAGGCCTAACGACGTGCGGAAGGAGACGATGTGGTTGTTTTGGTTTGGTTTGGTTTGGGCTACGGAAGAAGGCGGCAAGGCGTTGCCTTGCGGTTATCGGCTGTGGTACTGACTGTGAGCTTTGCGTGGTCGGACTGTGGGGTCTAGTGTAGAGACTGATCCGGGGATGGACATGTCGGAGTTGGAACAGAAGTTTGGGGCTCACCTGCGCTTCTCAGAGAAGGAAAGGCTGGGAGTGCGGGTGCTTTAGGAGGAGGTTGAGGATCTTCCGCTAGGGTTTCGGTTCTGTTTGGTGGCCGAGGTTCACACAGATAAGGTGATCAGTGGGGAGGCCTTCGTGAGGCTTTTCTCGGGCCCCTGGCGGGCTGGAGTGTCTATTCAAGTGATTGGTGAGAGGAAATTCCTGGCGTGCTTTGTGAATCAACAGGATATGCAGAGGGTCCTCGACATGGAACCTTGGTGCTTTATGGAGGCACTGGTCATCCTGGAGGAGGGGTCACAAACCAGGAATCCTCGGTAGATGAGGATGAATAATGCCTCATTCTGGATCCAGCTACACGGTATTCTGCCTTTCAGCATGATCGTGGCTGTGGCGAAAAAAATAAAGGGGCTGGTGGGGGTTGTTTTGGAAGTTGACACGTCTTGGGGGAAGGAGTGCATTGGGCGGTTTGTCCGGATTCGTGTCAAGATGCGAGTGGATGATCCCTTGATGCATAGGACGTTTGTGGATTTTCCGGTAGAGGGACATCAATGGATTGGTTTTAAGTATGAGAGGCTGCCTACGTACTGTTTAGTGTGTGGGTCTTTGGGGCACAATACTCGGCGATGTGCAGGTTCTGTGGGGACTAGTGAAGAGGAGGAGCGGGCCTCCGCGTTTGGTGGTTTGGAGGCGCATATGGATCTTAGGGGAAGGCCCCTGCGGAGTGTTGTCCGGGGGTCCAGATGTGGAAAGGAGCCAGGGGATTGTGGAGGTCGGGGACTAGGCCGGGGGGATAGCGTGGCCTCCGGTCTGGCTTTGAAAATAGCTTAGCAGAAAGGGGAGGAAAAGAGGCAGTCAAAAATCCTAGCGGCTGCTTATGATGCTGGACTGATCGGCGGAGGAGGTCGCCTCAAGGAGGTGGTGCCGGGCGACTCTAGGCAGGAGAGTGTGAGGGGGGGGGGGGGGGGGGGGGGGGGGGGGGGGGGGGGGGGGGAGGGATATGTCGGGGTCGATTGTATCCATGAAAGGTCCATCGGGTCAGGTTAGTGATGAAAGGAACAGTGTGGTTCCCGGGGCTGGTACTGAAGAGGAGGTCAGTCAGGACAGTGAGGGAGTGCTGGCCTCGGACAGAGGGGTGGAGCTCGGCACCAGGCCCAGTGTCCAATTATCTCAGCAGTCGGACCCGTTCCACCTTATGCCAATTATACTGGGAGGCAGAACAGGTGGTGGGGGGAAGGGCAAGGGCCGTCGGTTGGTGATGGAAGGCGAGGGGCTCTCACCATCGCTGAGGGATGGAGTGGTCCGGAGGAGGAGGGTGAAGGGTGGAGGGTGGAGTGGAAGTCAGTGTTTCTCAGGTGGTCAGGACCGACCTTAATGGGTCTCTTGAGCGAAGGGGTGTAGCTTCCACCTCTTCCCAGTCGCCATGAATGTCGTATGCTGGAACTGTCAGGGTATCAGTGGTACACTGACATTTCATAACCTAGTGGAGCAGAATTTTCTTCATCGTCCTGCTATTATTGTGTTACTCGAAATGAAAAACAATAGTAGTCGATTTTGTTATTTAAAAAAGAAGTTGACGATGCCTTTTATGCATGCGGTCGAGCCCGGGGGATGAGTGGGGGCCTTTGTGTGTTTTGGAAGGATGATCAACATGTAGTGCTTGTCAAATCTACTGAGTTTCTCATTGAAGTTTTAATAAAAAGGCCATTTCTGGGTATACTTGGAGATTATTTTCTGTAAATGCAAATACTGATGACAGGATCCGTGCGGAACAGTGGATGAGGTTGGGGTACCGAATTGCACAGTGTGGGGACCCCTGCCTTCTAGTGGGTGATTTCAATGATGTACTGTCAGGGGCTGAGAAGGAGGGTGGACTGATTCAGTCTGAAAATTCTTTGCGGTCTTTTCGGGAATTTTTGGCGGATAACCGACTGATTGACTTGGGGTATCATGGACACCCATTTACTTGGAGGAACATGAGGGCTTCGGGTTTCATACAGGCTCATTTGGACCGTGCCATGGCCATGGCGGAATGGGTGGAGAAGTATCCAAATGCGACTCTCCACCACCTCCTAGTGGAAGGCTCTGACCACCTCATGCTGATGATAGTTTTGACTCCCCAGTTGGGTCGACCTAGGCGGCGGTTTGTGTTTGATTCTAGAGGGGGAAATGAGCAGGAGTGCCGACAGGTGATACAGGACTGCTGGCAGGTTGAGGGCCGAGGGTCGAAGGCATTCTGAGTGTGTGAAAAATTGAGGGGTGTGCGGTCGGGGCTCCTTGCTTGGAGAAAGGCTAACCAGTAGAACAGTAAGGTCCTCATTACGAAGCTACAGTTGCAACTCCGGTAGGCGTATGTACAACCCACCTTTGATGGGGACTGGGTGCGCCGGAAAGAGCAGGAGTTAAAAAGGTTGGTTTGGGAAGAGGAGTGTTACTGGAAGCAAAAGGCTAGGGTACAATGGCTACAAGAGGGGGACAAAAATACAAGATTCTTCCACTCCTCCACAGTCAAGCGACGTCGGTTTAATCGGCTATGAGGCTTGGAAAATCAGCATGGGGAGTGGGTGAAAGAGGGCCCCCAGATGAAGCAGGTTGTGGCGGACTACTTTGAGCAGTTGTTTACCTCTACTCAGCCGCAACCCAGTCCGGCCATTTTGGGATGCGTGGATAGGAGGGTTACGGGGGAGGAAAATGTGGGTATGCTGGTTCCTATCTCTAGGGAAGAAGTGAAGGCAGTCATGTTCTAGATAAACCCCACAAAGGCCCCAGGCCCGGATGGTTTCACTAGTGGGTCCTACCAGAAAATTGGGAGGTGGGGGGGGGGGGGGGGGGGGGGGGGGGGGGGGGGGGTTGGTATATTTGTGATTTGGTGTTCCATTTCTGGGAGACTGGTCGGCTGCTTAGGAAAATCAATTTCACACATCTTTGCCTGATTCCGAAGGTGCAATACCCGGCTAAGATGACCCAACTGCGGCCCATTGCTCTTTGCAATGTCATTTATAAGGTTATCTCTAAACTCCTTACGAATCGCTTAAAGGTAGTGGTGGATCAGATCATTAGCATCAATCAGTCTGCTTTTGTGTTGGGAAGGAAAATCCAGGATAATATTCTGGTTGTCCATGAGTTTCTCCACTCCATGAAACATCGTGGCCCTCGGGAGGATCAGGAACTGGCGTTGAAGGTAGATATGGCCAAGGCTTATGATAGCGTGGAGTGGAGCTTTGTGATCGATATGCTTAAAGGATTGGGGGTGGCAGACCAGTTTTGTGAGCTGATCCGTGAATGCATGGCATCGGTATCTTATAGTGTCTTGGTGAATGGGGAGGAAACAGGGTATATGCTGCCTAGTAGGGGGCTTCGGCAGGGGGATCCTATGTCACCTTTCCTTTTCCTTGTGTGTACGGAAGGGCTCTCGGCCTTTTCCGCCGAAGGGAGGAGGAGGGTACAATTCATGGATTTCGGCTGGTGGAGTCCTGTGCCTTTCGGGTCTCACACCTGTTTTTTGCGGATGATGCGGTGGTGTTTTGCCACGCTACTGAGAGGGAGATTGATGTCGTGAAGGGGGACCTTGTGTGTTATGCAGAGGCCTCTAGACAGCTGGTAAATTTTGAGAAAAGCTCCCTCTTCTTTGGAGGAAACTGCCCTAAACGCCTTAGGTGGCGGCTGTCCCGGAGATGTCAAATTACAGCTAGGGATGGGTTCGGAAAATATCTGGGCCTACAAGCAGATTTTGGGATGTCCAAGCGGGTTGTGTTTGATGAGGTGCGGAACCGAATAGCCAGTAGAATTCAAGGGTGGTCGGAGCAATTCCACTCCTCGCGCGGGTAAGGAAATAATGATCAAGGCAGTGGCCATGGCAATGCCGATTTATGCCATGTCCTGCTTTAAACTACCAGTTAGTGTGTGCCGGGATATTGAGAGGCTAGTTGCTAACTATTGGTGGGGGAAGCAGCATGGCAACATGGGAGTGCATTGGGTGGCCTGGAAAAAGGTGTCTCAGGTGAAGAAAGTGGGAGGGCTGGGTTTCCGCGACCTGGAATGCTTTAATTTGGCAATGCTAGGAAAGATCGGGTGGCGGATTGTTCATAACCCAGCCATGCTCCTCTCTCGGGTATTGTGTGTGAAGTATTACCCAACGGGTTCGTTCCTAAAGGCCTTTGAGGGACTTCGATACTCTTGGTGGTAAAAAGGTCTCATAAAAGGGCGAAAAATCCTTAAGGCTGGTTTGAGATGGGGAATTGGGGATGGTACGCTGGTTAAGGCGCGATAGGATCCTTGGTTACCTACCCCGTATACTTTTAAGGTGCCTTCCTCTCATCCTGATATCCCCACATATGTTAATGATTTGATTGACCATGACACACATAGGTGGAAGGTGGAGGATATTATGCGGTGTTTCTCTGTGGAGGAGGCCCAAGTGCTCTTATGGTTGCCTCTCAACAGATGGGGGATGAGGGACCGATTGTTGTGGCATTTCACTAAGACTGGGGCGTATTCGGTTAGATCGGCCTATGGGGTGGCGCTTCACCTACAGCGAAAAGGAGAGCTAGGACGACGGGGTGAAGGGGAGCCTAGTGCCCCTTCTGGTCAGGGAGTTAAGTGGAGCCAAATCTGGGCTATGACGATTCCATCGAAGCTCAAGCAGTTTGTTTGGAGATGTTGTACTGAGTCTTTGGCGGCCCGTACCAATTTGGTGCGTCGTCGTATAAGGGTGGACCCGGGTTGCCCTATTTGTGGTCTCGCTGAGGAATATGAGATCCATCTTTTTTCCAGTGCTCGTTTGCGAAGGCTTTTTGGTTTGGTAGCCCCCTAATGCTGGATGCATGTGGCTTGGTTGGGGGAGACGTCCCGGGTATTTGGTAGCGCCTAACTGCCACTTTTCAGCCACTTCCATACCGTGAGGAGCTGTTTCAGACTCTTGCTTTTGGACTCTGGCGGATTTGGAAAGGGCGTAACCAACTAGTGTTTGATGGTACTATTCTAACCCCTAAGGAGGCAATCGGTCACCTTACGAAGGGTGTGACTGAATTTCGAGAGCTGGGGACCACGGCTTTAGGGGGTCAGTTCTCGCACCCGAGGCCGCCGGACCTAAGGCGGGAGGAAACCGATCCTCGGTGGACGAAACCAGGGATGGGGGTCCTGAAAGTTAACTGTGAAGGGCGGTATTGGCTGGGTTATCCGGGACTGTTATGGTCTGCAGGTGTCTGCTGGGGGGCAAGGGGACCTTTGCCTACAGTCAAGTTTGGCGGCTGAGGTGAGGCGGTGCGGTGTGCGCTCTCTCAGTGTGTGGTGGAAGGACACGAGCGAGTTGTCATCGAATCTAATTCTGAGGGGCTCGTTATGGCCCTGACTGGAAAGAGCCCAAGTGGGACTGAGTTGGAGTGCTTTCTATTTGATATCCATGTCCTTGGTATGCAGTTGCGGAGTGTCCAGTTTGTGTATGCACCTCGGCAGGCGAACAAGGCGGCACATTTAGTTGCTGCTCATGTTACTAGAGTAGGTGGGTACCATTATTGGGATGAACTGGGTACAGAGTGGTTATTTGATACTGTAGCATTTGATGCTGGTGTTTCTGTTCGCTTTTAATACAATCAGTAATTTCTTGGCAAAAAAAAAAAATGAAGAAATAGAATATAATGATGAAATATTTGACCATGAATATCCTGATACAAAAAATATTGCACAATTAGAAATCCTTCAAAAAGAGAAAACTAAAACATTAGATGATTTATTACAATTAGAGAACATACTAGAATAATAGAAGAAGATCCCCAATTACATTGGAATAAAAACCAAATAGTAGCCAAGTTAGACATTATCAATCCAAATAGTAGCCAAGTTAGACAAAAACATTAGATGGCTTATTACAATTAGCATAACAGACTAGAATAATAGGAGAAGATCCCCAATTATATTGGAATAAAAACCAAATAGTAGCCAAGTTAGACATTATCAATCCAAACTTAACCATTAAGACAACATATATGCCTTCTAGTTTATTAGATAAACAAGACTTTGAACAGAAAATCAAAAAATTATTAAATTTGAAAGTAATTAGGCCTTCAAAATCTAGATATAGATCTGCAACCTTTATTGTTGCAAAACATTTTGAATTAAAGAGAGGGAAGGCAATGATAGTTTACAATTATAAAAGACATAACGATAATACTTATGAAGATAGCTATAAATTACCAAATAAAGATGAGCTTATGAATAAAATTCAAGAAAGTAAGGGCCCATTTGGTATCATTTTGCAAAACAGTTTTGCATTTTTTAGATACAAAAACAGTTGTAAAACGCGTTTGGTAACTCGTTTATGAAAAATTGAATTTAGAAAATGAAAACACAAGATGCAATAATTTGCTTATGTTTTCTGAATTTTAGGATACAACCCAAAAAAATAAAAAATATACAATATGAAGTAAAAGGTCACCACAATATTACTATAGTCATCATCACAACCACCACCAGCTCACCTCCATCCTCGCCGCCATCACCACCCCATGACCACCACCGCTGCCGCCACTGCCACCACTACCACCACCACCATCATCACTGCCACCGCCACCACAACCATCTCCACTACCGCCGCCACCATCATCACCTCCAATACCACCACCACATGTACCACTGTTGCCACCACCACCACCTCCACCACCTCAACCACCACCACCTCCACCACCTCAACCACCACCACCACCACCTCAACCACCACCACCACCACCCTTACAACCACCACCACCACCACCACCCATGCCACCCCACCCCCACCTTATCACCATCTCCACCACCATCACCACCACCATCAACCCTCACCGCAACCACACCACTACCACCTCATCACCATCGCCACCTTCATTGCCACCATGACCACGGCCATCGCCGCCACCACCACCACCAATTTCACCACCACCACCACCTCCACCACCACTATCACCACCACCAACCCCCACCCCACCACCACCTCCCACCGTAACCACCCCAACCACCACCTCATCATCACCGCCACCACCAATGCTACCACACCATTGCCACCATGAACACCGCTACCCCCACCCCCACCCCCATCCCATCACCACAAACACCACCGATGTCGCCGCCACAATCATCACCACCACTGCAGCCACTCCCATCACCACCTTATCACTGCTAGCATCCCCACCACCCCCTCAGCGCCACCACCCCACAACCGTCATTGTCAACGCCATCCCCATCACTACCACCACCTCCATGTCCACCCTACAACCACCACCGTCGCCGCCACCCCCATTACTACCCCCACCTCCACCTCTACCCCACAACTACCACCGTCGTCGCCCCACCACCACCTTCACCTCACAACCACCACCATCGTTGCCACCCCCACCACCACCTCCACCCCATCACACTACCACTATATCTACTATTATCATTCTCACCGTCATGATCTAAAATTTTATATTTGAAATTTATTGTCTAATGTGTATTACTCTTTTTTAAATTTTATATTTCTACCAAACAAAATTTTCCTTTTTAATTCTTACAAAATCATATTCAGAGTAAACTGGCAAACGCATTCTCAAATATTAAATACACAAAATCCTATTTGTTGTTTTCATTTTACAAAACAATATTTCAAAAACTACTTTGCAAAACGTTACCAAACGGACAACCTTTACCTGTCCAGAAGGACATTTCGAATGACTTATTATGCCATTTGGATTAAAAAATGCACCATCTATTTTCCAAAGGAAAATGGATCAAATCTTTAAAAAATATGACAAATTTTGCAATGTTTATGTAGATGATATCCTTGTACATAGTAAGAATAAAAATGAACATTGGAAGCATTTAGAAATTATCTTAAAAAAATATCAATCAGGGTATTATTATTAGCAAAAATAAAATAGAATAAAATAAACAAGATATTGAATTTTTAGGAATGTATATTTAATCAGGCACAATACAATTACAGGAACACATATCTAAAAAGGTTAGAGAATTCCCAGATAAACTAGAAGATAAGAAACAATTACAAACTTTTCTAGGATTACTTAATTATGCTAGAAATTACATTCCAGACCTTGGTAGGAAAATTGCAACTTTACATAGTAAAACTAGCAAGACATGCCAGAAATATTTTAATAGTGAAGATATTAAACTAGTACAACAGATTAAGGAAGAAGTAACACAGCTAAAACCCTTAGCTTTACCTTTAGAAAATAGCTACAAGATAGTAGAAATAGATGCCGCAGCAAATGGCTGGGCAGGAATTTTATATCAGAAAAAGAATAAAGAAGCTCCAAAATCAGAAGAACAAATTTGTAGATATGCATCGGGCAAATTCAGTGAAGTACATGCTAGACTACCAGCAACAGGTTTAGAAATAATGGGAATAATTAACTCTATAGAAGCATTTTCTTTATATTTGCATAATGCCGTATTTACTATAGGAACAAATTGTCAGAATATAGTTTCCCAATGTAATAAGATTACTAATAATAGACAAGCAGCTAGACGATGGATTAATTTTGTAGATTCTATTACAAGGAATGGTTTTAATCCATTATTTGAACATATCAAAGGTAATGACAATACATTAGCTGATATTTTGTCTCGAATTATTTATTGACAGGATGGAATATTATAGAGGAGACCAAAGACCAATGGCACCAAGAGGAATGCCATTAAATCCAACATCACCCAGAATAATTGCTCTATTTCCTTTTAGACAGACTTTCAGACCAGATACTTTTAGGCCAGATATCACCACCACAAATGCATCTCCAAGCATTAGACAAATAACTCATGCGCAAACAGTTAACACAACATCAGAATGCATAGCCATTGATGAACATTACTATTTAGCTATAGAAAGAGATGAGACAAAGAAGTTTAAGACATACGATAAAGATGTTACTCATCCTTTAGAAGAGCAAGCAATACTAGATAGTTTTTGGAAAATAGCCAAGACAACTCACATGGCTATCAATCTCCTACCCATTTTGGAGGAGTAGATTGGATTTCTATGGTAGTTTTTTATCCTCGTATATGGTAGTATAACAATGATCTTTCTAGGACTGTGGGAAAATCTATTTGAATGTAATTTAAGGACTTGTCGTGGACAACAAAGGCAAATTTCTTTGCATGCTTTCCCTGCGGTACGAAGCTCATATGCTCATACATAGGAAAACCCAACGTCACATGCGGTCAAAATGACCATTCATAGAGACAAGAAAGCATAACCAAACAAACCGTGCAACTTTCTTTGGACTTGTTCAACATTATCTTCAACTACCCCCTCCCCTTTCTGAATCTCTTATGTCCACTCTCTGAATCTCTTTTGTCTATCTCTCCCAATCTCCTAAATACATACATACATATGCACGTATACATATATGTAATTATATATCTATCTATATATATAGCCTAAAAGGCTATTTCGTTAAATTTGTGATAATACCGAAAATGCCCATGTGTAACAGAAATATTAAATGACAGATTTTTAACATCATGAGGGTAAAACGGTCAAGTTACATTTATTAAATAAAATATCAAAAGACAAAGCCTTGCATCCATCGCCTATATCTCAGAATGTTAGATCCATCGCCAGCTTCATCCACTCCTACATCAAAAAGCCTGCGGCGAAGCTAGAGAGAGATAGAGCACTTCATTGATTGGGAGAGAGAACCACTGTAGTCATCTCACTTGGGCGCCGCTAGTCTTATCGTTGCTGTAAATCTCCAAGCCGAGGAGGGTATTGTTGAAATCCCCAAACATGATTGCTCGAGCCATGATTTAGTTTCATCGTTGTTGCAAGTGTCCAAGTCGTTGAGGGTATTGTTTAAATCCCCAACCGTGATTTCCTCGAGCCACGATTTCAAGTAAAATTTTTTTCCGTTCATACTCGATTTCATCATCCAATATTCGAATCTCCACAAATTTGTGTTTTGGGTTGAAATTTAGATCTAGGGTTCCAGTTCCAGCGATGTGGGTGTGGGTTCCAAATACCGCGATTTCGCGGACTCTCGATTGCCATCTCCCAAGGCCAATGACGGTGCCGCCACAAACACTCAGATTCAAAGAGAAAAACTTTCCGGTTTGATTTTCATATTTGTTTTGCTTTTTTGTTTTGTGTTTTGCACAACTGAATGAGGCTTTCAAGGCTTGCCATGATAGAGCTTATAAAGTGAAATTAGGCATGGTTTATTTTGTTGAAATGGTCTTGTTGGAGGAGGGAAACATCTACTCTCATAGACTTGTACTATATGTAGTTTGTTGACAACCTAAAGGTGTGGAACAAATATTCCTGGAGAAGAGTGTCATTTGAAAAAACGAATGATTCCCTAACAAGGGCGCTAGTGGGCGTATATATATAAATATGTGTGTATATATGTGCATATATATGTATTTATGTTAGTATATATATGTATACCTATATACACACATAATATGTATATATGTATGCCTATATATGTGTATATGTATATATGTATGCCTATATATGTGTATATGTATATATGTATGCCTAAATATGTATATATGTATACATATATATGTCTGTGTGTATTTGTGCATATGTATGTATGTGTACATGTAAATGTGTATATGTATATGTATATATTATGGAAATTCGAATTGAGATTGAGTGAGCTATGTTTTAATTTAGGAATGCTAAAATTATTTTTCTAGCATGTTTTCTTTGCATGCTCTGCTTGCGGTATGAGTCTCTTATATTGAAACATAGTCGGACCCAATGTCACACGCATTGAAGATGACCCTTCATAAAGACAAGAAAGCTGAAGCATACAAATCGCGCAACTTTCTTTGGACTTCTTCAACACTATCTTCAACTTATAGCTACTTCTTTGAATCTCTTGTGTCCTCCCTCCAAATCTCTCTGCTCTTTCTCCCAATCTCCTACATACATATATGTATGCAAGTATACGTACATATACATATGTATGCAAATATATGTATATATACATACATACATATGTACATATACATACATTTAAATATATATATATATATATATATATTTATATATATGTATGTATGTATACTTATGTATATATACAAATACATACATACATATATATATGCACATATATACATACATATATATACGTACATACGTATGTACATATATATTTATGTATTTTTATGTATATACATGTACATATGTACATATATTTGAAAGTAATATGTACTTGTTAATCTATTTTCAATACTTTTTGGTTGACTTTCATTTGTTAATAACCATTCTGATGGTAATGTTATGTCTAACCTTTTTATAATTTGTGGGACTCTTACGTTTGCGTCTCTTTTACTGGTTGTTATTAATAAAGTTTGATCTTTTGGGCTTTTATTAATTGCGTTGAAGTTCATATTTGTACATGTGACTTTATAATTAATCCTATAAATTAATGCTAATGGTTGGACTCCTTCAAGGACTTCATAGCCTGACATCCTGATATTTAATGTTAAGGATTTAAGGACATGTGGGTCACTAAGATTTATTCTAAAATATGGATAACAATTAAAATAAACTGGACCATTAAAAGGACTTGTTTCAATCATTCCCAGGAGGCTATCACTATAATTGGTAAATCTTGCATCTCGGAGTGATAGTAAGACGGATGTGTTAAGGCCATTTCTTGTTAAAGGTTTTATTGCAACTTGGACTAACCCTATGTGGAAGAAATTATGACCATCTTTTTTGTGTTTCCTTAGTGACTCAGCATTAAATAATTGACAAGTTTCATGTTCTTTATTTATGGCATAAACTTGTTCTATAGTTTTTACATGATTTTCTCCTCTAATGGATGAGATTGACCATTTTTTTTATTTTATAAATTTCTGTACTGGGTACTCTTGGTATATTCCAATAATTGTAATCTATATTATGTTCTGACTTCTTAAAATAATGTTCTTCATTTACTATATCTGGAATTTTACTGATATTACTTGTATTGGAACTAGTACTTCCTATACTAGCACAAGAGTTGGATCTAAAAAGTCAATTCATCTTTGATAAGTTTCTGGTCACCAAGACAGTTTAATGTTTTCTACTATTTATCTTTAATCTTGTTTTCTATTGTTCTCTCTCTTCCCGATCATGCCGCATCCGCTCACGCCTATCCTCAGGACTTATTGTTCAGACCTGGTCCTACTGTTTCGGCTAAGATTGAACGAGAGAATTTAGGATTTCAAGATAAATAATATAGAAAATAAAGATGACAAGATAAATTAGCCACTTGGGCGGATGAATTAACTAGATAGATAACCAGCCACTTAGGCGGATGAATTAACTAGATAGATAACCAGCCACTTGGGTGGTAATGGAAGTAGGAATACATGACAGGAATTAATGACAAAATAAATGACAGGAATTAACTCAATTAACTCTTATGGCTCTGATTCATATATATATATATATATATATATACATATATGTGGGGACTGATGAATGCCACCACATTTTTAACACAAGATTTAAAAACAAATTTTTTTTCAAGGGACTGTGAAAGGAGATGAACGGAGAATGTGAGGAAGATGAGGGAAAGGTGAAGGACAATGAAGAAAAGGCAAGGGAGGAGTGTGAAGTTGAGAGAAACAAGGAAAATAATTAATGTTTGAAAGAAGATTATGGGAAAATAATTAATGAGAAAGGAGAGAGAATATTAATTTAAATGTTACATGAATTTTTCTCAATTTATAATTATTTAAATTAATAAAATTTAATATGGCAAATTAGATTAATCCGAATCATTAAACATATATAGATCTAACGATATAAAATTTGTATTAAATCCTGTGTAAAAAATATACTGCCATTGATCCCCCTATATATATACATATTTTATAGACATATCAAGATATTGTGTCAATTAAAAACATTGAATGAAGAAATGCTTTCAGACAAAGATTTAATCCACAAGAAAAAGAAAATTTATTTCAACATTGGGAAAATTTTATGAGGCAAACCCAAACTAATATATTCTTCTTCCACTTTGTGGAGAAACATTGCCCAGAAGTGAATAACTTAAAGGTCATTACCAAAGAACATTGGACAAAGGAAGATTCAACCCAAATAACATCTAGTCATCCTCCTCCAGAAACAATCGTAATTAATATCAATAAAGCCAAAGTCGTAGCCTCTCCATTTAAAGTTGCTACACAAGAAACAAGTCAAGCTTTTAAAATACTAATTGAACAGAACAACTATACGAATCAAAGTTTAATAACCCTAGGAAAAAAGTTGGATAAAATTGGAACAAAAATTGATAAGCCAGTAATTAAAGAACGAGGTCCAAAGACCAAACGAGAATCACCATTATTAACATTCTCTGGTAGTAAGACGGGATTACCATCCAAACCTTCATCTTATATAATAGAAGAAGAACGAATGATAACAGACTTAACTTTAGCCCAGTCAAAAGATGCACAAAAAAGTTTACAAGTAATAGATATACACAGTCAAGAAACTGAAAGTACGAGTTCACCTGAGTCTGATTATAGTTACATCAGTAAAATTGAAAATGCATTTAAAAATCTTGAATTAAAAAGCATATCTACCAAAGTAAACCCAACTAGTTTTACCAAAAACTGGTATAATAGACCAACGCCTCCAGATATTCAACATGAAGAAAGAACATTCCAAAATCAATTTACAGCATCCGCTGATAAACTATATGAATGGAATATAGATGGTTTATCTGAACAAGAAATATTAAATAAATTACAGCATATGTCAATGGTTGTAACAGTTATTTTACCAATCATAATCTTAGTCAACCAGAGATCCCTTATCTCTTCATCACCGGATTTTCCGGAACCCTTCGTGCTTGGTGGGAAAAACACCTCACTGAATAGTCAAGACAGGAAATCATACATTTTGTCTTACACGATGAGAAAGGCCTCCCTGTCTTTGAAGACATAATTGGGGCTAGAGTTCTTGATGCAGTTAATACTTTACTACTCACAATAATAGAACATTCCATAGGAACCCCAAGTAATGTCACTACTAGAGTTCATGATCAACTCAGTAATCTCATATGTCCAACATTAAGTGACTTTAGGTGGTATAAAGATGTCTTTATATCAATAGTAAAGCTAAGAGATGATAGTAATCAGTCTTTCTGGAAAGAAAAATTTATTAATGGTTTACCAAATCTATTTGCCCATAAAATCTGACAAGTCCTAAGTAATGAACAAGGTCAAATCGATTACGATAAACTTACTTATGAATATACAGTAAGTGTCATTCAGAAGGAAGGGTTAAAAATTTTCATCGACATGAAATTAAGTAAGCAAATTAATAATGATAAAAGAAAAGCAAAATTTGAACTAGGAAACTTCTGCAAACAATATGGTTCACCTCCCATTCCACCTTCCCAGAAAAATAAACATATTTATGAAAGAAAACATAAATACGGTCATAAGAAATATTATAAACCTTATAAAAAACACAAATTCCAGACTGACAAATTTATGAGAAGAAGAGACCAAGAAAACATTAGCCAAATGAGTCAAAAAATTGTTTACCCAAGTCACGAACTGTAACAACCCGGAATTTTAATTATTGGGTTTACGTAATTATTTTTGTAAAATGACGATTTTACCCTTGCTTGTTAAGGGGCGTGAAAGTCAAATTTCGTTTCGAAACATTTTCGGTGGTGTATTGGATACCGTTGCGTAGGTCTCGAACTCACGAGTTCGTAGACAGGCGGCACGCAGGAAACAGAGTTCGTGTACGGAAGTTATGGGTCTAGATGTGCAAGGGCATTTTGGTAATTCTGATTTCAGAGAAGATATTTTAACCTCAATTATTTTATATCTTCATTTCATCTTCATCTCATTATCATCTCACTCATTCTCTCTCTGTGACAAAGACAAACACAAAACCATTGAACCCGAACTGTACGAAAAACTCACCCAAAACCATAAAGTCAACGTTGGATTCAAGGCTTTATCTTCCAGTTTTGATCAACTAATCGTATTCTACTCCTTCCCACGATCACAACCGTACCAACCATCGAAGGAGAGGACCACGGTGGAAGCCGAACCGAGTATAGGAAGTTTCGGATCTTCCGATCGATTTTTCGGCTAGCACAGGTACGTGTTTGATGTTTTAAGGTTATATTTAGATTCCTGGGTTCGAGTAGATAGATTTAGACGTAAAATTTGTGAAAAATGGTTGAGTTTTGAGGAAGTTGGAAAGGTTGAAGTTTCGGCCGGAAATGGAGGTTTCCGGCGGAAACCAGACGGCGGCGCCGGCAGCCGGTCGTCTTCTCCGGCGAGTAACCGGTGACCTGTCGGGTCGAGTAAACTGGTCGGGTCAGGTGACCGGTCGGGTCGAGTGAACTGGTCGGGTCGAGTTGAACCAGTCGGGTCGAGTTGAACCGGGTCAGGCCGAGTTGGATCGGGTTGGACCGGTCCTGGCGCGTGGGTACTGTAGCAGGCGCGTGACCGGCGCGTGAGGGCGCGTGGCGGCGCGTGGCGACGCGTGGGGCCGAGTCTGAGGTCACGGTGGCGCGTGACAAGTAGTTTTTGACGTTTCGGACCTATTGACGCAGTTTTTGAGTCGATCAGAAGTCGTTTAGGGGTTGTTTCGGACGTTTTAAAGTTGCTGCGTTTTCTATGCCAGCATAGTTAGACTCCCGAGGTTTAGGGGGTTTATATTTAAGGTTTTTATTATTAGCTGGTAATCCCGATTATTAATTTGGACAGGCGATACTGCTCTAGGAACTTCAGGGGAGCGTACAGTTCGGGATTGAGCTTGCTTCAACAGGTTTGTGAGTGGACTTTTGGTTTATAAACTATAATGCATGCATAAATGTATCTTTGATTTAAATACTGTTATGTATGGGTGCACTGAATTTCTGGATTTTAGAAATGATGATGGACACATGTTTTCCAATATTTTAGTGAAAGTGTGTTTTGAGAAATGGCCTGATTTTTGTACTCGATTTTGATATCGTTTTGACGTGGTAACTATTTGAGTATGTGATTTGGGTTTAGACTCATAATTATGATTTTACCGATTTTTGGCCATAAAATGATATTTCAAAGAATTTGGCTTAGGCCACGAAACAAATATTTCGAAGTATGGATTCGATTCACTAGTTCCCGTCCTGATGGTTATTGTTGCTCTGACTGGTGTTGAGGGGCCTTGCTCTGCCGGTTGTTGAGGGTTCGGACCCTGGTGTTGAGGGGCCTTGCTCCGCTAGGTCGCGAAGCTGTCTATGCATAGTACAGATTGTACATATTGTACAGATAATTGTTGTACAGATTTTAACACATCTCAAGGGATACCCTGGTGTGTTGTGGATATGTCGGGAAAAGTGAATTTGAGATATTATGTGTCAGATTGAACAAAATGATTTGAATTTGAGATATTATGTGTCAGATTGAACGAAATGATTTGAATTTGAGATATTTTGTGTCCAGATTGATTTAAATGATTTTAAACTCTTTTGAAGAGAGTTTTCAAACCAAACTTTGGATCACGAGGTATTTTCATTATACAGATTTTATGTGAGTCCAACTAAGTGGTTTTAAAGAGAAATGGAAATTTTGGTGATTTACATATGATGTGTTTATATTATAAATGGTTTTATGTTATGCATGCATGATTTTATAAATGGAGGGGAAGAAAGTTATTTTCTCGAAAAGGAATTTATAAATGATTATTTTTGTCCACTCACAACTTTTGTGTTTAAACCCCCTTCAGGCAGTTGAGTAGAGTTGACGCGAACACTGATCTCGAGGCAGAGGCATTAGTACTTCGACTGCGCTGTGGAATTATATTTGAGTAGGATATCTAAATTTTACTCTTGATCCTACTTAGACGCTATGATATTATATTGTATTTGATTGGTCATTAATTACGGGAATTATTGAGTGCTTTAATCCCTTGTCTGACAAGTGGAAGTATTTATTATTATTATTTTTTGTAAGGATTGAAGGGTATTTTGGGAACCTTTTCTTAGGTTGTCAAACGGGATCAGGGTTCTTCCCGGGTTTCGAGGGGAAATTCGGGACGGGTCCTGACAATTGGTATTAGAGCACTAGGTTAAATTCCTGTAGACTGTACACTACGTGTACAATTATTTAGGTATTGATGAGTTATAGTTCTTTTCAGTGTAATGCCTCTGAGACGCGAGTTCCGTCAACAGTCGGAAAATATTGGGGACACACCTGAACCTGCAGTGGAGCCTGATATGAGGAAAACACTGGAACAATTGGGTCACACGTTGACTTCTGTACTTCAGAGTAGGGCTGCTACTGAAGGTTCGGACATTGAGAAAGCCCAGAGATTAGGGGCTACAATATTTATGGGCGACTCTAGCCCAGATGATGCAGTAGAGTGGATTACTCGTTTAGAGCGAGTGTTCTCGGTTATGAGATGTCCTCAGGGGGACAGGGTGCTGTTAGCCACTTTTCTGCTAGGTGGTTCCACTTATCATTGGTGGAACGCATTAGAGCTATCAGGCTGGGAAGTTAGTACAATTACCTGGGCAACTTTTCGGGAAAAGTTCCTTGAGCAATTTTATCCTTGCTCGTACCGAGATGCCAGGGAGGCTGAGTTCTTGCACTTACAGCAGGGAGATATGACAGTGGCTTAGTATAAGAAGAAATTCATAGAGTTGCTAGTTTTGCACCAGCTCTAGTGGCAACCGAGAGGGACAGACGACGCAGATTTGAAAATGGGCTGAGGGGCGAACTTCAGTCAGCGGTAACGGCTGCAGCCCATACTTCATTGAGAGAAGCGTCTGACGATGCAGCTCGTGTAGGGTTGAGCATGGGTTTGCCAGTCCAGCAGCAGTATAGTGGTTCCAGGCGACACCGGGATCGCTGCGATATTGGAGCCTCTAGTCAGGGACCGTCCAAGAGAGGCAGTTTCAGCTCTGGATCTACTGGGGGTGAGGGATCCGGATCAGGCAGTGGCGGAGCCATACATGCACCGCAGTCATCCACTCAGTTTAGTGGTGCTTCAATACAGTCAACTGGTAGATAGAGTGGCAGATATGGTGACCCCAGATGTTACACCTGTGGAGAGACTGGTCATATAAGGAGATACTGTCCACAATATCGTCGAAATAGTAGTTTCTTGGGTCATCGTGCGACTGAGCAGAGTCAGAGGACAGGGCAGACTTTTGGTACTTCAATAGGGAACCAGGCCCAATACAGTGGGGCCAACGGGGTTAGTGGGTCCAATTGGACCAGAGGCAGACAATGGGGTCGTGATCGATCTTCGGGTACACCGGCCCGAGTTTTTGCTATGTCGCAACAAGAGGCCCGAGCAGCACCAGATGTGGTCACGGGTACGTTATCTTTTTTTTTTTTTTAACCGTGATGCTTATGATTTAATATATCCCGGGGGGCGACCCATTTATTCATTTCTTGGGGTTTCACATTGTTTGTTGTTAGAGAGTTATCTCCGATTAGTTGGGACATGGATATTAGTACTCCTACTGGGAATATGTTAGTGGCGAATCTTGTGATTCGTAGTTGTCCAGTGTTGTGGAGGAATCATAAAGTGGAGGAAGCCACGTGGGAAACCGAGGAACTAATGCGGGCGCAGTATCCTCATTTGTTCCAGGGGTAGAGTTGAATTTCGAGGACGAAATTTCTTAAGGAGGGTAGATTGTAACAACCCGAAATTTTAATTATTGGGTTTAAGTAATTATTTTTGTAAAATGACGATTTTACCCTTGCTTGTTAAGGGGCGTGAAAGTCAAATTTCGTTTCGAAACATTTTCGGTGGTGTTTTGGATACCGTTTCGTAGGTTTCGAACTCACGAGTTCGTAGACAGGCGGCACGCAGGAAACGGAGTTCGTGTACGGAAGTTATGGGTCTAGATGTGCAAGGGCATTTTGGTAATTTTGATTTCGGAGAAGATATTTTAACCTCAATTATTTTATATCTTCATTTCATCTTCATCTCATTATCATCTCACTCATTCTCTCTCTGTGACAAAGACAAATACAAAACCATTGAACCCGAACCGTGCGAAAAACTCACCCAAAACCATAAAGTCAATGTTGGATTCAAGGCTTTATCTTCCAGTTTTGATCAACTAATCGTATTCTACTCCTTCCCACGATCACAACCGTACCAACCATCGAAGGAGAGGACCACGGTGGAAGCCGAACCGAGTATAGGAAGTTTCGGATCTTCCGATCGATTTTTCGGCTAGCACAAGTACGTGTTTGATGTTTTAAGGTTATATTTGGATTCCTGGGTTCGAGTAGATAGATTTAGACATAAAATTTGTGAAACATTGTTGAGTTTTGAGGAAGTTGGAAAGGTTGAAGTTTCGGCCGGAAATGGAGGATTCCGGCGGAAACCAGACGGCGGCGCCGGCAGCCGGTCGTCTTCTCCAGTGAGTCGCCGGTGAACGGTCGGGTCGAGTAAACCAGTCGGGTCGGGTGACTAGTCGGGTCGAGTGAACCAGTCGGGTCGAGTTGAACCGGGTCAGGCCGAGTTGGATCGGGTTGGACCGGTCCAGGTGCGTGGGTACTGTAGCAGGTGCGTGACCGGCGCGTGAGGGCGCGTGTTCCGACCTTCCGTCGGTGCATGGCGGCGCGTGGGGCCGAGTCTGAGGTCACGGTGGCGCGTGACAAGTGGTTTTTGACGTTTCGGACCTGTTGGCGCAGGTTTTGAGTCGATCGAACGTCGTTTAGGGGTTGTTTCGGACGTTTTAAAGTTGCTGCGTTTTCTAGGCCAGCATAGTTAGACTCCCGGGGTTTAGGGGGTTTATATTTAAGGTTTTTATTATTAGCTGGTAACCCCGATTATTAATTTGGACAGGCGATACTGCTCTAGGAACTTCAGGGGAGCGTACAGTTCGGGATTGAGCTTGCTTCAACAGGTTTGTGAGTGGACTTTTGGTTTATAAACTATAATGCATGCATAAATGTACCTATGATTTAAATACTGTTATGTATGGGTGCACTGAATTTCTGGATTTTAGAAATGATGCTGGACACATGTTTTCCAATATTTCAGTGAAAGTGTGTTTTGAGAAATGGCCTGATTTTTGTACTCGATTTTGATATCGTTTTGACGTGGTAACTATTTGAGTATGTGATTTGGGTTTAGACTCATAATTATGATTTTACCGATTTTTGGCCATAAAATGATATTTCAAAGAATTTGGCTTAGGCCGCGAAACAAAGATTTCGAAGTATGGATTCGATTCACTGGTTCTCGTCCCGATGGTTATTGTTGCTCTGACTGGTGTTGAGGGGCCTTGCTCTGCCGGTTGTTGAGGGTTCGTACCTTGGTGTTGAGGGGCCTTGCTCCGCCAGGTCGCGAAGCTGTCTATGCATAGTACAGATTGTACATATCTTACAGAGAATTATTGTACAGATTTTAACACATCTCAAGGGATACCCTGGTGTGTTGTGGATATGTCGGGAACAATGAATTTGAGATATTATGTGTCAGATTGAACGAAATGATTTGAATTTGAGATATTATGTGTCAGATTGAACGAAATGATTTGAATTTGAGATATTATGTGTCAGATTGAACGAAATGATTAGAATTTGAGATATTTTGTGTCCAGATTGATTTAAATGATTTTAAACTCTTTTGAAGAGAGTTTTCAAACCAAACTTTGGATCACGAGGTATTTTCATTATACAGATTTTATGTGAGTCCAACTAAGTGGTTTTAAAGAGAAATGGAAATTTTGGTGATTTACATATGATGTGTTTATATTATAAATGGTTTTATGTTATGCATGCATGATTTTATCAATGGAGGGGAAGAAAGTTATTTTCTCGAAAAGGAATTTATAAATGATTATTTTTGTCCACTCACAACTTTTGTGTTTAAATCCCCTTCAGGCAGTTGAGTAGAGTTGACGCGAACACTGATATCGAGGCAGAGGCATTAGTACTTCGACTGCGCTGTGTAATTATATTTGAGTAGGATATCTAAATTTTACTCTTGATCCTACTTAGACGCTCTGATATTATATTATATTTGATTGGTCATTAATTACGGGAATTATTGAGTGCTTGAATCCCTTGTCTGACAAGTGGAAGTATTTATTGTTATTATTTTTTGTAAGGATTGAAGGGTATTTTGGGAACCTTTTCTTAGGTTGTCAGACGGGATCAGGGTTCTTCCCGTGTTTTGGGGGGAAATTCGGGACAGGTCCTGACACGAACAAACAAACACAAAGCCAAATGCTATAAGTGTCAAATGCCTTGTCATTTTGCAAATAATTGTCCAGTAAAAAAACAAGATTAACCAGTTAAAAATTACTGATGAAGAAAAAGAAGACTTGATACGAATCTTAGAATTAAGAAATACTGATTCTCGTGAAGAAATCCTTTGTGAGTCAGACTCTAGTAATCACACATCTACTGAAGATGAGATGTCTAGTTAATCCAACAATCCAAATAGTAAAAGCTTTCCAAAAGGAATCTATATCACAAACAATCAATTTAATTAATTGTAAAACCCAACAGTTATCTTTTCTTAAAGAAGAAATTAAATCTAAAAGAATAGAAGATCAATTAAAACAAGGAACTCTTCAATCTAAAATTCAGGAGTTTGAAGTAAGTATTAAAAGTAAAGTCTGTGCTGATCTCCCTAATGTTTTCTGGCATAGGAAAAAAAATATAGTATGTCTTCCCTATGTTAAAGATTTCAGTGAAAATAAAATACCCACAAAAGCAAGGCCGATACAAATGAGTCAAGAAATAATGGAATTTTGTAAAAAAAAGATTAATGAACTAATCCTCAAAGGAATAATCAGGAGAAGTAAATCCCTATGGTCATGCGCTGCATTTTATGTTCAAAAGCAAGCAGAATTAGAAAGAGGAGTCCCCAGACTAGTCATCAATTATAAGCCTCTTAATTCAATTCTTGAATGGATTAGGTACCCAATCCCTAATAAAAGAGATCTAGTCAACCGTTTAGGAAATGCCGTTATCTTTTCAAAAATTGATATGAAGAGTGAATTTTGGCAAATCGAAATCCATGAGAGTGATTGGTATAAAACTGCCTTTGTTACCCCATTTTGCCATTACGAATGGAATGTAATGCCATTTCGCCATAAGAATGCACCTAGTGAATTCCAGAACATCATGAACGAAATATTCAACCCATATAGTGAATTTTCAATAGTCTACATAGATGATGTCCTTATTTTCTCACAATCCATAGAACAACATTGGAAACATCTCAGTACATTCTTAGAAATTGTCCAGAAAAATGGTTTAGTCGTCACATCGTCAAAAGTTAAGTTATTTCAAACCAAAGTAAAATTCCTTGGTTTCAATATATTCCAATCCACAGTCAGACCAATTAACCGTGTCATTGAATTTGCCGATAAATTTCCAGATGAAATTCTAGACAAAAGTCAACTTCAGAGGTTTCTAGGTTCACTCAATTATGTTTCCGATTTTTATCATGATCTACGAAAGCAAGCTCTTCTTGGTCATTTCTTAGGTAAGATTTCAAAGTTTCATATCAGTAAAACGAAGTTATTTAAGTCACATATGGTTTTAAGCATAAACAATTGCGTCGGGGGTTTGGAGCTGACTGATACTTAGGCCTAATTTGGCCCAAGGTGGATCTAAGGGTTGTGTACTAGTTTCGAATAGGGATAGATGGATGACTAGGGTATGGGACCAAGGATCAAGGAGCGAATGACTTCTGTTTTACTGGTGTTAAAGAGGCGGGGAGCCTCCTAGTTGACTGCTTGTCTGGAGCTTTGTCAGACATGTTTACTCTGCAAGAATTCTCGAGTTAAGAAATCTGGAATACAATTATCACTCCCTCTCAAATATTCTATTTCAAAAATCATAAACACTTAAAATAGCTTGCCATCTTGCAAAAATTTGCTTATAGGCTACATTTTGAACATCTTTTTCAAGAACATGCTTAGCGCTTTTGCAATCGACTCGTACTAAAAATTTTTGGTTTAATAAATCATCTTGAAACTTTGATATGCATAATACTATAGATAAAATTTCTTTTTTAATAGTACTATAATTTTTCTGGGACTGGTTCAAAATGCCTGAATAGAAGCGGACAATTTTTTCTGGTTGATTTTGGGTGGCTTTTTGCTTAAGGATGCCTCCATAACCAATAACAGAAGCATCAATTTCAACAATTTTGAAAGAACGGACTGAAGGAATACCAAGACAAGGAAGAGTCTTGACATGCTGTTTGATTTGTTTGACTACTGTCCAGGCAGGAGGATTGCTCTGGAGATGATCAAATAAAGGTTTACATTGCTTTCGTAGATCTTGATAAAAATCGGAAACATAATTGAGGGAACCTAGAAACCTCTGAAGTTGACTTTTGTCTAGAATTTCATCTGGAAATGAATCGGCAAATTCAATGACACGGTTAATTAGTCCGATTGTGGATTGGAATATATTGAAACCAAGGAATCTTAGGAGAGTTTAGGGTTTGGACTGCTAGGGTTTTGCAAGAAAGGGTACGGGTAGCCGACAATTTTTGTCGTTGATTGTCGTTGATCGTCGGGTTTGGTTATCACTAGGAGTACCACCGAGGTAGTGTGGAGGTGTGCTGGCCTATCGTCAAGCTTTCAGACGGCGGTGTGCAAGGCCGGGGGCCGTGGGATTGTTTCTGGGAGGGTATCGAGCCTGCAACAAATAGGGAGTGGGTTTGGTCACTGGTGTGGCCAACACCGTGTGGTCTGTCTAGGCGTGTGCGGCGGGGCTGGGTGGAGTGCTGGTTGAATCAGGTGCGGTGCGGACGGAGGGGTCACAGACTGTTTTGGGGAGAAGAATGGACTTGGCGGAACTGGAACACCAGTTCGGATCTAATCTTCGACTTTTGGAGAGGGAAAAGGCACGGGTCCGAGTACTCCAGGCTAAGGTCGAGGACCTCCCTCTTCGCTTCCGGTTCTGTTTGGTGGCGGAGGTATTTACAGATAAAGGAATCAACAGGGAGGCCTTTGTGCGGCTGTTTTCAGGATTGTGGAAGGGCTGCGATGGGGTCTCCATCCGGGTGAATGGGGAGAAAAAATTTATGGCATGCTTTGTGACCCAACAGGACATGCAGCGAGTATTTGATATGGAACCTTGGAAGTTATGGCGACGTTGGTCATCTTGGAGGAGGGGTCGAGTACTCAAAATCCCCATAATTTGAGGATGAGCCACTCCTCATTTGGGTGCAATTGTACGGTATCCTGACCCTCAATATGACTGTGGCGGTGGCAAAGCAGATAGGCGGACTTGTGGGGGCGATTCTGGAGGTTGATACATCATGGGGGAAGGATTGTATTGGCCGGTTTGTGTGTGCTAGGGTTCGTATGCGAGTGGATGATCCCCTGATGCGAGGGACTTGTGTGGAGTTCCCTGCGGAAGGACAACTTTGGGCGTGGTTCAAGTATGAGATGCTACCAGTGTACTGTTTGGTGTGTGGTTCCTTAGGCCACAATACCCGAAGGTGTGCCTCTTCGTTGGTGGAAGGCGAGGGGGAGATTCGGGGTCATGCATTCCGGGGTTTGGAGGCCGAGATGGACCTCCGGGGTCAACCACTGTGGAGTGTTGTCCGCCGCTAGGGCAATGGCAGGGAGAATTCCGAGTTTGGAGGATGGGGGCGTGGCCGAGACGATGGGGTGGCCTCGGGATTGGCTGCATCGATCAGTAAGCACCGTGAGGAAGAGGACCGAAGGACACGGGTCCTAGAGGCAGCATTTGATGCTGGATTGATTGGCAGGGGCGGGTGCCTTCATAGGGGTACAGAAAACCCTCGCCGATTTAGTGATCAGGGAGGGGGGACCGACCAAAGGGATGATATGATGGGGCAGACGGAAGAAGGAGGAGCCACTTCGGGGCAGGTTCCGCAGGCCGGGGTCCCTACTATACAGCTTAGGGTGGGGGGTACCGCTCTAGTCCCAAGGGAAGGTGCAGACAAGGTGTCCAGTGCTGATCAGGAGGTGCTACTGTCACCGAGTAGAATGGCGGGAGATGGTGCAGACAATGAGGTCCATGCTTCCCAACAGTCGGATCCCTTTCATTTTATGCCTCTTATCGTGAGTGGGAGGGTGGAAGGTCAGGGCAGGGGGAAGAGACGTCGGGAGACAATGGAAGGTACGGGGGCCTCATCGACTGAGAGGGCTGGGGTGGCTAGACGGAGACGGCTGGAGTGTGGGGTGGAAGTTTGTGTTTCTCAGGTGGTCGGGACCGACCTAAATGGGTCTCTTGAGCGAAGGGGGCCAGGGTCTACCTCTTCCCAATCGCCATGAATGTTCTATGCTGGAACTGTCAGGGTATCAGAGGTATGTTGACAGTTCATAACCTGGTGGAGCAAACTTTGCTGCACCAACTGGATATGGTGGTTCTATTGGAGATGAAAAATAATAGTAGACGATTTGAGTACTTAAAAAATAAGTTGCGGATGCCTTTCATGCACGCTGTTGAGCCACGGGGTTTGAGTGGTGGCCTCTGCATTTTCTAGAAGGATGTTCAACAAGTTATGTTAGTTAAATATGGCAAATTTCTTATTGAAGTTTTAGTAAAGGATGTTATTTCTGGTTATACTTGGCGTTTTTTCTCTATATATGCAAGTACATATGACAAGATCCGAGCGGATCAATGGAAAAGTTTGGGGACTTGGATAGCCAGGTGTGGGGATCCTTGCCTCCTGCTAGGGGATTTTAATGATGTGTTATCTGTCACTGAAAAATAGGGGGGCCTTATTTAGACAGAAAATTCTATGCATTCTTTTCGGGAGTTTATGGCGGATAACCATTTACTCGATTTGGGGTACCAAGGGCACCCGTTTACATGGCGGAACAAGAAGGACACGGGATTCATCCAGGCTTGATTGGACTGTGGTTTGGCCACGGCGGAGTGGGTGGAGTTATACCCCGCTGCGACTCTTCAACACATTCTTGTGGAAGGATCTGACCATCTGATGAAGCACCTATGTCTTTCTCCGTCGTTGCGCCGGCCGAGGGGGCGGTTTTTTTTTTACCCTCGATGGGGGAATTGTAACGACCCGGACCAGAAATTAAATTATTTTGAGAATTGGACAATTTTACCCTCAGTTTTGGACGGATTCGGGAGTCACTTTTTGACTGGCAGTACTTTTGAGAATTTTTCTTGGGTTGTTGCGTTGGTCTCGAACTCACGAGTTCGTAGACAGGTGGCACGCGGAAAACGGAGACCCGATGAGTTCGTTACGGGTCTAGAAGCTGCAGGGGCAGTTTGGTAATTTTGGAAAAATTGGAATTATATAGCAAATATTTTTCTCTCTCCTCGGGGGATTGGTCCATTCAATCTCGCTCCTACCCGAAGACTCCCCGTGCGAACACCGAAGACCCATTCTCATCGGATGGATTTCGATTCGATTCGAACGAAACCGAGGTCGGGAGGATCTTCCCCGCGACCCCACGAGTCTTTTGGTGTAATCATCGGAGTGGGAGCACCGCCATAGGGGACAGACGGAGGAGAGAGGTGAACCGAACCTTCTCGGCCGTTTTCCGGCCAAACCAGGTACGATCTCGGAACTTTGACCTCATATTTGGATTCCTGGTGAAAAGTAGATGAATTTCCATGTGTAGATCGTGAAAAACGGTCAAGAAATGAATAAGTTAGAAAACCTTGAAAATCGACCGGAAATGGCAATTTCCGGCGAACCAGATGGCGGTCCGGTCATCTTCTCCGGCCAGCCTCCGGTGACGGCAATGGCCGTCCGGTCGTCTTCTCCGGCGAGTCACCGATAACCGGTCGGGTTGAGTGAACCGGTCGGGTTGAGTGAACCGGTCGAGTTGAGTGAACCGGTTGGGTTGAGTCGAGTTGGACCGGGTCAGGTCGAGCCGGGCCGGGTTGGATCGGTCCAGGCGCGTGAACACTGTAGCAGGCGCGTGACCGGCGCGTGGCAGCGCGTGAGCACGTGTTCTGACCTTCCAGTGGCGCGTGGTGGCGCGTGGGACTGTTCCCGACGTCACGGCGGCGCGTGACTAGGGTTTTGGGACGTTCCGGATCAGATTTTGTTGTTTTCGAGGCCATAGGAGTTCATTTAGAGCCCGGTTGGGCAATCCCAGCGGTAAGGATTGACCGTGGAAAGGGTTTTGAGCTTGGAAAGTCAAGGTAGTTAGGTCATTATTGTGTAGGTGTTTCTTAGGCTGAGCGTCCATGAGTTTTGGGTTGGAAGGTGTTGGTAAGCGGACTTTTGATTTATAAATTGTAATGCATGTATAAATATCTTTGATTTAATTACTGTTGTGTATGGTTGTATTTATAAATTGTAATGCATGTATTAATATCCTCGATTTAAATACTGGTGTGTATGGGTGCAATGATTACCTAGAATTTATAAATGATTGCTGGATATTTGTTTTTCCAATATTTCAGTGGAAGTGTGTTGTGAGAAATGATATGGTTGTTGGATTCGGTTTTGATATTGTTGGACGTGGTAATTATTTGGTTCCATGATTTTGAGTTGAAACCGTATTTGTGATAAATGATAAACAAAATATATACTTGATTTTGGATACAAAACCGATTTGAAGGGGCCTAGGAGCCGGGCCTTGGTTCCGTGTTGGCGGACTCCCGGTGAACCCCCAATATAAACAAAACCGATTTGAAGGGGCCTAGGAGCCGGGCCTTGGTTCCTTGTTGGCGGACTCCCGGTGAACCCCCAATATAAACAAAACCGATTTGAAGGGGCCTAGGAGCCGGGCCTTGGTTCCGTGTTGGCGGACTCCCGGTGAACCCCCAATATAAACAAAACCGATTTGAAGGGGCCTAGGATCCGGGCCTTGGTTCCGTGTTGGCAGACTCCCGGTGAACCCCTAATATAAAAGATGATTTTGCAGAGATTGTGGTTGAGTCTAAGTAGTACAGATTCTAGCACACCCCAAGGGATACCCTGGTGGCTAGAGATATGATAGTCGAGAGATATGCCGACTGATGTGATATGATAGCCGAATGTTATACCGGTTGATGATACAATATGATAGCCGAGGATATTTTCGGCTCTAATATGAACCAGACGACAATTGTCATGGGCTTAATCAACCTATGAAAATACTCCGTCATCCGGGTCAGTGGGTTGGTGTGGGCGGCGACTCAGAGGGACGAATTATTGTTGGTTCACAAGTATCTGACTAGTCTGTTGTCTTGTGATTTTCCAGTAGAGATGTCAGCAATGTCTGACCTACTGACATTTGGTGTCAGAGAGTATTCCTATTTGAACCACCACTATTCCGAGGTCTTGGCTTTGACCTGTATATTATCCTGCGTCTGACAGTAGGAGTGGTCAGTAAGTACAGAGGTCTGTTGGGAACCCTGTAAGGTTTAATAAAAATTATTTAAGAACAAAGGGTATTTCTGGTATTCAAATTTTGAGGTAAAAGAGCTGTCAGACGGGATAAGGGTTCTTTCCGGGTTTCGAGGGAAAATTCGGGAAGGGTCCTGACAGGAATGACCAGGAGTGCAGGCAGATGATTGAGGAGTGCTGGCACCGGGAGACCGGAGGCACAAAAGCATTTCAGGTCTGTGAGAAATTGAAGGGAGTGCGCTTGGGTCTGCTTGGGTGGAGAAGGAGGAATCAGCGAAATAGCAAGGTGCTTATAGAGGAAGTACAGCAACAGTTACGTAGTGCTTATGTCCAACCCTCCTTTGATGGTGTGTGGGTTCGGCATAAAGAGGTTGAGCTGAAACGGTTAATCCGTGAAGAAGATTGCTACTGGAAACAAAAGGCCCAGGTTAATTGGTTACAGGAGGGGGAAAAAAACACGAAATTTTTCCATGCTTCCACAGTTAAACGGCGAAGGTCCAATCGACTTCGAGGTCTTGAAAACCAAGAAGGGGAGCGGGTAGAGGAGGTACCCCAGATGAATCAAGTAGTGGTGGGGTATTTTAAACGACTGTTCACTACTACTGACCCCTCTGCATGTCCGGCCATCTTAGGGTCTATTGGGCGGCGGGTCACGCAGGAGGAAAATGAGGCTCTAGTGGCTCCCATCACTCGGGAGGAGGTGCAGAGGGTGATGTTTCATATCAATCCATCTAAGGCCGCTGGACCAGATGGATTCACCGGACGCTTTTTCCAAAAAATTTGGGCAGTGCTTAGGGGGGGGGGGGGGGGATATGTTTGAAATGGTGGCGCATTTCAAGAGGTACGGACGGTTGCTGAGGAAAATCAATTATACGCATCTCTACTTGATTCCCAAAATTCGTAGCCCAACCAAAATGTCCCAGCTACGGCTGATTACCTTGTGCAATGTCATATATAAGGTTATTTCGAAACTCCTTACTAATCGTTTAAAATTGGTGTTGAATCGAATTATCAGTGTCAATCAGTCAGCCTTCGTGGCAGGTCACCAAATACAGGATAATATTCTTGTTGTCCATGAGCTTCTCCACTCGATGAAGCTTCATGGGCAACGGGAAGATAAGAATGTGGCTCTCAAGTTAGATGTGGCGAAGGAATATGATAGGGTGGAGTGGAAATTTGTGATTGACATGCTTAAGGGACTTTGGGTGGATGACCGGTTCTGTGGCTTTGTGTATGAATGTATGTCTTCGGTCTCTTATAGTGTATTGGCCAACGAGGAAGAAACGGATCATTTCTCCCCTAGTTGGGGACTTAGCCAGGGAGACCCGGACGGTTTCTGGAGGTGGCGCATTTCTGGAGGTCCGGACGGTTGCTGAGGAAAATCAATTATACGCATCTCTGCTTGATTCCCAAAATTCCTAGCCCAACCAAAATGTCCCAGCTGCGGGCGATTGCCTTGTGCAATGTCATATATAAGGTTATTTCAAAACTCCTTACTAATCGTTTAAAATTGGTGTTGAATCGAATTATCAGTGTTGATCAGTCAGCCTTCGTGGCAGGTCGCCAAATATAGGATAATATTCTTGTTGTCCATGAGCTTCTCCACTCGATGAAGCTTCTTGGGCAACGGGAAGACAAGAATATGGCTCTCAAGTTAAATATGGCGAAGGGATATGATAGGGTGGAGTGGAAATTTGTGATTGACATGCTTAAGGGACTTGGGGTGGATGACCGGTTCTGTGGCTTTGTGTATGAATGTATGTCTTCAGTCTCTTATAGTGTATTGGCCAACGGGGAAGAAACGGATCATTTCTCCCCTAGTTGGGGACTTAGACAGGGAGACCCTATGTCACCGTTTCTGTTCTTGGTCTGTGTGGAAGGACTATCCGCCCTCTTCCATCGTCGGGTGGAGGAGGAGGCCTTACATGGATTTCGCCTTCTTGAGTCCAGTATTGTGCGCATCAACCACCTATTCTTTGCTGATGATGCAGTTGTCTTTTGTCGGACTACGGCCAGGGAGATTGATGAAGTAAAGAATATCCTGGATTGTTATGCTGTGGGAAATATCTTGGACTCCAAGCGGATTTTGGTCTATCGAAGAAGGTTATTTTTGATGAAGTCCGAAACAGAATTGCCAGCAGGGTGTAGGGGTGGTAAGAGCAATTTCTATCCCTGGTGGGGAAGGAGATTTTGATCAAGGTGGTGGCGATGGCCATGCCTAACTTATCCATGTCGTGCTTCAAGCTCCCAATGGGGGTATGTCGGGATATTGAGAAGTTAATTGTCAACTACTGGTGGGGCAAACAGCATGGCCAACGGGGTATCCACTGGATTGCCTGGAAGAAAGTGTCACGAGTAAAGAAAGTGGGTGGGCTTGGTTTCCGGGACTTGGAATGCTTCAACTTGGCCATGTTGGGGAAGATTTGTAAGGACCCTTCCCGAATTTCTCCTCGAAACCCGGAATGAACCCTTATCCCGTCTGACAGCTCTTTTACCTCAAAATTTTATACCAGGAATACCCTTTATCTTTAAATAATTTTTAGTAAACCTTACAGGGTTCCGGACAGAACCTCTATACTTACTGACCACTCTTACCTATCAAACGTAGGATAGGATACAGGTCAAAGTCAAGACCTCGTAATAGTTGTGGTCCAAATAGGAATACCCTCTGACACCAAATGTCAGTAGGTCAGACACTGTTGACACCTCTACTAGAATACCACAAGACAACCGACTAGTCAGATACTTGTGAACCAACAATAATTCGTCACTCTGGGTCATCGCCCACACCAACCCACAGACCCGGATGACGAAGTATTTTCATAGGCTGATTAATCACAAGACAATCGTCGTCAAACCATATTAGAGCCGGAAATATCCTCGGCTATCATATCATATAAATCGACAAGTATCCTCAGCTGGAATAACATTCGACTATCATATCACATCAGTCGGCATATCCCTCGACTGGCATATCCCTAGCCACCAGGGTATCCCTTGGGGTGTGCTAGTCCTGTATCACAACTCTTTGTACTATGCATAAATAGCCTCGTGACCCGGCGGAGCCAAAACTCCTCGATGCCAGAGTCGGAGCACTCAAAGAACCAACGAAGTAAAACTCTCGATGCTAGTCGAAGAAACAATAACCAATTATATTGAAGGTTCACCGGGTTCACCGCCTATAGCGGATCCTAGTCCCATATTCTGGTCCTTCTCAAATATGTTTATCTTGGAGATTCACCGGGTTCTCCGTCTCAGCGGATCCTAACCCCGGCTCCTGGGCCCCCTTAAAACAGTATTGTTTATATTGGAGGTTCACCGGGTTCTCTGTCTCAGCGGATCCTAACATCGGCTCTTGGGCCCCCTCAAAACCGTATTGTTTATATTGGAGGTTCACCGGGTTCTCCGTCTCAGCAGATCCTAACCCCGTCCAAAATCGAGGGTAAAATTGTCCAATTCTCAAAATAATTTAATTTCTGGTTCGGGTCGTTACAAGATTGGCTGGCGCATTATTCATGATCCAGCTTTGCTACTAGCCCAAGTGTTTCAAGACAAGTACTACCCTAATGGCTCGTTCCTCCAGGCACAGGTAGGCCGTAGGTCCTCATAGGGGTGGAAAGGTCTTCTTCAAGGCCGGAAAGTACTGGAGGCGGGATTGCGGTGGAGGATTAGGGATGGTGCGCAAGTACAGGCTATATCTGATCCATGGGTACCAATTCCATACACATTCAAGGTGACTTCTTCCCACCCTGATATTCCTCATTCTGTGAAAGATTTGATTGATCAGGATATTCACACATGGAAGGCTGATCTGATAACTCGGTGCTTTCGGCATGAGGAGGCCTATGCTATACTTCGGTTACCTCTTAGCCGGTGGGGCTTAGGGGATAGGTGGATGTGGCATTTTACCACGACTAGATGCTATTCGGTGAGGTCGGCGTATGGGGTGGCTTTGTATCTCCACAGAAATGGAGAGCTAGGTAGATGCGGGGTGGGGGAGTCGAGCTCCTTACCAGATGAGGGTCTGAAGTGGAGTCACATATGGGCGATGCAGGTGCCACCGAAGCTTAAGCAATTTATCTGGCGGGGATACAGCAGTGCATTGGTGGTCCGAGCCAATTTGGTGCGGCAACGGTTGATGGTGGATCCGGTTTTCCCGGTATGTGGTCTTGATGTGGAAACGGAGGTCCACCTATTTTTTCATTGTCCTTTTGCCAAGGCTTTCTGGTTTGGAAGCCCCCTTATGCTAGACGTATGTGCGTTGGAAGGTTCTAATTTTCAGGGTATATGGAAGTGCTTGATTAGTAAATTTCACCAATTTCCCCATAAGGTAGAACTGATTCAGACACTCACATTTGGACTTTGGCAAATATGGAAACATCAGAATCGGATGGTGTTTGAGGGGAATCCTATTCACCCGGAGGAGGCCATTGTCGGGCTCCTTAAGGGTGTGTCGGAATTTCGGGAGCTTGGAGTTTCGGCTTTAGGCGGACCTTCCTCATTGCCTAGACTGCCAGATCCGGGTGATGTTGCGATGATGCATATTTGGAAGAAACCGGCCATGGAACTCCTAAAGGTTAATTGTGATGGTGATTGGTGTCGAGATACAGCGAGCGGTGGGGTGGGTTGGGTTATCCGGGATAGTTTTGGATTACTGGTGTCTGCAGGAGGGAAACGGGGTCTCTGTCTGAAGTCGAGTTTGGTGGCAGAAGCAGAGGCGATGCGTAGTGCCCTTTCGCATTGTTTGCTGGCTGGCCACGAGCAGGTGGTGATGGAATCTGACGCTTTGGGACTTGTCCAGATCCTTCTTGGCTAGAACCTTGGTGATGCTGATCTTGACTGTATTATTTTTGATATCCAGGCCATGGCCTCGAGAATGGAGAGGATTCAATTTGTTTATGCTTCCAGGCAAGCTAATAGAGCAGCTCACCTTGTAGGTGGGTTTGTTTCTAAGATTGGTGGGTACCATTGTTGGGATGAGTTAGGGATGGATTGGTTGTTTGACACCTTAGCATATGATGCGGGTGTCTCTATTCGTTATTAATAAAATTTATGATGTTCTAGTAAAAAAAAAAAAAAAGGAATCTTACTTTGGTTTGAAATAACTTAACTTTTGACGCTGAGACGACTAAACCATTTTTCTGGACAATTTCTAAGAATTTTTTGAGATGTTTCCAATGTTGTTCTATGGATTGTGAGAAAATAAGGACATCATATATGTAGACTATTGAAAATTCACTATATGGGTTGAATATTTCGTTCATGATGTTCTGGAATTCACTAGGTGCATTTTGAAGGCCAAATGGCATTACATTCCATTCGTAATTTCGAAATGGGGTGACAAAGGCAGTTTTATACCTATCACTCTCATGGATTTGGATTTGCCAAAATCCACTTTTCATATCAATTTTCTAAAAGATGACGGCATTTCCTAAACGGTTGACTAGATCTCTTTTATTAGGGATTGGGTACCTAATCCATTCAAGAACTAAATTAAGAGGCTTATAATTGATGACTAGTCTGGGGACTCCTCTTTCTAATTCTGCTTGCTTTTGAACATAAAATGCAGCGCATGACCATGGGGATTTGCTTCTCCTGATTATTCCTTTGTGGAGTAGTTCATTAATCTTTTTTTTACAAAATTCCATTATTTCTTGACTCATTTGTATCGGCCTTGATTTTGTGGGTATTTTATTTTCACTGAAATCTTTAACATAGGGAAGACGTACTATATGTTTTTTCCTATGCCAGAAAGCATTAGGGAAATCAGCGCAGACTTTACTTTTAATACTTACTTCAAACTCCTGAATTATAGATTGAAGAGTTCCTTGTTTTAATTGATCTTCAATTCTTTTAAATTTAATTTTTTCTTTAAGAAAAGATAACAGTTGGGTTTTACAATTAATTAAATTGATTGTTTGTGATATAGATTCCTTTTGGAAGGCTTTTACTGTTTGGATTGTAGGATTAACTAGAAATTTGAATGTGACTTTTTGTTGCATTGGGTAGGTGGTTATTTCATCATAATTTGTTGTGAAAGGATATAACAATGTTATGAATGGGAGGCCTAGAATCATTTTTATTTGTCCAAATGATCAAAAGCTTTATTAATAACGAACAGAAACACCAGTATCAAAAGCTAAGGTATCAAACAACCAATTAGTCTCCAGTTCATCCCAACAATGATGCCCACCAACCCTAGTAACATAGGCGGCAACAAGATGCGCAGCTTTTTTAGCCTGCCTAGATGCAAACACAAATTGGACACTTCATAACTGCTTAACAAGTGCATGGATATCAAAGAGAATACAAACCAAATCAGCATCATTTGGACTCTGACCATTCAGGATGCCCACATCCGGTTTTCTCCATCGAAGCTCCACCTCAAGACCGGGACCCCTAACTCACGGAATTCAGCCACGCACTTGGTGAGATTGACAATGGCCTCCTCCGGCCTCAAAGCAATACCATCAAACACCATCTGATTGCGGCTCTTCCAGATCCTCCAGAGGCCAAAAGTAAGCGTCTGAATCAACTCCTCTCTATGAGATAAGAGGTGAAATTTAGCAACCAAGCTTTGCCAAATACCAGAAAAACCCTCCCCTGCTAAAGCACTGACATCAAGCATAAGAGGGCTACCATATCAGAAGAACCTAGCAAACTGACAGTGAAAAAATAAATGGAGCTCAGTTTCCTCAGCTAGATCACAAACAGGGCAAACGGGATCCACGAGCAGTCTACGTTGCACCAAATTGGACCTAACTGCAAGGGTGTTGTTGCATCCTCTCCAAACAAATTGTTTAAGCTTAGGCAGGACCTTCATAGACCAGATTTGACTCCATTTTAGACCCTGAGTGGAAGAGGAACTGGATTCCCCCTCCCCCCGCCTGCCCAACTCACCGTTCCAATGCAGAAACAGAGCAACACCATAAGCCGATTTCACTAAATAACAACCATTCCTGGTAAAATACCACATCAAACGATCACCCATGCAGCACTGGCTAAGGGGCAGCCGTAGGATTACTTGGGCTTCCTCCTTATGAAAACATCGAGCTATTACCTCTTCCCTCCAAGTATGAGTGCCCTAATCAATCAAATCTTTCACATATAGAGGAATATCAGGATGGGAAGAAGTCACCTTAAATGTATATGGAGTAGGCAGCCGAGGATCAGACCGTGACTGGACCTGGGCACCATCTCCAATCCTCCACCTCAAACCTGCAGCTAGAATTTTCTGACCTTGGATAAGACCCTTCCAACCCCAAGAGGATCGGTGTCCCACCAATGCCTGAAGGAACGTCCCATTGGGGGTAGTATTTGTCTCTCAGCACCTGAGAAATTAGCAATGAAGGATCCTAAACAATACGCCAGCCAATCTTCCCAAGCATTGCCAAATTAAAAAATTCCAAGTCTCTGAAACCCAGCCCTCCCACCTTCTTCACCCGGGACACCTTCTTCCAAGCCACCCAATGGACACGACGCTGACCATGTTGTTTCCCCCACTAACAATCAGTAACCAGCCGCTCAATATCCCAACACACACCAATCGGGAGTTTAAACCACGACATAGCATAGTTTGGCATAGCCATGGCCACCGCCTTTATCAATACGTCCTTACCAGCAGAGGAGAGAAATTGCTACGCCCAACCTTGCACTTTACTGGCTATTCTGTTTCGAACTTCATCAAATATTACCTTCTTGGACATACCAAAATCCACCTGGAAACTAAGATACTTCCCAAAACCATCCCGGGCTGCGATCTGACATCTCCTAGTCAACCTTCTCCGTAGGCGCTTTGAACAATTCCCCCCAAAGAACAGGGAACTTTTCTCAAGATTGACAAGCTGGCCTGATGCCACTGCATAACAATCTAGTACATTCTTAATTGTAACAATCTCATTACTATTGGCATGGAAACAAATAACCGCATCATCAGCAAAGAATAGATGTGAAATCCTAAGAGCACTGAACTCCACCAAACGCAACCCATGAATAGCTCCCTCCTCCTCCCGCCGGCGAAAAAGAGCATAATGCCCTTCAGCACACACCAGGAATAGAAAAGGCAACATGGGGTCACCTTGCCGGATCCCCCTACTAGGCGTAAAATATCCTGTTTCCTTCCCATTGACCAGGACACTGTAGGAGACCGAAGCCATGCCTTCAAAAATCAAACCACAAAACCGATCTGCCACCCCAAGGCCTTTGAGCATATAAGACACAAAACTCCACTCCACCCGGTCATAGACCTTGGCCATATCAAGCTTCAATGCTAGTTCCATATCCTCCAATTTACCTCTATGCTTCATGGAATAGAGAAGCTCATGGACTACAAGAATATTATCATGTATCTGCCGTCCCGACACAAATGCTGACTGATTGATACTAATAATCTGAGCCATCACCAGTTTTAACCGATTAGTAAGGATTTTCGAAATTACCTTCTAGAGAACATTACATAACGCAATAGGGCGCATCTAGGACATCTTGACCGGACTAGGAACCTTGGGAATCAGACAAACATGGGTATGATTAATTTTCCGGAGTAGCCTCCCCGTACGCCAAAAATGTATCACCATATCACAAATATCACGCCCCACCACCTCCCAATTCTTGTGCAAAAAATGACTAGTAAAGCCATCCAGCCCAGGGGCCTTTGAGCGATTAATATGGAACACTACAGCCTTCACTTCATCCCGGGTAATGGGTGCCAATAGTCCCTCATTCTCCTCCGGCGTAACACGCCGTTCTAGACAAGACAAAATGGCCGGACAAGTTTGAGAATGAGTAGTGGTGAACAACAGCTCAAAATAATCCACCACCACCTGCTGCATCTGAACGCCCTCCTCCACCCACACACCGTCCTTATTTTCTAGTCCCCTTAGTCTATTAAATCGTCGTCATTTGACAGTGGAGGAATGAAAAAAATTTGTGTTTTTATCCCCTCCCTGTAGCCATTGAACTCTAGCCTTTTGTTTCCAGTAACACTCCTCAACTCGGATCACTCGCTTCAACTCGGATCACTCGCTTCAACTCCAATTCTTTTTGTCTCACCCAAGCCCCATCAAAGCTAGGTTGCACATAAGCACTACGCACTTGCTGCTTCAAATCATCAATAAGGACCTTACTATTTCGCTACTTGACCTTCCTCTATCCAAGAAGACCAGACCGCACCCCCTTCAACTTTTCACACACTTGATAAGCATTCGAAACTCGAATCTCATGATGCCAACACTCCTTAATCGCTCGTCGACACTCCTGCTCATTCCCCCATCTTGAGTAAAAAACAAACCTCATCTTTGGCCGGCGCAGCGGCGGCGATAAACGCAGCAAGAGCATCAAGTGATCGGACCCTTCCACAAGGAGGTGATGCAGAGTCGCAGCTGGGTACAAGTCCACCCACTCCGCTGTGGCCAAACCACGGTCCAAACGAGCCTGAATGAACCCCGAGTCCCTCTTATTTCTCCAAGTATACGGGTGACCTTGGAACCCCAAATCGAGCAAACGGTTATCAGCCACAAATTCTCTAAAGGAAAGCATTGAATTTTCAGAACGAATGAGGCCCCCATCTTTTTCGGCAACCGACAACACATCATTGAAATCACCCAACAAAAGGCATGGATCTCCAAAATTAGCAATACGGGACCACAACAACCTCCATTGGTCAACACGTATCCTATCATCCGTGCTTGCATATATAGAAAACAATCTCCAACAATAACCAGTAACAAAATCTTTTATTAAGACTTCAATAAGAAATTCACCGTACTTTACTAACACTACTTGTTGTACATCCCTCCAAACAATACATAGGCCACCACTCAAACCCCATGGCTCTATAGCATGCATGAAGGGCATCCCCAACTTACTTTTTAAATAACAAAACCAGCTACTATTTTTCTTCGTCTCAAGCAACACAACAATATCAGGCCGATGAAGCAAAGTTTGCTCCACCAGGTTATGAACGGTCAGCATACCCCCGATACCCTAACAGTTCTAGCATAGAAAACTCGTGGCGACTGGGAAGAGGTGGAACATGCACCCCTTCGCTCAAGAGAACCATTAAGGTCGGTCTCGACCACCTGAGAAGCGCCCACTTCCACCCCACATTCCAGACGTCTACGCCGAACCACACCATCTCACAGCGTTGATAAAACTCCCTCACCTTCCATCACCAGCCGACGACATTTACTGTGACCAGCACAACCAACCCTTGCACCCACAATAATGGGCATAAGCTGAAAAGGATCTGATTGCTGTGAGAAAGGGACAACCTACCTGGTACGGTCCCCATCCTCCCTAACCAAATCCCGCACATCATCCTGTCCACGACTCGACTCCCCATCAGCTACTACCACAGAACCCAAAGTCTCCACCACACCATTAGGCCCATTAGTTCCCTTCGCAGGGGGTACCTGAACAGATGCACCACCGCCCTCAGGCTGCTCAACAAAAACATCCTCCCGGGAAAACAGACCACCCACCTCACGATCCACCAGAGAGCCCCCCGAATCCACCTCTTGCATCCGTCCCCCTTTGCGAATCAAGCCAACATCAAAGGAGGCCTAAAATCATTTGATCACTTATATTTCTGAGTAAGACAAATGGTGTTTTAAAACAGACATTATCTTGGCAAATATGGGCTTTTTGGATTTCATACTTGAGTTCCATTTTACTACCGTTTGCAGATTTTAAGGATTGGGTTGATTTATTGTAATATTTTGTTGGGACTAACACTTCCTGAAGACAGTTCATATCTGCACCTGAATCAACAAGGGCTATAGTTGTTAACTCAAAATCTTGAATTACCAATCTGACTGTGATGTAACATTTTTTAATATGAATTTGTTGTATAAAATTAAAGATATTATCGTGATTTTGATCTTTTTCTTCTTCATGCAAGAGTGTTCAACGTCCAAATTACTTGTGCCGATTAACTGAATTTTTATAGCTTGATTTTCAATTTTTAACTCTTGACTCGTAAGTTTTAACTGTTTGATATCTTCTTTAATCTTGTTAACTTCTGATTGTAAATCTTGAATGGTGACTTCTTTCTTGGTTTTGTTTAATCTTTCTAACGTTGTAGTAAGGCTTATTTTGGCTGAGGCTTTTTTAACTTGATCCTGTTCTTGTTCATTTCAGAGAATTACTCTTCTTAACTTTTTCAGGTATTCTGACTTTAAATATGGGTTCTCAATTTACCCAATTAAATCTATTAGTGATTCTTCTTGTTCTTCTTGTTTGGTAAGGACATTGACTGTTTTACAACAATTATCTTGACAACCTATTTTAATTCCTAGAGAACCGGACATCTCATCTTCAGTAGATGTGTGATTACTAGAATCTGACTCAGAAAGGATTTCTTCACTGGAATAAGTATTTCTTAATTCTAAGATTCGTATGAAGTCTTCTTTTTCTTCATCAGTAATTTTTAACTGGTTAATCTTGTTTTTTACTGGACAATTATTTGCAGAATTACCAGGATTTTGACACTTATAGCATTTGGCTTTGTGTTTGTCTGTTCGTGACTTGGGTAACTAATTTTTTGACTCATTTGGCCAATGTTTTCTTGGTCTCTTCTTCTCATAAAATTTGTCAGTCTGGAATTTGTGTTTTTTATAATGTTTATAATATTTCTTATGACTGTATTTATGTTTTCTTTCAGAAATATGTTTATTTTTCTGTGAAGGTGGAATGGGAGGTAAGCCATATTGTTCGCAGAGTTTCCTAGTTCATATTTTGCTTTTCTTTTATCATTATTAATTTGCTTACTTAATTTCATGTCGATGCACATTTTTAATCTTTCCTTCTGAAAGACACTTACTATATTTCCATAAGTAAGTTTATTGTAATCGATTTGACCTTGTTCATTACTTAGCACTTGTCAGATTTTATGGGCAAATAGATTTGGTAAACCATTAATAAATTTTTCTTTCCAGAAAGACTGATTACTATCATCTCTTTGCATTGCTCTTAATATAAAGACATCTTTATACCACCTAAAGTCACTTAATGTTGGACATATGAGATTACTGAGTTGATCATGAATTCTAGTAGTGACATTACTTGCAGTTCCTATGAAATGTTCTATTATTATGAGTAGTAAAGTATTAACTGCATCAGGAATTCCAGCCCTAATTCTCTCATCAAAGACAGGGAGGCCTTCCTCATCGTGTAAGACATAATGTATGATTTCCTGTCTTGACTGTTCAGTGAGATGTTTTTCCCACCAAGCACAAAGGGTTCCGGAAAGTCCGATGATGAAGAGATCAAGGATCTCTGGTTGACTAAGATTATGATTGGTAGGTAACATAACTGTTAACAACCATTGAAATATGCTGTAATTTATTTAATATTTCTTGTTCAAATAAACCATCTATATTCCATTCGTAGAGTTTATCAGCGAATACTGTAAATTGATTTCGGAATATTCTTTCTTCATGTTGAATATCTGGAGCCGTTGGTCTATTATACCATTTTTTTGGTAAAACTAGTTGGGTTTACTTTAGTAGATATTCATTTTAATTCAAGTTTTTTAAATGCATTTTCAATTTTACTGATGTCACTAGAAGTTAAGTCTTTTATCATTCGTTCTACTTTTATTATAGAAGATGAAGGTTTGGATGATAATCCCGTCTTACTACCAGAGAATGTTAATAATGGTGATTCTCGTTTGGGCTTTGGACCTCGTTCTTCAATTACTGGTTTATCAATTTTTGTTTCAATTTTATCCAACTGTTTTCCTAGGGTTATTAAACTTTGATTCGTATAGTTGTTCTATTCAATTAGTTTTTTAAAATCTTGACATGTTTCTTGGGTAGCGACTTTAAATGGAGAGGCTACAACTTTGGCTTTATTGATATTAATTATGATTGTTTCTGGAGGAGGATGACTAGATGTTATTTCTATTGAATCTTCCTTTTTCCAATGTTCTTTGGTAATGACCTTTAAGTTATTAACTTCTGGGCAATGTTTCTCAGCAAAGTCGAAGAAGAATATATTAGATTGGGTTTGCCTCATTAAATCTTCCCAAAGTTGAAATAATTTTTTTTTTTCTTGTGGATTAAATCTTTGTCTGAAAGCATTTCTTCGTTCAATGTTTTTAATTGACTCAATATCTAAATTTAGTATTGTCAAACTAATTTTAAATGGTTTTGTCATTGTTAACAATTGAGAATTGACTTCAAAATCTGACTGGGTTGGTGAAGTTGGTTCTTTATAAGTACCATAGCTAACTTGAGAATTGGTTTGGACACCTTTTAACTTCAAGTGTTTTAACTCTTGGGTTATTTCATTATCTCTTGTGGATTCAGTCATAGTAGATGCAGTTCCAGCAAAAGAATGCCTGGTAGGGTCAATTCTTGCAGAAGATGATGTATCTTCTATATCTCTGAGTTGGACACTAGACCTGGATCTTTGCCTATCAAATCTTATTTTGACTGTGCCATCTAAGTATTGTTGTATATCATCAAAATTTGTAAAGTTTCTTTGTATATTAAGCGGTTGATTTTCATTTACTAATGATCATTCAGCTGGGAGATTAACATCCGACCAACTGATCATTTGGGGGACTCTTATTCTTGAATTTTGTTGGTTACTTTGTATTAGCAAGGTTTGATCTTTTGGACTTTTATTAAGGGCCTGGAAATTCATGTTTGTACCTGTGGTCTTGTAATAAATCCGGAATATTAAAGCTAAGGGTTGACTACCTTCAAGTATATGATATCCTGAGGTTTTAATATTTAATGTTAAAGCGTTTAAGACATGGGGATCAGAGAGACTTATTGTGAAGTCTAGATAACAATCAAAGTGGTTTGGTCCATTACATAAACTTTACTCTATCATTCCAAGAGAGCTATCACCAAAGTTAGTGAATCTTGCATCTGGGAGACATAATAAGACTGAAAGTCCTAATCTTGATAATGGTTTGACTGCTACTTGGACCAAGCCTATGTGGAGGAAGTTATGACCATCTTTCCTGTGTTTTCTCAGGGACTCAACATTAAATAATTGACAAGTTTCATGTTCTTTACTTAAAGCATAAACTTGTTCTACTGTTTTAACATGATTTTCACTTTTAAATGAGGAAATTGACCATTTTTTCTTATAAATTTCATTGGTTGGAATTTTGGGTATATTCCAGTCATGGAAGTTTACTTCTTCACTAGCATCATATGTTACTTGTTCTTCATTAACTATATCTGGAATTTTTGTTAAATTTGACAAACCAGATCTAAAGCTGGTTGAAGAATAAGATCTAAATAATTGACTCATTTTTCCAAAGTTTTAGGTATCCTATATACCTTCATTAAACTATCACTGTCTATCTAGTAAATTCATAAATACCTTAGAATCTACTGTTGTTCACTCCTCTCCGCTCATGCACCACCCGCTCATGCCTCTCCTCTGGGACTTATTATTTGGGTCCGGACCTACTGTTTGGAGAAAAGATAGAACAATAGATTATGAGGCTAATATGATTAAACAGGATAAACAACTTGGGTGGATGAGTTAGCTAAGCAGAAATAAGATAAATAGTGATAACCAACCACTTGGGTGGATGAGTTAACTAAGCAGAAATAAGATCTCAACACTTATGGCTCTAATACCAAAGGGCGTGGAAGCAGGTGACTAGTGAGACTGGTCGTAAATGAGGATTAGCTCTTCTGTAAGGGAACGGATAATCTCAAGAATTTGAGGAATAAGGTTATAATTTAAATAACATGAGAAAATGTAAATAAGGTGGAAAATAATTAATTGTAAAATCCAACATTTATCTTTTCTTAAAGAATAAATTAAATTCAAAATAATTGAAGATCAATTAAAACAAGGAACTCTTCAATCTAAAATTCAGGAGTTTGAAGTTTGAAGTAAGTATTAAAAGTAAAGTATGTGCAGATCTCCCTAATGCCTTCTGGCATAGGAAAAAACATATAATATGTCTTCCCTATGTTAAAGAATTCAATGAAAATATAATACCCACAAAAGCAAGGTAGATACAAATGAGTCAAGAAATAATGGAATTTTGTAAAAAAGAGATTAATGAACTACTCCACAAAGGAATAATCAGGAGAAGCAAATCCCCATGGTCATGCGCTGCATTTTATGTTCAAAAGCAAGCAGAATTAGAAAGAGGAGTCCACAGATTAGTCATCAATTAAAAGCCTCTTAATTCAATTTTTGAATGGATTAGGTACCCAATCCCTAATAAAAGAGATCTAGTCAACCGTTTTGGAAATGCCGTCATCTTTTCAAAATTTGATATGAAGAGTGGATTTTGGCAAATCCAAATCCATGAGAGTGATAGGTATAAAACTGCCTTTGTCACCCCATTTGGCCATTACGAATGGTATGTAATTCCATTTGGCCTTAAGATTGCACCTAGTGAATTCCAGAACATCATGAACGAAATATTCAACCCATACAGTGAATTTTCAATAGTCTACATAGATGATGTCCTTATTTTCTCACAATCCATAGAACAACATTGGAAACATCTCAGTAAATTCTTAGAAATTGTCCAGAAAAAGGGTTTAGTTGTCACAGCGTCAAAAGTTAAGTTATTTCAAGCCAAAGTAAGATTCCTTGGTTTCAATATATTCCAATCCACAGTCAGACCAATTAACCATGTCATTGAATTTGCCGATAAATTTCTAATTGAAATTTTAGACAAAAGTCAACTTCAGAGGTTTCTAGGTTCCCTCAATTATGTTTCCGATTTTTATCAAGTTCTATATATATATATATATATATATATATTATATATATTTTCAAATATATGTATGTATGTACTTATATTTGTAATATATATATATACACACATAATACACACTTATATATATACATATACATATACATATACATATACATATACATATGTATATGTATATGTGTATATGTATATGTATATATGTATACGAATTTAAGTATATGTATATATATATATTATATATACATTTTTGTACAAATATGTACATATACATACATACATTCATATATGTAATACGAATTGAAATTGAGTGAGCAATTTTTTAATTTAGGATGCTAAAATCATTTTCTGGCAAAATGTTTTCGTGGACAAGAAATGCAAATTTCTTTGCATGCTTTGCCTGCGGTACGAGGCTCATATGCTCATACACAGGAGGACCCAGCGTCACATGCGGTCAAAATGACCATTCACAGAGACAAGAAAGCATAACCAAAAAAACCGTGCAACTTTCTTTGGACTTGTTCAACACTATCTTCAACTCCCCCTTCCCCTCTCTGAATCTCTTTTGTCATCTCTCCCAATCTCCTGAATACATACATACATATGCACGTATACATATATGTAAGTATATATCTATCTATATATATAGCCCAAAGGGCTATTTGGTTAATTTTGTGATAATGCCGAAAATGCCCATGTGTAACAGAAATATTAAATGATAGATTTTTAAGGTCATGAGGGTAAAACGGTCAAGTTACATTTATTAAATAAAATATCAAAAGACGAAGCCTTGCATCCATCACCTATATCTCAGAATGTTAGATCCATCGCCAACTTCATCCACTCCTACATCAAAAAGCCTGCGGCGAAGCTAGAGAGAGAGAGCACTTCATTGATTGCGAGAGAGAACCACTGCAGTCATCTCACTTGGGCGCCCCTAGTCTTATCGCTGCTGTAAATCTCCAAGCCGTGGAGGGTATTGTTGAAATCCCCAAACGTGATTGCTTGAGCCATGATTTAGTTTCATCACTGCTGCAAGTGTCCAAGTCGTTGAGGGTATTGTTTAAATCCCCAACTGTGATTACCTCGAGCCACGATTTCAAGTAAGATTTTTTTCCGTTCATACTTGATTTCTTCATCCAATATTCGAATCTCCACAAATTTGTATTTTGGGTTGAAATTTAGATCTAGGGTTCCAGTTCCAGCGATGTGGGTGTGGGTTCCAATTACAACTATTTCGCGGACTCTCGATTGCCGTCTCCCAAGGCCAATGACGGTGCCGCCACAAACACTCCGATTCAAAGATAAAAACTTTCCGGTTTGATTTTCATATTTGTTTTGCTTTTTTTTTTTGTGTTTTGCACAACTGAATGAGGCTTTCAAGGTTTGCCATGATAGAGCTTATAAAGTGAAATTAGGCATGGTTTATTTTGTTGAAATGATCTTGCTAGAGGAGGGAAACATCTACTCTCATAGACTTGTACTATATGTAGCTTGTTGACAACCTAAAGGTGTGGAACAAATATCCCTGGAGAAGAGTGTCATTTGAAAAAATGAAAGATTCCCTAACAAGGGCCCTAGTGGGCGTATATATATAAATATATAAATACGTGTGTATATATGTGCATATATATATATATATATATATATATATATATATATCTATGTTAGTATGTATATGTATACATATATACACACATAATATGTATATATGTATGCCTATATATGTGTATATGTATATATGTATACATATATATATGTCTGTGTGTATTTGTGTATAAGTATGTATGTGTACATACATGTAAATGTGTATATGTATATGTATATATTCTAGAAATTCGAATTGAGATTGAGTGTGCTATCTTTTAATTTAGGAATCCTAAAATTATTTTTCTGGCATGTTTTCTTCGCATACTCTACTTGCGGTACAAGTCTCTTATATCGATACATAGTCGGACCTAGTGTTATACGCGTTGAAGATGACCCTTTATAAAGACAAGAAAGCTGAAGCATACAAATCGTGCAACTTTCTTTGGACTTCTTCAACACTATCTTCAACTTCTAGGTATCTCTCTGAATCTCTTGTGTCCTCCCTCCAAATCTCTCTGCTCTTTCTCCCAATCTCCTACATACATATATGTATCCAAATATATGTACATATACATACATACATATGTACGTATACATATATGTAAATATATATATATATATATATATATATTTATGTATGTATACTTATATATATGTACAAATACATACATGCATATATATATATATACACATATATACATACATACGTATGTACTTATATATTTATGTATTTTTTTGTATATACATGTACATATATTTGAAACTAATATGTACTTGTTAATCTATTTTCAATACTTTTTGGTTGACTTTCATTTGTTAATAACCATTCTAATGGTAATGTTATGTCTAACCATTTTATAATTTGTGGGACTCTTACGTCTGCGTCTCTTTTACTGGTTGTTATTAATAAAGTTTGATCTTTTGGGCTTTTATTAATTGCGTTGAAGTTCATATTTGTACCTGTGACTTTATAATTAATCCTATAAATTAATGCTAATGGTTGGACTCCTTCAAGGACTTCATAGCCTGACATCCTGATATTTAATGTTAAGGATTTAAGGACATGTGGGTCACTAAGACTTACTATAAAATCTGGATATTAAAATAAACTGGACCATTAAAAGGACTTGTTTCAATCATTCCCAGGAGGCTATCACTATAATTGGTAAATCTTGCATCTCGGAGTGATAGTAAGACGGACGTGTTAAGGCCATTTCTTGTTAAAGGTTTTATTGCAACTTGGACTAACCCTATGTGGAAGAAATTATGACCATCTTTTTTGTGTTTCCTTAGTGACTCAGCATTAAATAATTGACAAGTTTCATGTTCTTTATTTATGGCATAAACTTGTTCTACAGTTATTACATGATTTTCTCCTCTAAAGGATGAGATTGACCATTTTTTTTATTTTATAAATTTATGTACTAGGTACTTTTGGTATATTCCAATCATTGTAATCTATTTTATGTTCTGACTTATTAAAATAATATTCTTCATTTACTATATCTGGAATTTTACTGATATTACTTGTATTGGAACTAGTACTTCCTATACTAGCACAAGAGTTGGATCTAAAAAGTCAATTCATCTTTGATAAGTTTCTGGTTACCAAGACAGTTTAATGTTTTCTACTATTTATCTTTAATCTTGTTTTCTATTGTTCTCTCTCTTCCCGGTCATGCCGCATCCGCTCACGCCTATCCTCAGGACTTATTGTTCAGACCTGGTCCAACTGTTTGGGTTAAGGTTGAACGAGAGAATTTAGGATTTCAAGATAAATAATATAGAAAATAAAGATGACAAGATAAACTAGCCACTTGGGCGGATGAATTAACTAGATAGATAACCAGCCACTTTGGTGGTAATGGAAGTAGGAATACATGACAGGAATTAATGACAAAATAAATGACAGGAATTAACTCAATTAACTCTTATGGCTCTGATACCATCATATATATATATATATATACACATATATATGGGGACGGATGAATGACACTACATTTTTAACACAAGATTTAAAACCAATATTTAACCATTAGATTAATTCACCTTTCAATGGTTAGATACAATTGAATTTGTAAGATTAATATTTTTTATTCAAATTATTTTCACCTTAAATCAAAATGCTACATTCCTAATTAAGAATTTTCTTCCATTAATTATGTAACAAAATATTTTTATTAACTTCTTCCTTACAGAAACTCTTATTCTATAACCCAAAAAAAAAAATTCGCTTCTTCTTCCGCCATGTTACTGCCACGCCAATAAAATTATAAAATGTAGTTTTTTTGGCACTAGAGTTGAAGGAGAATTCACTGGTAATTAAGCGAGAAAACATTTTAGGGCTTTTTAGTGATCAATTTCTGGGGTTTTGTAGTGATCAATTTTTGGGATTTTGTAGTGATCAATTTATGAGGAAGAAGAAGGTCGCCTCTGTTGGGGAAGAAGAGGAAGAGAACTTAGTAGATCAAAGAGGAAGAGAGCTAATGAGAAAATAATAAAATCGCCTCTGTTGGGGACAAAAGGAAATGATAAAATAATCAAGTTTAATGTTCTCAAATTTGAACTTGTTTAATGGTGAACAGTCTGAATTTTTTTTTCAAGGGACTGTGAAAGGAGATGAACGGAGAATGTGAGGAAGATGAGGGAAGGGAGAAGGACGATGAAGAAAAGGCAAGGGAGGAGTGGGAAGTTGAGAGAAACAAGGAAAATAGTTAATGTTTGAAAGAAGATTAAGGGAAAATAATTAATGAGAAAGGAGCGAGAATATTAATTTAAATGTTACATGATTTTTTCTCAATTTATAATTATTTAAATTAATAAAATTTAATATGGCAAATTAGATTAATCCGAATCATTAAACGTATATAGAGGTAACGGTATAAAATTTGTATTAATTCTTGTGTCAAAAATGTACTGCCATTGATCCGCCTATATATATACATATTTTATATACATATACTTACATATATAAAATCTTCCTTGCTCAAGTTTTATAGTTCAAACTTCTCATAGATCTTCTTGTACAATCTCTAGTTCACCAATAGCAGTATAGTGATGGCCAATGCGATTGTGAATTTCTTCCCTTATTATTGAATTATTTCTATTATTTGGATCTTGTAACAGCTGATTTAATGTTTCTATTTCTTGTCTATGGCGTCTAATAGTTCGTTTTATGTCTTATAATCGTTCTTTAGTTCTAGTAATTGTATAGTACAAAATATTCATAAACAGTATGATGTAAATAAAGTAAACAGTTACTAAGGCTGGTAGATTCCTCAAAAGTAAGAAGCAAAAAAAATAATGTACGAACTATAATTAATATGTTTAAAGTATAGCTTCCGTCCTTAAGGTATTTTACAATAATCTCATACTATTAAATTGCTAAACAAGACTCTGGTACCAAATTCGAACAACAGGGTTCTGTTAGATAACTATATGGCCAGTACAACTACTAAACACCAAGCCTTGAACTTGGAACTGCATGAACACAAACCAATTCACAGGGTTTTAAGAGCAGAACTCAGAGGTTCTTGAACTCAGAGGTCCCCTGATTATTGTTGGCTCTGCTAGATAACTATATGGCCAATACAACTACTAAACAGCAAGCCTTGAACATGGAACAAGGACATGGAACTTCATGAACACAAACCAACTCACAGGATTATAAGAGCAGAATTCAGAGGTCCCCTGACCTTTGTTTAGTAGTTATCTTAGCACTCATATACTTATAATAGAGTGTTCAAGCAAAGTATGATCGCCGGTTTAGCAAGATAATAGTATATGATCATACTGTTTCCCTGTTTTGGACTTGAAGCCTTCTTGAAGAACCAGTAAAATAGAAAAGAGAAAGCTTACTTGAAGATTATTGTTGAATCTGAATTGTACTCTTTATTGATGAAACACTCCTTTGTACATAAACTGGCTTATTTGTACAAGAGCTCAACACATGAGCACCTATGGAAATTAAGAAAGAAAACTTGAGATTTTTGGGACAGAGCTTCTTGGTGGATGTTTGTGATGCTTGATGATCAATATGTCTTTCCTTCTTCTTACATCTTTTTATATCCAAAGAGTAGAAAATAAGACAAAAGAGTGAAGCTTCTTGTATCATGGACAATCTGGATTATTCCTTATGCATGATGTGAATTGCTCAACATGTCTACTTCTTTTATGTGTAGGCTTATTTGGCATGTTTTTTTTTATTGTGTCATCTTATCTGGCATGTTTTCAACTGCACAACTCTTTGCTACTTTATTTTTCTTGATAAGTCTGATTTTGTTGTCTGCTACCAGCTTTATTCATTTGTCTTCTTGCTACCCCTCCATCATATTTTCAATATTATGTTGAGCAACAGTATCAAAGCAGTAGGAGGATACAGTTTCATCAAATTCTTCATAATCCTACTCTCGTTGGTAAATTATCTCTTGGACTTCTCTAGAGACTTCTACATGAGGAATGGATCTCATTAAGTCTTTGCCTTGAGAACCATCAATGTAAATCTGCATATGTCTAGTTTCTCCTACAAAGTGTATTGTATGATAATTTTCTTTAAAATCTTCTAAAACCTGGGTTTTCCACTTCTGTACACCAGCCTTTTCTATCTTGCAACTTAAATATTTTTCTGAGCACTTCGTGGCTAGCTATTTGACTATCTTGCATTATTACTGGTTTTGAATAGGTGTTGAGTCATAATTCTTACACATATTTCATGTCATATTTAGCCCCTTTACTTGTGTTTTGATTGAATTCATGTCATCCATAGTAGAAAATGATGCTTTTGTGAGACATGTGTAGAGATTGGAAAGATAACTTAATTCTAAGAATACTGAAAAAAGAATGGCGCAAATTGGAGTTGAAATGAAGGAGATGTCTAAAAACTCATATCGGGTCCTATTATGACAAACCGAGCCCTTCCAAGACCAAGGGCATGTCAAGGTACCTCATTTAGGGCCACAATCAAGTACCGCGAATCTGGCTAGCGCCGAGTCCCTGACACATCCCCAAGTCATCCAAACCGAGACCTAGAGTCACGCCAATGCGTGCCCTCGAGTGCCAAGGAAGAGCCCAAGGAGTGCCTCCAACTTGCCAAGAATCGAGTCGAAGTTCTAACCAAATCGTGTCCCAGACACGCCTCGAAGATGTCCTAAAATTGTGTCCCTGACACAACCCAAGACACCCCATCCGAGTCTCAGGACTCGCCCAAATTCGCGCTAAGGACATGTCAAAGAGGACGTGCCTCAGTGTTATCGAGATATATCGACAACCAACCTAGGACATGTCTCTGACATGTCCCAGTTAAGCCAAAATGAAACATCGACCAACTTAAGGACTGTCGATCGAGGCACGAAGCCTTTTCATACCTCTTGTTCCATATTGAAGCCAAAAGTGTGCTAGGGCATGATAATGCGTGCCCAAGACATCCCAAGGACCAAGTCATCGACTTTTAGGGCCGGACCTTTGACCCTGCTGGAGACAGCTACCTGCCTAAGTGCCAACTTGCATTCCCACCAACCAACTCGTGTTCCCATTGGTTTTCCATGTTTTTTGGATAATTATCCATTCATCAATGTAATAGAAGTTCTAGAATTTTCTAGTCTAGGATTCTACTTCTATTCATCGTCAGGCAGTGCCAACTTGCATTCCCACCAACCAACTCGTGTTCCCATTGGTTTTCCATGTTTTTTGGATAATTATCCATTCATCAATGTAATAGAAGTTCTAGAATTTTCTAGTCTAGGATTCTACTTCTATTCATCGTAGGACAAGGTTGGCCTTTCTCTATAAAAGGGGGCCTTGTCCATCAATTTAGACCACCACTTTTTACACCATTATTAGACGCAATTTTTCATTACTGTTGAGAGCTTTGTTCGTGTGGCTTGTTCACAAGTCCAAGATTTGTTCTTGAAGGATTATTTGAAGCCGTGCTTGAGTTTATCCTTAGGAATACTTTTTTGGGTTTAATCTTTCAACTCTTTCTTCAATGTTGTTCATGTTTATTATTTCCATTATCCGTAGTGAGTAGTTTCTTTTAAGTTAGGGCTGATCTTGAAGCCCTAGCCATGGCAACTTCTTAACTTGGTTTTGGGGCTTGGTTTGGTTATTGTGTTTTCCATGGTGTGTTACTTTATGGCTTATACTAATATTCTTTTAAGTTCTTAAAATTAGCTACTTTAATTACATGAATCATAGATGACTTGCATCATAAGGTTGCATTAAGCAATAATTTTGTAATTTCACTCATGACATTCCTAGGATTGCACATCACTTTCTAGGGTTAGTGTAGTGCTCAGATTTCTTTTGTACTTAATGCTTTCTTTTGTGTTATAGTGGCTTAAGAGAACTATTTCATAATTGATTAGGAGTTTAGTGGCTTAAGAGAACCAAACATACAAAGTAAGAAGAGATAAAATGTGTGAGAGTGGGCTTAAGAGACCTCTTGCATGGGCACTAGACCAAGTAACAAACATTATAATTGAACCTTGCAAACCAAGTTGGAAACCGTTGTGGTTAGGTGTGGATAGGGACTGCCTTAACTTGTCCTTTAAATTGTTAAAACCTTTGCTTATTTACTGTTTTCTTGCATTACCAGTTTCTTTAATTCAAAGCATCTTTCAACTCAAAACCCAAACCCACCCGCCACACCCCCTCCCCCCTTGTCTGTGTCTTTCTTTTGCGTCTTTGTTTAGTTTAGTGTTAACCATATCTACTTAGTGTCTTTATTTTCTGTTTTTAGTACCTATTTCATTGAGCTAAGCAATATATTTCATTGAGCTTCATTGTTGAGTCAAGTCCTTGTAAGATTCGACCCTTGCTTGTACGGTAATTCTATCTATTGATTAGTGCACTTTCTAGGTATTAATTGTTAAGATTTGTATCACATTTATTGTTGTACTATTCTTCCAACAATAGGATGGTAACAACTTTGTCTTGTAGCTTTTTACATGACCATAAGAGGGACATTGCAGTGATAGATCTTCTACCCAATCTGGTAGAGTAGATTGTATTTCCACAGTCGTTTTTGTTCCTCCAATATGGTAGTACAACAGTGATCTTTGGAGTACTGTGGGAAAATCTTGTTTTAATGTTGTTTAAGGACTTGTCTGTAAATTGGAAATATTCAACCATACCGAAATCTAAGAGAAGCAAAGGTGTAATTTTGTACAAACTAGGAAAATCTTGAACAAAGAAGGGTTCACAAGAATCTAAGTCTATTGTTAGCTTGATAACGGTTAAAGGGGGAGATTGATAGGCAAAATTGATGTTATGTACTAAGTGGTGAACCCCCATAATAGAAGGTGGGTGATGTAGGAAAAACTTGCGATTATGAAGGAAAAAATCTAATCCAGATTTCTCTGCACAAGTATATATCTCATGTATCTTATTAGTAGGCAAAAAAGAGTGATCTAAAATAATTTTTCTCTTAAATGTAGAATTGAGGCAATTCTATCTTAGTGAGAATTTTTGTAACGACCCGTACGTTTAATTAGTGAAATTTTCGTAAATTAATTACAAATTGATGATTTTACCCTCGAGTATAGGAGGGGTTCAAGAACCATTTTCGTTTGAAATTACTTTTGGAAATTTTTCTTGGACCTTTGCGTAGATCTCGAACTCAGGAGTTCGTAAACAAACGGCACGCAAAAATTGAAATTCGTATGGAAATGTTACGGATCTAGAATAATTATGGGCATTTTGAAATTTTCAATCTGGGATATTTTGGCATTTTGGTGATTCATATCTTCGTAAATCACTTAGGTGTGTGACAAGTGTCACGCACCATAACCTTGCTGTTGCACCGCCGCATTAGAATTGATGTTTAAAACATCATTTTGATGCTAAAACATCAAAAAGGGATGTTTTTTTTTTATCAAATTGGAGATATCATTGATGAAAGAAGAATTATATGTAAGTAATTGGGGGCATGCTAGCTAACGGAGCCTCATTAAAACCTAACCAGGAAAACCCAGCTAATCCTAGAAAAATTCGTTGACGAAAAAGAGTACCCCACCCCAACACAAAATTACAACTGAAAAACGTAAAACTGCTAGGCATCAAAACAACCACTAAACTGCCAAATCCGACTCTACCAAGCACTCCAGCCACGGCGACACTAGGGCAATCCACCGCACCCACTACTGAGACCGCAGCTCTTCCTGTGCCAGACCATGAGCCACTCTGTTGGCAGTACGTACGACAAACACCAACTGGGATAGCTGCAATCCCAGCTGCTTCATTAGTTCCAACACCTCCAATGCCGGCAAAGCACCACTGCCCCAATTCTTGGATCTTTGCATAGGTCTCGAACTTAGAAGTTCGTAAACAAGAGGCACGCAAAAATCGAAATTCGTACGGAAAAGTTACGGATCTAGAATAATTATGGGCATTTTCGAAATTTTCAATCTGGGATATTTTGGCATTTTGCTGATTCATATCTTCGTAAATCACTTAGGTGTGTGACTAGTGTCACTCACCATAACCTTGCAGTTGCACCGCCACATTAGAATTGATGTTTAAAACATCATTTTGATGCTAAAACATCAAAAAGGGATGGTTTTTTTTTAATTAAATTGGAGATATCATTGATGATAGAAGAATTATATGAAAGTAATTGGGGGCAAGATAGCAAACGGTGCCTCATTAAAATCTCACCATGAAAACCCAGCTAATTCAAGAAAAAATTCGGTGAGGAAAAAGGGTACCCTACCCCAACACAAAATTACAACTAAAAAACATAAAACTGCTAGGCTTCAAAACAGCCACTAAACTGCCAAATCTGACTCTACCAAGCACTCCAGCCACGGCCACGCTAGGGAAATCCACCGCACCCACTGCTGAGAACGTAGCCCTTCCTGCGCCAGACCGTGAGCCACTCTGTTGGCGGTACGTACGGCAAACACCAACTGGGATAGCTGCAATCCCAGCTGCTTCATCAGTTCCAACACCTCCAACGCCGGCAAAGCACCGCTGCCCCAATTCTGCTTCGCTGCTGTGATGGCAGCCACCGCTACCTTGGAGTCCGTTTCAACCTCTGTCATTCTCAACCCCAGCTACAAACTAAAACATAACCCAGCCCTTATAGCCTCAATGTCAACTATTAAGACTAACAGCCCCGTCGATCCTAGCCCTGCAAAACCCGCAACTAGCCCACCATTTGAATCCCGGATTGCTTCTCCCACCCCCCTTAGTAGCCCATGACTATCCACAGCCTCATCACAGTTAATTTTGAGGAAGGGAGGAGCTGGTTTTTTCCATCTTACTAACCTGGTAACCTGCAATTGCACCGGTCTGCAATGGAGAGCAGCAAAGTTGCTGTGAGCCTCCAAAACTTGCTCAATCTGAACATGAATCTCTTTAGCAGGGAGGTGGTGAAGTGCACCATTTTGGGAGTTCCAAAATTGCCAATACACATACATATAACGATCGAGATCCTGTTTAGGAAAGGAACTTACTGCAGCATCAAACAAATCCATAAATCGGCCCTGCTCAGAAAATTTGGACAGATTGAAATTAGTAGACCTCCGAAACTTTTCACTATGCTTACAACTCCATATGGCATGGAAAACATCTTCTAACTTCTTCCCACAGCGAACACAAATCCCCGAAGGAATAACCTTCCTAGTGAACAGATTCAAGGACGTCGGAAGGATCTCCGGACTGGCCCTCCACCCAAATAACTTCAACTTAGTAGCCACATTCAAGCTCCACAGTTTTTTCCAGTACTTCTCAGAATAATCATAGAGGAACTTTCACTACCAACCTTCACTGTAGAATCCACCTAGGACAAAGCTATATAATAACCGGACTTAACCGACTACTTCCCATCAGTTGTGTAAAACCAGTATCGCCCATCACCAAATACCACCATTGAACTAAGAGGTAACCCACAAATAGCAGCAACATCTTCTTGACAAAAAACCTGCTATAACAAATTACCATTCCAATTCCCATCTGGCGTGATTAAATCAGCTACCTTAGCATCCAAGGAAAGCCCCATGTTTAAAATAGGCTTGAAAGTGACTGGCTTTGGAATCCAGTTATCATGAAACACTGAGATAGATTCTCCTGTGCCCACCCAACAAATTAGACCCTCCTGATTGACCTCTTGGCCCCATAAGATCGATCTCCAAATTAGGGAAGGTGCTGCTCAAAAACTGGGCCCTTAACATATGAGCCACCAAAGAGTCCGAGAACTCCAAAATACGCCAAGCTTGTTTAGCCACCATAGCCTTATTAAAGGCTTCAAAATTTTTAAAACCCAACCCCCCTCTACTCTTAGGACCATAATAAAGCTTCTGCCAACTCAACCAGTGTATGCTTCGACGGCCAGCTTTCCCACACCAAAAACGATCAACTTGGGCAGATAACTCGTCACACAAGGTCCGGGGCAACTGAATCACTGTCATAGAATAGGTTGGGAGGGCTTGAGCAACCGCTTTAACCAACACTTCCTTCTCCGCAGCCGACAACAGTTTAGCATTCCAAATGATTAACCGGTTTTGCAGCGCATCCTGGACCTTCCCAAACATTTCTCTCTTGTTTCTGACAACCACCGTTGGTAAACCCAAATAGTTCTAATGACAGTCCACCACCCGAGTAGCCATCAAATTAGAAATCAACCAGATCATAATAGAACTAAAAGAAACTGACGATTTATCAAAGTTAACAACTTGACTTGATACTCTTTCATACTCGTTCAGGATTGATAACAAGGCCATACATTCCGGCAAATGTGCATTAAAGAAAAGCAAGCTATCATCTGCGAAAAAGAAATGAGGTAAACTAGGTGCCCCCGGGGCTACTGACACTCCATGAAGTAACTTCCTTTGTTGAGCCTGTGATAATAATGCAGAAAAACCCTCAGAACATATCAAAAAGGGATGTTTAAATGTGGCACCGCCCAAATTAAAAACAAAACAAAAAAAAGAGAACCAAAACACCCCACCCCACCCCGCCCACCCACCCCAAGACGACCCGCACAAAGCACAAGCACCGCCGGCGATTCCGGCAACCTCAAGTAACAAGGTTGGTACCTTTGTGTTCGTCTCGACAAACCCAAAAATCCACAAGTTTTTATTTTGTGAAATAGTTACTCGTTTTTGCAGATTTAACCAAAGAAGTTTCGAGCTTCCGAACCTTTTTCACGTTTTTCAATTACTTCCAGTCACTTTTGGCATTCAGTCCAGGTATGAAAGCTCATCTACTCATTGAGCTCTACGCAATGCTATAATTAGTTTGGATTGTCGTGATAGTTGAAAATTGAGGGTATTACTCTGTGTCGACCAACGAGTGTTTTCCTCGATTAATGAATATCCGACTGTTGGATTGCTTTTAAATTTCAGTAGTACGATTATGGAATTATTACTAACCTATGGGAACTTTGGGATTGGAAATCCGAGGTCCGTATACTCTGAATTGAATTTCTAGTTGTTTGATCCGTAATCGGGCAAAGTTGAATGAGTGCTGACTTTTAGTCAATTCTTCTATTTGTGGATCACAGTTGGTTATTATTGTAACCTAAATCAACCATTTGACCTTCGGTTAGTCGTTTTGGAATTAGTTTCATTTTACTATAGTTTAAGCTAGTTTAGGACCGTCAAGGGCATGTGAGAGCCTACGGGAGTTAGGGTCCCATTTTTAAGGTTTAGAATCATTGTTTAGTAATCCTGGTTGTTATTTTGATAGGTGATACAGCTCCGGGGACTGTAGAGGAGCGTACAGCTCAGAGTTGAGCTTATTTGAGCTTCCGGTGAGTGGACTTTGTTTTATAAATTGTAATGGATGCATATTTTCTATCAATTACGAATTTCGGAATTAAAATGAAATGATTCAAAGATGAACTATTATTTTCATGGGTCTCGGGGTCTTCGTTGAGGGTTGGAATAATTCTCCGACACATGACTTCGAGATATTTTCCGTCATGTGCTCATCGAGGGTTATTTCTCTGATGTATAACGTCAAGGTATTTTCCGTCATACGCTTGTTGAGGTTATCTACGCGTAGTACAGATTTTTAGCTGCATATCTTTGAGTTATTTTCGGATTTACGTGTTTGGGAGCAGGTCTCCGGGTTGGACCTCTCGGGTCCTTAGCCATTCCTTTGAGGTATTTTTGGTAGTGGTTAGGAGGGCATGTCCCCGTGTTCGACTGCCCTGGATGTTGGGCGACGACCCGGGATATCGAGCTACAGCTCGGGATTACATTAAGAGATGGTGGGATATTTTTATGGTGTAGTATGTCCGGGTTTTCTTACTGTTTTAAAGCTCCTTCATGGAGGGTTTTAAAAGCATGGTGGTGGACCACGAGATATTTATGTTGCACGGATTTTCGTTGGTCCTACTGAGTTTTATATTAAAAATGGCTTTTTCAGCCATTGAGTACGACGATGACACATCCTTAGACGGACGCATCATCTTCTAGAGGCGTTACTACTACGTAGGATTTTAAATTCTACCTAGTTATCTATGATCAACCAATTGCTCTAGTATAAGATTTATTTATGTGGTAGGGATGTGTTGGACTTGAAGGTAGTGTGGATTGGTTAAGTTGGTAGAATTTGGTTATCTGGATTGTTTGGACTATTGTGTTTTGTTATTTGCATCCTTCGTCTGATAGCTGGAAGACGGTTTGACTCGATTATAGGGGAGATTCTGCCGAATTTTTGGTAGAATTCTCGTAATGTTTTGTTTGGTATTGTGAGGTGTTTCTGGAAGGTTTGAGTTTTTCCAGGGTTGTCAGTCTGGACCAGGGCTTCTTATGAATTTCGAGGGGAAATTCAGAGGTCCTGTCAACTTGGTATCAGAGCTCTATGTTTAAATTCTTTCAGACCGTACACTTAGTGTACATATTATTTGTGGTACTGGCGAATTATTGTTTCTTCTCAACAAGATGCCTCTGAGACGTGTTCCTCGTCAACGGTCGAGTAACGATGAAGGGGCGGAGAATGTACGGGATGAACAGGATCCTATGATGTTGCCTGACCTTAGGTAGGCCCTAGATCAATTGGGTCGGGTGATGACTATAGTGTTACAGAGTAGGGGTACTTCTGAGGTTTCAAACAAAGAGAGGGCCAAGAGGCTGGGGGACACTATTTTTATGTGCGAGTTGGGCCTTGCGTATCCTGATCAATAGATCACTCATCTGGAACGAGTGTTCGATGTCATGAGGTGCCCTTTGGGCAATATGATGCATTTGGCCACATTTTTGGTGGATGGTCACGCGTACCATTGATGGCACTGGTTGTTACTATTGTGAAGAGATTGGCCACTTCAAGAGGGATTGTCCACTTCGTCCGGGTGATAATTTCGTAGGTGAAGGGGCTGCTGGATAGGGACAGAGAGCAGCGCAGACATCGGGCACAGCAGCTGGTAGTCATACCCAGTCTAGTTGGGCCAATGGGGCCAATGGTAGACAGAGAGGCCACAAACGATCTTCCGGTACTTAGGCCTGAGTCTTTGCTATGTTGCAGCATGAGGCTAGAGCTGCACTGGAGATTTGTTAGTGGCGAACCTGGTGATATGGGATTGTCCAATGGTAGTGGAGGGCTACGTACTAGAGGCGGACTTGATTCCCCTAGAAATGTATGATTTTGATGTGATTTTGGGGATGGATTGGTTGACCACTCATCATGCCACCATTGATTACTTAGACAAGAAAATGGCGTTTCAGAGTCCAAGTTTGCCAAAGCTTACCTTTCATGGAGACTAGAGAGTTCTTCCCACGTGTATGACTGATTTCGGCTTTGATGGCTGAGAAGTTATTAATGAAAGGTTGTGAGGGTTACCTAGCTCACATGATGGATTCTCGGGATACTCCATTGAAGTTATTAAGAAATGGCTCTTCCTGTGGTGAAGGAATTTCGGACGTATTTCTAGAGGATCGTCCGGGGTTACTGCCCCACTGAGAGATCAAGTTCACCATAGAACTTCTTCCAATTAGCCAACCCATATCACAGGCACCGTACAGGATGGCACTGGTGGAGTTAAGGAAATTAAAGACTCAGTTACAGGATCTGGTCGACATGGGATTTGTGAGGAAGAAGGATGGAAGTCTGGGATTGTGCATTGAGTACAGGCAACTAAATAAGGTTACAGTGTGGAACAAGTATCCTTTACCACAGATTGATGACTTGTTCGATAAATTAAAAGGAGTGAAGTATTTCTCGAAGATTGACCTCAGGTCCGGGTACCATCCATTGAGGATCAGGGAAGAGAATATTCCAAAGATTGCTTTCAGGCTACCTTATGGTCATTATGAGTTTTTGGTGATGCCTTTTGGGTTGAGCAATGCACCAGCAACATTTATGGATCTTATGAACAAAGTGTTTTGGTGATATTTGAATCTTTTTGTAATCGTATTTATCGATGATATCCTGGTTTATTCGAAGAATGCAAAGGTACATGAAAAGCACTTGAGGTTGGTGATGAACACTCTGAGGAAAAAGCAATTATACGCCAAGTTCAGTAAATGTCAGTTTTGGTTGACTTGTGTTGGATTCTTGGGTCATGTGATTTCTGCTGAGGGTATCAATGTAGACCCACATAAAGTAGAAGCAGTGTCCAATTGGTAGCAACCCAAGACGGTTTCAGAGGAAAGAAGTTTCTTGGGTTTGGCAAGATATTATAGACTGTTCATAGAGGGGTTTTCTACGATAGCTGCTCAGTTGACGTGGTTAACTAGGAATGGGGTTAGGTTTGAATGGGATGATGAATGTGAACATAGTTTTCAATAACTTAAAAGAAGGTTGACTTCTGCTCCTGTATTAGCCCCTCCAGAGGATAGTGGATGTTTCGAGGTGTACAATGATGTCTCATTACGGGGTTTAGGTTGTGTGTTGATGTAGCATGGAAACGTAATAGCCTATGCTTCCAGGAAACTCAAGCCACTTGAGATGAATTACCCCACACATGATTTAGAATTAACTGTAGTGGGTTATGCACTTAAGTTGTGGCAACACTACCTATATGGGGAAACATGTCGTATCTTCACCGACCATCAGAGTTTAAAGTATTTCCTCACTTAGAAGGATTTGAACTTAAGGTACAGGAGATGGTTGGAATTGATCAAGGACTACGATTGTACCATCGAATATTACCCCAAGAAAGCCAGCATAGCCGCAGATGCACTGAGTAGGAAGTCAGTGGGTTCATTAGCACATATGCGCATGTTTACCTACCGTTGTTGGTAGAACTCCGGAGAGCAGGGATTGTACTTGGTATGGATAGACAGGGAGCTTTACTTGCCAGTTTTCATGTGAGGACGGTTCTGATTGACCGGGTGATGGAGGATCAACTCCATAATCCGACAGTGTGCATTATTAGGATGGAGTTGGAAGCTGTAAACAGGCAGGATTATACTATCAGAGATGACAGAGCCTTGGTTAAGACGGTCGGTTATGTATACCTAAAGACCCGCAGTTGAAAAGTGAGATTTTTGAGGAAGCTCATAGTTCAGCGTATGCGATGCACTCGAGTGGTACTAAAATGTATCGCAGACTTAAGGAGAATTACTAGTGGCCTGGGATGAAAAGGAAGATAGCAGAGTTTGTGAATGGATATTTTACTTGTCAATAGGTGAAAGTAGAAAGGCAAAAATCATATAGGCCGTTGCAACCATTTCCTATCCCGGATGGAAGTGGGAAGACATTACTATGGATTTTGTGTACAAGCTTTGACGAACTCAGAAGGACATGATGGAGTTTGGATGATTGTGGATAGAATTACCAAGTCAGCTCATGTGTAGTTGTCATGGCTATTTTCCCAGACTATCTAATATTGCTTGCTCTTCTAAAGGATGAGTGAAATCTTTATGATATGTTTTGAACTTCTTTGCTTCGTCTCCTTCCACTGCTAAGTAATAATGATCATCAATGACTATGCATTATGATGCTGGGTTAGTTGTTTGTGCATGAGTTATCTGTCTAATGGTTGTAGATGCATTTATGGTGGTGGTATATGGCCTAAAAGTCTGCCTAAAAGGAACTAGCATAACTATTCTGGATGATGTTGCATTCAATAGCATTCCTCTTGGTGCCATTGGTATTTGATTTCCTCTGTAATACTCCATCCTATCAATATAGAATATTAGCAAGTGTATTATCATTTCCTTTGATATGTTCAAATATTGGTTTGAAACCATTTCCTATAATAGAATTTACAAAATTGATATATCGTCTAGCTGCTTGTTTATTATTATTGATCTTATTATAATGAGAGACTATATTTTGGTAATCTGTCATAATAGTAAAAATAGAATTATGCAAATATAAGGAGAATGCTTCTATAGAATTGATGATTCCCATTATTTCTAAATATGTTGCTGGTAACCTAGCATGTACTTCACTAAACTTTCCTGATGCATATCTATAAATTTGTTCTTATGATTTTGGAGCTTCTTTCTGCTTTTTCTGATATAATATTCTGATATAATATTCTTGATGGTTAAGTCTGGATTGATAATGTCTAATTCGGCTACTATTTGGTTTTTACTCCAATGTAATTGGGGATCATCTCCTATTATTCTTGTTTGTTCTACTAATTGTAATAAATCGTCTAATGTTTTAGTTCTCTCTATTTTAAATATTTCTAATGGTGCAATATTTTTTATATCAGGATAATCTTATCATATATTTCATCATTATATTATATTTCTTCTCATATTAGCTGTTGTTCTTGCCTTTCTTCTAGCATGTGTTTTGTTCTATAACCTTATTCTTCTATGCTAACACTAGGATTGTCTTCTATTACATGAATATGATCTATGATTGTTATTCCTGTCTTAAAAAATGTAACAATAGGATTTGTGAATAAAAAACCATGTATGCTTTTAAGAAAATTCAATCCTAAAATAAAAGGGTAAGATGATACTGTTGTAATGAATGTAAGTGGTAAATTACATCGTTGCCTTTCTATTCTTATGGGAACATTATTTATACAGTGAGAAAGATATACTGGCTTTGTGTCAAACTGTGTCATTTTTGCAGTTCTGGATAATTTTTGTCTATATTTAGGTGTTACTAAATCTTCTTTAAGAACACACTTAGTTCTTCCAGTGTCTGTCTTAACTATGGTCTGTATTTTGTAATCTTTAACAAAATCTATTTCACAATTAATTGTGATCAAAGAACTAGTCTTTTGGTTATCTGATTCTGTTGACATATTATTTTCTTTTGAAATTTTATCTCCTGTTAGCATTCTATCATAGCATGGGACACAGTAAACTATATCAGAATAAGTATATTTTTTATGTTCAGTATAAACATATTTATTAGCAGATAATTTATTGCAAGATCTACATGCATGAGGCCAACCCATCATGACATATTTAAATTCTTGATGATTTATATTGTCTAGCTTTGCCATGCACATATAATCTAATTCATTATCTGAATCATCTGAAGAATCTGTATAGTCTAATTCTGAAAATATATCAATACTATTAATACTATAAACACTCTCATTAACATCAAAATTATCTAAACTGTAAACCAGCTCAATTTCTTCGTCTTCATCTAATTAAAATTGTTCTGCTATCTTCGTCTTCATCTAATTAAAATTGTTCTGCTATCTGGGCTTTTTTCACTTGGTTGCTTTCCTATCTTAGGACACTTAGGTCTAATATGTCCTATTTCTCCACAAAAATAACATTTACAATTACTCTTTTCCTTAGGTAGTTTATATTTTCTAATCCATGGTTTATTTGTTCTTTGCTTAAATTGTCTAGGGATAAATCTTCTTTTTCTAAAAGTCTTTGAGGGTTGTATATCAAAACTTCTTTTTGGATTGTATGTTCCATACTTCCTATATTTCTTATAGTGCTTCTAATACTGTTTTTTCTTACTAGATTTCTTATGACATCCATATTGTTTGGGTAATTCTATATTCTTACAACTCATATAAAATTGTTTCCTAATTTGTCTTTTAACTTTAATATAGCTAAATTCTGCACTAAGAATATCATAAACATGTTGAATGTTAGGTCATAACTCCAACATGTATTTCATGTCATATTTGGCCTCTTTACTTCTCTTTTGTGTAATTTCATGTCATCCATAGTAGAAACTGATGCTTTTGTCATACATGTGTTGGCTTTAGAAAGATAACCTAATTCTAAGAATATTGAAAAAATAATGGCTCAAATCGGAGTTCAAATGAAGGAGTTGTCCTCGATTCAATATCGGGTCCCAACCTCACATCAATCCATGCGGGTCCCAAAATCGTGTCTGAAGACCTTTAGAATAAGGCCATGACATGCCTTTGCCATGCCACTATCGAGTGAGGATGTGTCGCTGACATGTCCCCGAAGACACTCAAATCCGAGCCCAGTTCCTTGCCAAATACACGCCAACACATGTCCATGACATATTTAAGGTCGTGCCAAACTCAAGCCAAGATCATGCCCCGCCAAGTTCTTGTTGTGCCCTAATTGAGGGATGCGACTGTGCCTAAAGTGTCGATATATCGACAGGTCCCAACCATGGCCTGATAGGGTCAAAAGAGGCCATTTTCCATCCTTCATCCATTTGATCGAGACATGAAGTATTTCCAGGCCTTTTGTGCCATAATGAAGCCATCCAATTGCTAAGGCGCGCCAAGGCGCGATGAAGACATACCCAGGGCCAAGTCACCGACATTCAGGGCCTGCCCTAGGTCTTGACCGAGACAACTGTCTGCCCAAAGTGCCTACTGGCCTTTCTCAATTCTAGCCGTGTTCTGATTAGTTTTCTAGCATTTTAAGGATTTCTTAGTTGCTTAGAAGTGTAATAGACAATCTAGAAAACTCTAGTGTAGGTTTCTATTTCTAATCCGTGTAGGACAAGGTTTTCCCTTGCCTATAAAAGGGAGACATTGTTTAGTGTTGGAAACACACCATCTTAGACACATTGAGTCACTTTTTACTTATTGTTTTTAAGCTTTGTTCGTGAGGTTTGTTCACGAAGATCAGGCTTTGTTCTAGAAGAATTGCTTGAAGCCGTGCTTGGAGTTTTACCTTTGAGAGTATAGTTTGGGTTTAATCTTTCTAATCTTTATTCAATTTAATTCTTACTTTTGTTTTTCATTATATGTAGTGAGTAGTTTCTTTTAAGTTAGGGCTGATCTTGTAGCCATAACCATGACAACTTCTTAGTTTGGTTTGATTATTATGTTTATCTTGGTGTGTTACTTTACTGCTTAAATTAATGTTTCTCTGTGTTGTTAGAACTGGCCATTTGAATTACATAAAGTATAGATGATTTGCATGAAGAGCTTACTTTAAGCAATAACCTTGTAATTTAACTCATGACATTCCAAGGATTGCATACCACTTCCTAGGGTTAGTGTAGTGTCATTAAATCCCTTTTGTACTTAAAGATTTCTTTTGTGTTATAGTGGCTTAAGAGAACTATTGCATAATTGACTAGAAGTTTAGTGGCTTAAGAGAACTAAACATACAAAGTAAGAAGAGATGAATGTGTGAGAGTGGGCTTAAGAGCCCTCTTGCATGGGCACTAGACCAACAAGTAAACATGATAATTGAACTTTGCAAACCAAGTTAGGAAATGTTGTGGTTAGGTGCAGATAGGGACTGCCTTAACTTGTTCTTTTACATTGTTAAAACCCTTTGCTTATTTACTGTTTTCTTGCATTACAAGTTTCTTATTTTCTGAGCATCTTTCAAAACTTAAAACCCCCCTTGTCCGTGTCTTTTGCTTAGTGTCTTGTTTAGTAAGTGTCAAAGCATATCTCGTTAGTGTGAGTCTTTTTTTTCTGTCTTTAAATATCTAAGCACTTAACTTGTGAACTAAGTAATCTAATCAATTGAACCTCGTTGTTTTAGTCAAGTCCATTCAACCCTTCCTTGTACTGCTATTCTATCTATTGATTAGTGCACATGCTAGGATTTCATTTTTAAGAATTGTGTTGCATTTACATGTCATACGTTTCTTCCAACAAGTTTTTCGCCCCGTTGCTGGGGACTTGTCCCTCAACGGTGTCTATCGCTTAGATTGTTTTAATTTAGTTTCTTTTTGTTGTTTTAGGTGATTTTTTTGTCATCCTCCATACACGGTTCTTCAAGTCCATCATCTGCATCATCATCAATTCAAGGTTCTCCTCATTCAAGTCCACCACCAAGCCCCAGAAGAATGCCTGATGAACGTGTCTTAGCCAATCCACCACCACGACTGCTCAAGGAGTATGCCAATCCACATGTTAGTGAAGACCAATTCCCCATTGTTTTCCCACCTTCCACCGGGGAGAACTTTGAGCTCAAGTCAGCAAGAATTCACATGCTCCCCAAGTACCATGGCCACTCGGGTAAGGGCCCCCATTTGCACATCAAGGAGTTTGTGGAAATATGTTCCACTCTAAGGATCAATGGCATGGCTGAGGTTGAGATCAGATTAAGGTTGTTCCATTTTAGTCTTAAGGGCAAGGCTAAGGCATGGTTCCATTCACTAGCACCAGCATCCATTACGTCATGGAGGGGCTTGTCCCCTTAGTTCCTCACTCAATACTACCCCATGGCCAAGACCAATAAGCTCAAGGCACAAATCTAGGCACCCCAGCAAGCTGAGGATGAATCTTTTTATGAGTTTTGGGAAATGTTCAATCAAATGATCCAAGAATGCCCTCATCACAACATTGATGAGTGCCACTTAATGATGTACTTCTATCGTGGCTAGAAGGCTAGTGATAGAGTGATGGTTAACTCCCAATCCAAGGGTGTCTTGGATAGCACGGTTGAGGAGGCTAGAGATGCCTTTGAAAACATTGCTCAAAGGGAAAAACAGTTTAGTTATAGGGGCCAATAGTCTATGACACTTAACACCGTGAGTGGGGACAAGGATGATACCATTGCCTAACTCACGGCCATGGTCAAGCAACTCTGTGATTCCAAAGCTAAGCCCACGATGACTTGTGATGTGTGCTCAGTTCAAGGCCATGACTCTCAGACATGTCCTATGGTAAAAGATGCCAACTACATAGGCAAGTACAATGATGGCATAAGGCCACCCCTTTACTCCAATACCTACAATCCTGGATGGAGGAACCATCCAAACTTCAAGTGGAGTAATAATCAGAATGTGAAAAACCCTAGTGCACCCCCCGGATTCCAAGGGCATGTCGTGGCCCCTCAAGTTCAAAACCAGGTCCCTCAACATGCACCACAAGCAAACCTTGCCTTAGGAGGGAAGTCACTAGAGGAAGTCCTGTTATCCACTTAGAATATGGTACAATCCCTAGTCCAGAGCACAATTGCATTTCAACAAGAGACTAGGAACCATTTGATTCAAAATTATCGTGCCATTACTGCCATTGAGACCCAAATGGGCCAAATGGCCATCCAACATAATAGATTGGACCTTGGACCCCAATTGCCTAGCCAGGTCCAGATTAACCCTAAAAACACTTTCAATAAGGCCATTACCAATGCCATTCAGCTCAGAAGTGGAAACAAACTGAATCAACATGCTGCATACCCCATTTTCGGCGCAGGACCAGAAATAGGGCGCATCCAAGAACCTGCTGAAGTGCCAGTTTTAGGTCGCATTTTAGGGCGCAGTTCCGACACAGGACTTGTCCCAAGACCAGAACCTGGCCAACCCGAGACACCTCAGGACATGGTAGCACCTCATAATGAGCTTTCTAAACCCTTCACATCCTTAAATTACAAGTCTAAAGTTAGTTTTAGTAATACATTAGTTACTAATGATGTTGACTTACCTTTTCCTCGTAGGTTTCAAAAGAAGGACAAGAATGTTCAATTTGAGCAAGAGCTCACAAACATGATTCACAAGCTTCAAATCACATTGCCATTCTCTAAGCTTGTGAGGGCCATGCCTATCTTTGCCAAGCTTCTCAAGGACCTAGTGACTGGAAAATGTGGCTTTGACCCTCACAATGTCCTAGACATTAGTGCGGCCACCTTGAACAAGTTCCAAGGCTTGCCACCCAAGGCAAATGACCCAGGCCCTCCTGCCTTGCCGTGTGTCATCCAATCCTAAAGGTTTGAGAACTGCCTTTGTGACACTGGAGCCTCTGTAAGTATCATGCCTTTTCATGCTTACAATTCACTTTCTTTAGGAGACTTAAAACCTACTCAATTGTGTGTTAGGATTGCTAATTCTTTTGTGACACAACTTATGGGCCTGATAGAGGATGTAATAGTTCAAATACGAGACACATGCATACTTGCTGATTTTTATATCTTAAAAATGGAAAAGAAAATTGAAAGTGACAATCCTCCCTTGATCTTTGGGAGACCTCTCTTGGACACTATAAACTATGAAATCAATCTAAACCTAGGCCAAATATCTATTAAAGTGTTAGATGAGACTAGGACCTTCTCTATTCATGATACCTTGCAATACCCGTAAGAGCCTATAATTGATTTTCCCTTGAAAACTATGGAATCTTTATTGCATCAAACTATCATGAATGCTTGTATAAAAGACTCTCATTAAAAGGCCCTCACTCTGCCTTCTCAAAGTGACAATCGGCCTGAGGGCCGTGTCATTGATGCACCTAATCTCCTTGAGGCCGTGCCAAGCCATGGTTTCACTAAACAGCCCCCTTTTGAGTCCTTGACAATGAAAGAAAGCAGGACACTGCCTTCTATCATTGAAGCCCCTAAGCTAGAGCTAAAGCCTTTGAATGAGCACTTGAAGTATGCATATCTAGGTCAGAATTACACATTACTTGTCATTTTTGCTTCTAACCTAACCCATGCGCAAGAGAGTTAATTAGTGCAGGTTCTCAAACAAAACATGCAAGTCATTGGGTGGAGCATTGCTGACATCAAAGGGATCAGCCCTTCTAAGTGCATCCATAGGATCATACTTGAGGAGGATGCCAAACCAACTAGGGAGGCACAAAGACGTTTAAATCCTCCTATGAAGGAGGTAGTCAAGAAAGAAGTTCTTAAGCTGTTGGATGTAGGAATCATCTACCCCATCTCAGATTCCAAGTGGGTCAGTCCAGTCCAAGTAGTGCCTAAAAAGAATGGCATCACATTTATCAAGAATGAACAAGATGAGCTTGTTCCTCAAAGAGTTCAAACGGGATGGAGAGTATGCATAGATTATAGGAAACTTAATTCTACTACTTGCAAAGATCACTTTCCATTACCTTTTATTGACCAAATGCTTGAAAGCCTTGTAGGACATTCTCACTTTTGTTTCTTATATGGCTATGCAGGTTACAACCAAATTGCCATTGCGCCTGAGGATCAAGAGAAGACAACAATCACATGCCCCTATGGCACTTTTGCATATAGGAGAATGCCCTTTGGCCTTTGCAATGCACCTGCCACCTTTCAAAGATGCATGCTGAGCATATTTTCAGACATGGTGGAGGACATCATTGAGGTATTTATGGATAATTTTTCTGTTTTTGGATATTGCTTTGATTTATATCTAACAAACTTGGCAAGAGTACTTGAAAGATGTAGGGAGTCTAATCTGATCCTCAATTGGGAAAAATGTCACTTCATGGTCCTACAAGGCATTGTGCTTGGCCATGTCATATCTAGCAGTGGCATTGAAGTGGACAAAGCCAAGATTGATGTCATTAGTGGTCTACCTCATCCCACTTCAGTCAAGGAAGTGACATCCTTTTTAGGGCATGTTGGATTCTATAGGAGATTCATCAAGGATTTCTCCAAGATCACAAGGCCCTTGTGCAATCTGCATGCCAAGGCCCTTGGCCATGTCATATCTAGCCGTGGCATTGAAGTGGACAAAGCCAAGATTGATGTCATTAGTGGTCTACCTCATCCCACTTCAGTCAAGGAAGTGACATCCTTTTTAGGGCATGTTCGATTCTATAGGAGATTCATCAAGGATTTCTCCAAGATCACAAGGCCATTGTGCAATCTGCAGGCCAAGGCCCTTGGCCATGTCATATCTAGCCGTGGCATTGAAGTGGACAAAGCCAAGATTGATGTCATTAGTGGTCTACCTCATCCCACTTCAGTCAAGGAAGTGACATCCTTTTTAGGGCATGTTCGATTCTATAGGAGATTCATCAAGGATTTCTCCAAGATCACAAGGCCATTGTGCAATCTGCAGGCCAAGGCCCTTGGCCATGTCATATCTAGCCGTGGCATTGAAGTGGACAAAGCCAAGATTGATTTCATTAGTGGTCTACCTCATCCCACTTCAGTCAAGGAAGTGACATCCTTTTTAGGGCATGCTGGATTCTATAGGAGATTCATCAAGGATTTCTCGAAGATCACAAGGCCCTTGTGCAATCTGCATCCCAAGGATGAACCATTTGACTTCACCAAAGAGTGCCGTGAGTCCTTTGAGACCCTTAAGGACAAGCTCACGGCTGCCCTTATTATCATGCCACCAAGATTGGACCTGCTCTTTGAGCTCATATGTGATGCCTCAGACTATGCCATTGGGGCAGTCTTGGGCCAAAGAATAGATAAGTTGCCACATGTTATTTATTACGCAAGTAGAACTTTAAATGATGCTCAACTTAACTATTCTACTACTGAGAAAGAACTTTTAGCTATGATATTTGCTTTAGAGAAGTTTAGGTCTTATTTGCTTAAAAAAAAAGTTATTATCTATACTAACCATGTAACTCTTAAGTACCTTCTTAACAAGAAAGATGCCAAGCCTAGGCTCATTAGGTGGATGCTATTGCTTCAAGAGTTTGATCTTGTGATCAAAGACAAGAAAGGAAGTGAGAATGTGGTAGCTGGCCACTTAAGCATAATCATCCACGGGTCCATTGAGGAAGTGGATCAACTACCTCTCCAAGAGAGCTTCCTTGATGAGCAGCTCTTCCATCTCAAGGCCCTTGACCCATGGTATGCTGACATTATCAATTATCTTGCCACTAACTTGATTCCTTCTCATCTGTCAAGGTTTGAAAGGGACAAGCTTGTCAAGCAAGCTAAATATTACATTTGGGACGAGTCCTATCTATGGAAACATTGCCTTGATCAACTCCTAAAGAGGTGCATTCTAGAAAGTGAGGTTAAGTCCATCTTGGACTTCTGCCACAACAAGGCTTGTGGAGGCCACTTTGGTGCCAAAAAGACATCTCTCAAGGTTATTCAATGCGGCTTCTATTGGCCCACTCTTTTCAAAGATGCCCATGAGCATGCATCACGTGTGACAAGTGCCAAAGATAAGGTAATATTGGCCCTAGAGATCAAATGCCTCTAAACCCCATTCTAGTTGTAGAGATCTTTGATGTTTGGGGCATTAATTTCATGGGACCCTTCCCAAGCTCATTTGGTTTTCTATACATTCTACTTGATGTTGATTATGTTTCTAAATGGGTGGAAGTAATTCCAACCAAGACGAATGATTCTAAAGTAGTATGTAGCTTCATTCAATCTCATATCTTGTCAAGATTTGGCACACCACGATCCATCATTAGTGATAGCGGCTCACACTTTTGCAATAGATCCTTTGAGGCCCTCATGAAAAAGTATGGAGTCACACATAGGATCTCAACTCCATATCATCCCCAAACTAGTGGACAAGCTGAAATCTCAAATAGAGAAGTCAAGGCCATCCTTGAGAAAACCGTGGGACCACCATGGAAGGACTGGTCCAATAAGCTCAATGATGCCCATTGGGCATATAGAACTGCTCTTAAGACACCAATTTCCATGTCCCTAGTTAGGCTTGTCTTTGGCAAGGGATGCCATTTACCCATGGAGTTGGAACACAAGGCCTTTTGGGCCATCAAGGGTGTTAACATGGACATGGATGAGGCAGGACACCATAGGAAACTGTAACTTCAGGAGCTTGAGGAACTAAGCAATGAGGCCTATGAAAGTTATAGAATCTATAAAGAGAAATCCAAGACCTATCAAGATAAGCACCTAATCCGTAAGTCCTTCCAAGTAGGACAAAAGGTCCTTCTATTCAATTCAAGGTTGAGGCTCTTCCCTGGAAAGCTCAAATCTCGTTGGACAGGGCCCTGTCTAGTAATTAAGGTCCTATCCCACGGTACCGTGGAAATCAAGCATGCAAAGTTAGGCCTTGAATTGAAAGTCAATGGTGGGTTGAAGCCTTATTTTTATGCCTACCAAGAACTGCCAGCTCAGGTTTTCATCTTGGTCGTGCCACCCCTTGCTTGACTTGCAAGGCATGTCTTGCCTAGACGTTAAATCCAGCGCTCCTAGGAGGCAACCTAGCCCTAGTTTGTGATCCCTTCCCTTTCTTTATATTTTCTGTTTAAGCATGCCTCTTATGCCTCATGACTTTTGAACTCAGTGTCTTAACTTGTTAACATTGAGAACAATGTTTAATTTAGGTTTGGGGGTGTGGATTAAAATTTTGCAACATTTCGGTTTGGGGGTACACAGCTAGGAGCTTAATACTTTACTTGTTAAAAAGTTACATTGTTGAATTAATCATTAGTGTCTTACTAGAGTCATGACATGCTTAAGTTTGTGCCTTATATTTGCATTTAATACCTAACTTCAAGAAATTGAGCTAAAAAAATGACTTTGTTTAAGTGAACCCTAGAAAATTAGTGGAGACTACCCTATGTGAGATTTTGAGCCTAATGCCTTTCTTTTTGAGTGGTTTACTTTGTTCTACTCTCAAACACTATTCAATTCATTCTATATTGATTTATCTCATTATTATCACTTTGCATTGAATTTTAAAGAACTAACATCTTAAGTAGTGGCTCTTGATTCTAAGCTGGACAGACCATAAGAAGGGATGTAGGCTATGTATGTTTGAGCCCTCTAAAAGCCATATATTTCCCGTTGCATGCTCCCTTAACCCACTTTGAAGCCAAACACTCTAAGCCTCTTCTTTCATCACCCAATTCAAAACCTAGCCCTAAATAGTGAGCCCTACATCTTGGCCATTCCCTATAGCTTTAGATTTTGACAAGGCCGTGCCAAATGAAGTTCATGACATGGAAGGGAAGACAAGCCTCAAAGTATGAAAAATCAGAAACAAGCCACAGAGGCACACCAAGTACACGCCAAAGACATGTCACGACCAGAGAGGCCAAAATGTGAAGTTCATATCAAGTAAATGTCTTAGACATCCCAAGTGGCCAAAGTCCTATCTTGGACAGAAGACACAAAATAATGAAAATCATTGCATGATCTTGGCTTAGTTCAAAAGAAAATTGTGAAAAAGAAAAAGAAAAGAAATAGAGGAAAAGAAAACAATTAGTTAAGCCAAGTGAGCCAATGAGAATGAGAGTCACAAATCATCATCATTCAAAGAAATCAAGCGTCCATTCATGAAGCCATTGAAAATACCAAGTTTTTCCGTGCACCAAAGAGAAGTCAAGATGAAAGTTCAAGTTTCCAAGTCATGCTACTTCATGCCTTGTCCCAATCTAGGCTTTTGAATCCTTATCCCTTTCGTCTTAAAACCCACTGAGCCTAGCCCCATTACAACCTTTGAATGAAGACCTAGTTGATCTTATGGGCATCTACGTTCTTAAAGTTCAATTTCCTTCATGAGATCTATTTTCAAAAATTGCCTTTCTTTCATATTATTTCATATGTGATTATATTTGAAGCCATTACATAAACTCATCAAATATGCCTGCAACAGTGAAAACCTTAGGATTCATGAGAAAAATTGAGAGTTGCCTAGTGAGGTTAGAGTCAAGGCGAAATCTTTCTAAGGCATTTGAACTTTGTTGTTTTAAAGCTTGAAATCTTAAACTAAAGGGCATTCACACTTAACACATGGCATTTACTTGAAATTGGCATATCTTCAATTTGGCATAATGTGATTTATTTTCTTTGTTTCTTATTAACTTGTTAAGTATTGGGTTAGTGTATTTAGTTGTTAAGTAAAAGGAGACAAAACTCCTCCTACTAGGTGAACCTAGGGTTTAAATATTCTATCCTTAATTAAGATTGCGTCTTTAAGTTTTTGTGTAGTTTTTATTCTTTCTTTTGCTCGAGGACTAGCAAAAGATAGGTTTAGGGGTATTGTTATGTCATAATTCCTACATGTATTTCATGTCATATTTGGCCTCTTTACGTGTCTTTGGTGTAATTTCATGTCATCCACAGTAAAGACACTCAAAACTGAGCCCAGTGCCTTGCCAAGTACAAACCAAGACATGTCCATGACATCTCTAAGGTCGTGCCAAACTCAAACCAAGATCCTGTCCCACCAAGTTCCTACTGCGCCCTAATTGAGGGCCCCGACTACGCATAAAAGAGTCGATATATCGACAGGTTCCTACCATGGCCCGATAGAGCCTAATGAAGCCATTTTCCATCCTTCAGCCATTTGATCGAGACACTAAGTATTTCCAGACCTTTTGTGCCATAATGAAGCCATTGAAGTGCTAAGGCGCACCAAGGCGCGATGAAGACATACCCAGGGCCAAGTCACCGAGAATCAGGGCCTACCCTAGGTCCTGGCCGAGATAACTGTCTGCCCAAAGTGCCAACTAGCATTTCTCAATTCTAGCCATGTTCTGATTAGTTTTCCAACATTTTAAGGATTTCTTAGTTGCTTAGAAGTGTAATAAACATTCTAGAACACTCTAGTGTAGGTTTCTCTTTCTAATTCATGTAGGACAAGGTTTTCCCTTGTCTATAAAAGGGAGCCATTGTTCAGTGTTGGAGACACGCCATCTTAGACACATGGAGACACTTTTTACTTATTGTTTTTAAGCTTTGTTCATGAGGTTTGTTCACGAACATCAGGTTGTGTTCTTGAAGGATTGCTTGAAGCCGTGCTTGGAGTTTTACCATTGAGAGTATAGTTTGGGTTTAATCTCGAATCTTTATTCAATTTAATTCATGATTTTGTTTTTCATTATGTGAAGTGAGTAGTTTCTTTTAAGTTAGGGCTGATCTAGAAGCCCTAATCATGACAACTTCTTAGTTTGGTTTTACGTTTGGTTTGATTATAATATTTTTCATGGTGTGTTACTACTACTTAAACTAATGTTTCTCTGTGTTGTTAGAACTGGCCATTTTAATTACATAATACATAAAGTGTAGATGACTTGCATCAAGAGGTTACATTAAGCAATAACATTGTAATTTAACTCATGACATTCCTAGGATTGCTTACCACTTCCTATGGTTAGTGTAGTGTCATTAAATCCCTTTTGTACTTAATGTTGTCTTTTGTGTTATAGTGGGTTACGAGAACTATTGCATAATTGACTAGAAGTTTAGTGGCTTAAGAGAACTAAACATACAAAGTAAGAAGAGATGAATGTGTGATAGTGGGCTTAAGAGACCTCTTGCATGGGCAATAAACCAAGAAGTAAGCATGATAATTGAACTTTGCCAACCAAGTTAGAAAACGTTGTGGTTAAGTGTCGATAGGGATTGCCTTTACTTTGTTCTTTTACATTGTTTAAACCCTTTGCTAATTTAGTGTTTTCTTCAATTACAAGTTTCTTTGTAACAACCCGGATTTAAATTTAAAGTAAATTTGTAAAATTAATTAGAAAATGACGACTTTACCCTCAGGTTTATGAGTGGTTCGAAAGTTACTTTTTGTTTAGGGACACTTTTAGAAATTTTCCTTGGACCGATGTGTAGGTCTCTAACTCATGAGTTCGTAGACAGGCAGTACGCGGAAATTGGAGTTTGTATGAGTGAGATACGGGTCTACAACCTTTAAGGGTATTAAAGTAATTTTATTTTTTTAGATATTTCAGAGTCCCTTATTTTCTTTTATTTCTGGAAAAATCTACCAATTTATCTCTCTCTCCTCTCGATTCCTTTCTTTTGCTCTCTCGGCGAACCGAATCAAACACACACACATACACTATCATCGACCATTTTGGGGTCGATTCGACTCAAACTAAGGCCATTAATGCCTTCCCCTTGACCTCATGAGTCTTTTAGTGCAAATATCAAAGTGTGGGAGCCGTCGTAGCCAGTGCATCGAGAGGAAGGAGTTGACCAAAACTTCTCGGCCATTTTCCAGCCAAACCAGGTACGATCTCGAACTTTGGACTCCATTTTTGAATTTCTGGAGAAGAGGAGATGAATCTGCATGTGTAGATCATGAAAATTGATTAAGGAATGAAGGAGATAGGCACTCGTTGGAGATGGCGGATTCAGGTCTTCTTCTCTGGCGAGTCCCAACGGACTAGTTGAATTGGCATGCTGACATGGCATGCCACCTGGCAGCCACGTGGTCCCACCAAGCAGCCACTTGGTGCCACCAGGGAGCCACGTGGAGCTACGTGGCAGCACAGTTAGCAGCCCGGTCAACCATTAGTCCACCATCAAGTCAACTGATACCGTCAACAGTTGACGGAATATGCTGACGCCGTTAGCATATTCTGTTAAAAGCTAACAACGTCATAACGGAGCCTTTACGCCATTAAATGGATGGAATATTTTTATTCCGTTAGTATATTCTGTCAGAGTTGATGAAATATTCTGTCGGAGTGACGGAATATTCTGTAGACACTGTGCAGGCGCATTGCGGCGCATAGGAGCGCGTGGCACGTGTCCTGGCCTTCAGCCGGCTAGTGGCAGCGCGTGGAGCTGTTCCTCGACCCACGGCAGCACGTGTCCAGGGTTTTGAGGCATTCCAAATTTGTTTTTGGCAGTTACGAGGCCATTTGACTTGAGGTATTATCGGTCGTGTGCTCATTGAGGGTGTCTACGCGTAATCATGATTATTTTTCCGATACATGACTTGAGGTATTATCGGTCGTGTGCACATTGAGGGTTATTTCTACGATACATGACTTGAGGTATTATCGGTCGTATGCTCATTGAGGGTTATTTCTCCGACACTTGACTTGAGGTATTATCGGTTGTGTGCTCGTTGAGGCTATCTATGCATAGTACAGGGTCCGCATTTATTGAGGTATTATCGGATGTGTGGAGAGTAGGTCCCCGGGTTGGACCTCTTGGGTACTAGCCATTGCTTAAGGTATTATCGGTGGTGGTTAGGAGGGCTTGTCCCCGAGCTGGAAGGCCCTAGATATGGAGCCATAGCTCAGGATTACATTCAGGGGATGATAGGAAGTTTAGGATAGGATAGCCGAGGGTTATGTCGACTGAGATAGTTGACAACCAATGTCATGGGCTACGTCGGGATCGAAGCAGCTCTGTGTTGTACTCTTTGTCGTGGTCAGTGGGTGGTGACCCGGATTGACGAGTTAAGGTTGGTTCAAACGAGTACAACCTTTTAGTCGTTTAATATCGTCTTTAGAGGCAATGATATTGATAAATTCTCCGCTGCTATGGAATCAAGTAATTGACTTTCGTAGTCGGAATTTAATTTCTAGGTGTCGGTCAGCACCCAGTACTGCCTATACCCAGTTGGATACTCGGGGCTAGGTGTGACACTGTTTGGTTTCTATCTGTTATTGCATCCTTCGTCTGATAGGTGGATGATGGTTAACCAAGTAGGGGGAAGGGATCTGCCAGTTTTTCAGTAAAATTCTCGTACAATGTCTTTACAGTAGTAAGGGTATTTCTGGTAATAAATTGTGACGTCAGTGGTTGCCAGACGGGAGAAAGGCCTTTCCCGGGTTTCGAGGGGAAATTCGGAAAGGGTTCTATCATTCTTATTTTCAGAGCATATTCCAAAACTTAAACACCCCACCACCACCACCATCCCCAACCCACCCCCCACCCCCCTCCCCCGACCCCTGTCCGCGTCTTTTACTTAGTGTCTTTTTTAATAGTAAGTGTCAAAGCATAAATAGTTAGTGTGAGTCTTTATTTTCTGTTTGTAAATATCTAAGTACTTAACTTGTGAACTAGGTAATCTAATCAATTGAACCTAACTGTTTGAGTCAAGTCCTCGTGGGATTCGACCCTTGCTTGTACTGCTATTCTATCTATTGATTAGTGCACTTGCTAGGATTTCATTGTTAAAAATTGTGTTGCATTTACTTGTCATACTTTTCTTCCAACATTGAACTCTAGGTCCAATAGCAATTTCACCTCTTTTGGGGTGTTTTTGCCATACTAACCAAATTTTCTCTCCTATAGGACCTTTTTTCTTTGTCATATAAGTATCTAATAGATTAATGCCATTTATCCTACATGTTCTTCCTAAATATTTAAAGAAATCTGATGTATAATCTCCTATATACTACAAGTCACATATTTGTAGTTGTTCTAAATTTCTTATAGCCTTAATCTGTTCTTGTTCATCCCTTCCATCTAAGCTATTATGATCAAGAAATTCCATATTTATTAGGCGATTAAAAGCATCAATATTAAAATGTATTTTTGCTGCTTCATAGTCCGATACATTTGTAACCTTCCATGCTTGAAAGAAATCAAAAACCATGTCATCTATAGTATGCTCAAAATAATCTAACATATCTTTAGGATTAGCAAAATCTAGCATTATAGCTGCATGAATATAACCTTTGCAAAATCCAGCATTATAGCTGTATGAACACAACCTTTCTCCCATCTTTCAATAGTTTTTTTCCCAATGTTGGGGATCTACATGATCTAAGTTTAGGATATTACCTGCTAAATTGACTTGTTCTATACAATTATAGGGTACTCTATTCTTTCTTGGTTTAAAATTTTCTTGTTGAAAATCACTTCTTCCGCCTTCAACATATGGTTCATCTGTTTGTCTAAGATTTTGTTGTTCTGCTCTAGTAAACCCTATACCTAGTCCTGAATCTACTCCTAGTGACTGTGCTTCTTCTATTGGCATCCATTCTACTTCAATTATCATGTTATGATAAGTTTCTTCTCCTAGAATATGCAATAAACCTATATCTAATATTAATTTCTTCATCTCTTCATCATCTGCTAGTTTGTCCAAACCTAAGTCATATGTCTGATATTTTTCTAAGTATTCTTCTTCGCTTAGGTGATCTATGTCATCTATAAGCTTGTCAACGATATTATCAAAATAAAGTTCAACTATAGTAATTTCTAAACTATCATATGTCATATGTACTGTCTCATATGCTTCACTTTCCAAGTCTTCATTATTATCTGACTGCATATAGTTTGAAAATCTTACTGTGGCTGTTCCTGAATGGCTTTCAAATATCTGTGGTTTTTATGGTCGTCTATTTCTTGATTCTTGCAAATTAGGTAGAATCCATTATGTGCCTTCAAGAAAACTATTATCTACAGGTTTGGCTTCTATTATCTTAACTTGCTTACTTCCAAATGTTTGGACTAAGTTTTGGAATTCAATGTTGAACCGATAACTCAGTTTATTAGAAACTTTTCCTACGTACATTAGGCTAGCGCTTAAGTTTTTAAAATCTCCTCTCATGTTATAATATTTTGTTCTTATACTAATTTTAATATACTTACTAAATTCTCTGATATTCATTATATAGTTAGGTAGACATCCTATAACTACCAAATTTGAACTCATATCGACTTATGCAGTAGCTATGGCTGCTTGTTGGTAATTATCCCGCCTATCATCATATATATATATATATATATATATATATATATATATATATATATATATATGAATCTAAGAATATTTGAACTTTCTTAATTCTTCAGTAGCTTGGTGACTAAGTAAATTAAGGATAACTTCATTATTAATACAGTAATATCATGTTGTCTAATACTACAAACAATACTATGCTTATTCTCAAATATTCCTAGCTTATACAAATTATGTTTATTTTTCTGTGATCTTTCAAAACCTTTTCTTAAGAATTCTTATGCTTCCTGTTCATTATCATAAAGATCTTCTGTTCTAACTATTTCTTTTTCTTCTTAAATATCCACTTACTATTATCAAAGGGATTTACCTTGATTCTTTTTGGTTGGTAAGTTGCTCCTACTGACAATCTTTCTAATTTTTGTATTAGTTCTAAAGGAAGTGATGTATTTGTATTATGTATTATCTTATTTATTTCTCTGATTTGTTCTTCTATTAAATTAAGTTTATCTATTATATTTAATATTAACTGAATAATAGTATTATTTTGTCTTATAGGAAAAGTATTACTGGGAACAGATGTGGAAAAATATGAGAAACCAACTGGCTCCTTATCTAGTTTACTGATTTCTTGTATGACTCGAACACAATTATTATTGGTTCTAGAATTTGTCATCAAACTAATAATATATCAATTTTATTATGTAACATATCTATTTGCTCAGTTAAATCTTTTTGCACTATCTGGATCTTCTGTACTTCCACTTTCAACTTTTCTATAGTCTGCAATGATTGTACCTTTATCTGTTTTGGCTTTTTATCAATCAAGTCTATTAGTTATTTTATTTCCATTTTATTTTGAAAATTCTGGATATTCCTATTATTGTCTTCAAGTTGGGATGAGATGTAGTACATCTAGATTATTGCTAATAAGAATAAAGGAGTTTTTCTGGAAGTAGTCTGATAATTGCTATAGAATACTAGTCTGTTTATTATTTTCAAAATTAAAATTCTTTGCTTGGCTAATTAATAAGCCAACTATACTATTCTATAAAGGGTTGTCTACACAATGTAAAATATGTCTATGATATTTTTGAGAAAAATAACAAATTAGAGTATTTTGATATAAAGTAATTCTTTTTCTCTTATATTCTGTGATTTCAAGGTTTAAATAATTTATCATTAAAATCTTCCTTGCTTAAGTTTTATAGCTAAAACTTCTCATAGATCTTCTTGTACAATCTCTATTTCACCAATAACAGTATAATGATGGCCAATGCAATTGTGAATTTCTCCCCTTATTATTGAATTATTTTTATTATCTGGATCTTGTAACAGTTGATTTAAAGTTTCTATTTTGTGTCTATGGCGTCTAATAGTTCGTTTTATGTCTTCTGCTCAAAACAATAATTGTATAGTACAACATATTCATAAACAGTATGATGTAAATAAAGTAATAAACGGACTCGTACTCTACAACAACTTATTTTTACAAGAGCTCAACACATGAGCACTCCTTTGTAAAGACAACCCTTTGTACATAAACTGGAAATCCAACTTATTTTTACAAGAGCTCAACACATGAGCATCAATGGAAACTAAGAAAGAAAACTTGAGAGTTTTGGGAGAGAGAGCTTCTTGGTGGATGTTTGTGATGCTTTATACATATCTTGGCACTCATATATTTATAACAGAGCCTTCTTTATTGATGAAACACTCCTTTGTACATATCCTGATATACATATATATATACATATGATATATACATATGATATATATATATATATATATATAATCTATTATATAATAGCCCACAGTCTAACAGGCAACACCTATTAAATAGCCCAAAATATCAAAGCATTGGAAGGCAATAAAAAAGGACAATATTTTTCTTAACAAAAATGCACACGAATGTGTAAAATGGAAATTGGATTGCAACAGCAGAAGCCATTCTAAGGATAGTTGTATTTTGTGAGTTGTGAAGACCGCAACAGCATAATAAAACCTTCTAAACCCCATACCTCTCTCAATAACCTGAATTCTCACCTCAGAAAATTGTGGGTAAGCTCTTCGTCCCAAAAAAAAATAATCCTCTCATACATGTCTCTTTCCTTCAAGACTCCATACTCAATTTACGAGAGAAGACAATGCAACAAGAAAGAACACCCAATTGAAAATGAAATTCAATCTACAAATATAATTTAGGATAAACTATATAAAAAGGATAAACTATATAAAAGTACCCAAATTATAGGGGTCATTTCAAGTTCATACCCGAATTATGAAAATTTTCATCTAGGTACCCAAACTATCAAAACACAACTTCTAGGTACCTACCGTTAGCAATCTGTTAAAAAAATCTGTTAAGTGCTTAAATGGCACTTATGGGGCACTTTTTTATGCTGACATGGACTCCATATAGATAAAAAAAAATTAAAATATATTAAAAATAATTAATAAAATCTTAAAATAAATAAACAAAAAAATTTAAAAAACCAAAATAAAACCCAAATCAATTTCAGACTCACCTATCCCTTCCCTCCCCCTTCAACAAGAACGATGAAATTCCCCCTCCCTTCCCACCGATATAGGCCAGGAACGGTGGTGTTGAGGGAGACCAGGAAGTACCAGAAGATCCCTGAGCTCTTGATCCAGAAGCTTCCCTTTCATAGGCTTGTGAGGGAGATCGCTCAGGACTTCAAGACCAATCTCCAATTCCATAGCAGCGTTGTGTCAGCGCTTCAAGAGGCGTCAGAGGCTTAATTGGTGGGTCTGTTTGAGGACACCAACCTCTACGCTCTTCATGCCAAGGGATTAAGCATTATGCCCAAGGACATTCAGCTTACTCGCAGGATTAAGGGCTTCGATCTCATAGGCCTTGGCGGCTTCGATCGCCGTGTCAAAGGTCCCGAGCCAGACCCGAGAGCCTATTCGGTTGGGGTCTCGAATTTCCATCGCGAACTTGCCCCCACGAGCTTTGTCAGACCCCCTGGTAGTGCTTCTTTTTCTCCTGAATCGAACTCGTTTTTTGAACCGGCATGAGATGGTGAGTGCGGGTTTCCGGGTTAGGTTCATCGGTTTGCTATAGTTGCTGGTTGGCTGGGTTGACCTCCAATCAAAATACCAGCAATTACTCCACCAAACAGCTTGCTCTTATTCTTATGACCGTCATTGATGTTCACCTCCCCGATTGGAGCATCAGCTCCGGTGTCGCCAGGACAAGGGCTATTGAGGGGACGCCCACATAGCAAATTACCTAGAAACGAGCTCGAAGCGAAAGTCTATAATTGTTTTCGAATAGACCCATTTAGCAAATTGTCTGATACATTGAACTGGTCGACATTTGGAAGCTTCAGCTGGGGAATAGCCCCAAAAAGCTTGTTGCTTTGGAGGTACAGAGTCCTTAGGCCGGCGATATTGTTGAAACCCGGAGAGATCTCTCCAGAAAAATTGTTCGAAGCCAAGTTAAGGCGAACCAGGTCATGGAGCTCATGTTTGTGAAAGACATCGAGGGTTGTGAACATCAACCCCCAAATTGAAATTCTTCAACTTTTTCTTAGAAATTGTGTGTTTTTGTTAATGATGATGATTTATTGAATTTTCTTTTGAATCCAGGAGTGTTTGTGAAAGACACGAGCTCGTTCAATTTGGGAGTTGCATGCAGTTTGATATATCTGATTGTGGCCAGTAAAAATGAGCTCACGAAGATGGTGGAGTTGCGAACAGAAATGGAGCTGCTTCTTGAAAATGCAAAAGAGGGATTGAAAATCAAGAATGCTCCTTTTGAAGCCAATGCGTTGGAAATGAATGAGATGAATCTTGCTTCTTCCACCACTGATTTACAACGACCTTCGACTTGGAGTTCTAGTAGCACATTTTTGCTTCAATCCGGTGTGGTTCGGTAGGTCTGCATGGAGTATGTTAGAACTGGAGAAGTAGAAATGGATCAACTTGAGGCAAAGCTTGGAGTCGAGTTAGAAAAATTGCAGCTTCACTTGGATTCTGAGACTAATTCATCATTCTCGGTGAGGGAAGGGTTAGGATTCATTTGGGTTTTGTTTTAAATTTTTTAGTTTTTTTATTTTTTTTATTTTTATATTTTATTAATTATTTTTAAAATATTCAAATTTTATTTTATTTTTGTCAACATGGCGTCCATATCAGTATGATAAAGAGCCTCACAAGTGCCACTTGGGCTCTTAACATATTTTTTTAACATATTTTCTTAACATATTGCTAACGATGGGTACCTAGATATTGTGTTTTGATAGTTTGGGTATCTAGATGAAAATTTTCATAGTTGGGGTATGAATTTGGAATGACTCCTATAGTTTGGGTCCTTTTATGTAGTTTATCCTATAATTTATTATCAAAACTTAAGAAAATGAATCTATATAGTTAATAAATTCCAAAACCCTAGTCAACCCTTAAATTCATCGATCCCAAATAATTTTTGATACAAACCTTCTTCTTGGAAACAGCCATGAACTCCATATGGATCCATCGAACAAGAAACTCTAGAACTTAGTTTTCCTACTCTTTGGCTCTTGATGAAATCTTATGGCCGATGACCCCATCAAACGTTCGAGGAATGAGCATGATTAAGAATGGTGGGGAAGATGAGAAATTTTATGAATTTTGGAGTCTAGAATTTAGAGAAGATGACAATTAGGTGGTGTTGTGGTCAAAATGAGTGGGTGAATTGAGAGCGAGCAAAACAATTGGTTGTTTTGTATGAAAACCAATCTCAGCCAACCATTTACATTCTACGGCCAAGTTGATTTCGTGCGGACCTTTCCTGCACAACACCCTTCTAGCGCCTGAGCCAACTTGGTTGTAGTGTGGGTATTAGATGATGATATTTGGCTTGCGTTTATGTTTTTATAAACTGGAGTTATTGCTTAGTGGTTTTATTTATGAATCATGTGTTGCTCTATTTCAAGTTCCAAAAAAAATTATATTTAAATATAAAGTTAAGAAGGCGTCCGTTGTAAAATTGGCCTTAAGCCTCATGTGACATTGGGACGGCCCTGGGTGCTAGCATAACAGTCTCTGAAGCCTAAGTCAATTGTTTAATTAAAGGTTAAGTGTAATTTCAGTAGCGTGATGATAAAATTGTAAAGTTAATTTTTAGAAGAGGTGGTCTTTTTGCATTTATAATGGAAAATGAGAAGTCTCTCCATTTCCTTTTTATTTGGAGTTAACGTGTAAAATTGTGAAGTTGACAAGTGTGAAGGTAGGACCAAGGGACTATCTAAGTGACGTGGCTAGGTCAGTGGGCCCTTTCGATCATGAAGGAGCCGATGAGTTAGGGACTTGGTTAAGGTCTTTTGCCTAGTCGACTGCGTATGACTGGTGGGCAACAATTAATGGGTCAATGTACATGTGAAATCAGGCCCATATCCTTATCTCTCCAAAATTGGGGGCTCCTTGGGTATTTTTTAAACTACTCAAAAGCCTCTCTTTATTCTGGGCCCCAATCGCATCCCTTTTACTTTGAATTTCCTTCAAAAAACAGTTTGGAGATGGCAGTATCCTTGTGGTCAAAACCTGCACATCTGGGTGTTTTTGGGTCAGCCATACTATGCAAAGCTTCCACTTTCGTCGGGTTTGTTTACGATGTGCCCAACAAACTATGTTTCCTCAGGTTGAGTTGCATTTGGTACTTCCTTAACATTTTCGAAGTATCCTGCATTCTCCACGTTTGACGACGATGTCATCAATGTAGACTTCTACCGTCTCTGCTCCTATTGATAGGGTGGATAGGTTGGATCTACGTACGTTCAGCCCATGAGCAACTGATTTTAGGAGGGAGCCCACTAACACTTTCTTTTCAGGATGTGAAGGGTCATGACTTCTTCTACAATTCAGTCCATAGTTGGGGATTTATGATCCTGGCAGGATCTTTTGGGATTTCCAGGCAAAATCCGGGGCCCTTCCTCCCTGTCAAGTGACACCTCATTGGCTGCTGGTACACATCGATTGCACCCTTCAGAATTCTTGCTAGACTCTTAACACTTTCTTGCTTCCAACTAATTGGCTCTCATATCAATCAAAATTTCATTATCTGACATTTGAGTCTCAATTGCAAAAATTAAGAAACTACATATATATGATACTTTAATTTTCCCGGGACGAAAAACTAAGGCTCAAAAAATATTCTACTACATTTCCTTCTCATAATCACATAAGGTATTTTAAGTTTGAAAATTGAATTACATTGTATAAAAGTCTCTAAAAATATAAAAAAAACAATGATAAATATGTTGTTCCCATTTCGTGCCAATGTCGTGCCAAATACATATCTGCTTGTGCCGTGTCCAATGGCTAAAAATTTAAGCCTAGCCCAACGCACATATTTTATTATGTATTGCGTGCTGAGCTCACTCATATCGTAATCATTTGTATTGTGCCTTGTTTTGACTGTGTTGACACTAGCCACGAACCCAAAAATTAAAAATGAGATTAGTTAAATTTTAGCATGAACTTTTTTTTTAATTATAAAATTTTGATGGTATGAGTGAATTTAATTGATTAAAAGAATACACCTAGTCAAAATACATAATTTATGCATATAAATAACAAATAATCATGCAATACAATACAATAATAAACACTTAAATTGCAACAAGCTCTCTTTTTATGCAGATAATATATCATACGACCTCCAAAAAATTTAATTATCTCTCTTATTTAAGTGTAGAATATATGAATGAGTTGAGATATATAGGTTAACATTACATAAAATTTTCCTTTTAATCATCAATTTCGGTGGACTGGAGCACACCCCAATCTTTGCATGTCACCCGTGCTTGATTGGCACATGTCGTTTGTGCAGGTCCGACCCGTTTGACGCCTCTTTAACGTGAAAAAATAACTGAGGCTGTAATAATTTTTGTTCTTTTTTTAAAGCATTTAGCTTCTTCTTTTTTTCATTTGGAAATGGAAGACATCCAAAAAAAATCTTCTCAGTTTGAGCGTGAGATATATATTGCAAGGCACGCGTGGATAATTGATTTTTTGTCGATTTGGTATTTTTTTTTGTTTCTCTCTTTTGTATAGGACTGTGAGTTTATGCATTGGGGTGTATTCAATTAAAATTATAGAGGATTGCAAAGAACATTTTTGAAATGACAAATTTTAAAGACTTTTAAAAATCCTATAGAACTAATATGGACATTAGGGATATTATCCAAAGACAATTATTTTCTTTTATAAAATCATATCTAAGACTTTCTCTTATTTGGACATCTATTACAAATTTGGTAGACATCAATTAACAAAATTTGGTGGACATCTATTACAAATTTTGGTAGACATCAATTCACAAAATTTCTTGGAAAAAAAAAAAGTCACAAAATTTGGTGGACATCTATTAAAAGAGGTATTTCTTATCTATTAACAAATTCAAGTATGCCTAGGTGCTTGACAAGCTTAAGGCTGAGCGTGAGCGTGGTATCACCCACTACAAGAAAAGCAGGATTGCCGGGCGAAATGTGTTAGTCGAGCAAAGTTCGACGTTCGTCGAGCAACATTAACCTCGGAGACTCGTCGTCGCACAACGTCCGTCGGGCCACAACCGTCGGGCTTGAGGTTAGTAGATGACAACAGTAAAATCGTCGAGCAATTTAAATCTTACTCGGCGGATCCGTTCGTCGCAAATGAGTTGTCGAGCAATCCAAAAGTCAACATATGTTGCCCGACGAAGAAGCTTCACCGGGCGAAGTTATTATTTTACCCGACATACCGATTGTTCGTCGGGCCAAATCTTAATATTTAAAATTTTTAATAATTTATTTAATTAAATAAATATATATAATTAAAATAAAAATATTTTAAAAAAATAAAATTAAAAGAATAAAACGAATCAAATGAAAATAAAAAAAATATTTATAAAAATTAATGTTATGCTTTTACATAATTAAAACTAAGGTAATATTTTACATATTACATTCTAACTACTCGATGACGGATCGGGGTGGTCGAGATCCAGGGCAGGCTGTCTGAGGCTGTGACGGAAGCTCATCCAGTCCATGCTCAGCCAAGCGGTCAAGCACCTTGGCGAGGGCGGCCATGATCTCCACGTTTTGGGCCTATATCTCCGTGTACTGAGCCTTGATATCAGCATTTTCGGCCTGGAGGAACATGTAGTTTCTCTTGAGCTCCGACATCTCCTCGGGATTGGTTCCCCAAGATGAACTCGACTAGTGACTAGAGACATCCTGCACTATCCCGTCGCCCGCCCCCCGAACGATCTTCCCTAGACGCCTCCCAAGTCGTCGCTCTAGGATGGCAATCGACATCTCGGAATTCCGGAGCTGCTACTCCAACGACTCTTCGGGATGCTGTTGTGTGAGCTCAGCCTGTCTCTGCTGGACGTCTTGGTCCATCGCCTCCTACAAATTCAAATAAATATTAATTAGAAATGTAATTTTCAATTTAAAAGTTAATGCTCAATCTGCAAAAAATAAACTTACGTGAATTTTATCAACCTCTTGGTCGCCCCGTCCAACGTACACTTGCCCCCAGGCATCCACCTCCGGGAACATCGATCCGGCGATGCTCCGATCCCCAGTTTGATGTGTTGACAACCGATTTTCGCTGGTCATTAAGGAAAACAAAAATTGTAAGGACCTTTCCCGAATTTTCCCTCGAAACCCGGAAAGAACCCTTATCCCGTCTAACAGCTCTTTTACCTCAAATTTGAAATACCAGAAATACCCCTTGTTCTTAAATAATTTTTATTAAACCTTACAGGGTTCTTGACAGAACCTCTGTACTTCCTGACCACTCCTACCTGTCAGACGCAGGATAGTATACAGGTCAAAGCCAAGACCTCAGAATAGTGGTGGTTCAAATAGGAATACCCTATGACATCAAATGTCAGTAGGTCAGACACTACTGACATCTCTAGTGGAATACCACAAGACAACCGACTAATCATATACTTATGAACCAACAATAATTCGTCACTCTGGGTCACCGCCCACACCAACCCACTGACCCGGATGACGAAGTATTTTCATAAGTTGATTAAGCCCATGACAATTGTCGTCAAATCATATTAGAGCCGGAAATATCCTCGGCTATCATATCGTATCATCCTCGACTATCATATCATATCATCAGCCGGTATAACCTTCGGCTATTATATCATATTAGTCGGCAAGTATCCTCGACTATCATATCATATCATCAGCCGGTATAACCTTCGGCTATTATATCATATCAGTCGATAAGTATCCTCGACTATCATATCATATCATCAGCCGGTATAACCTTCGGCTATTATATCATATCAGTCGGCAAGTATCCTCGACTATCATATCCCTAGCCACCAGGGTATCCCTTGGGGTGTGCTAGTCCTGTATCACAGCTCTCTGTACTATGATATCACATCAGTCTTTAACAGTAATAGTGGAAAACATGTATCCAGTAATCATTTCCAAAATCCAGAAATTCAATGCCACAATACATAACGGTATTTAAACAAAGATATTTTGATGCATGCATTTCAGTTTATAAAACAAAAGTCCACTCACATACATCATCCAACCCTTAATTCATGGACGCTCTAGCCCAAGGAACACATGCACAATAATGACCCAACTACCTTGACTTTCCGAGCTCAAAACCCACTAATACGGTCAACTATTACCGTTGGGATTGCCCAAAATGACCTCTAAGCGACGTCCGATCAACCTGAAACCTGTACCAACAGATTCTGAACGTCGAAAACTAGTTACCACGTGTCGCCGTGACCTCAGACTCGGCCCCACGCGCCGCCGGAAGGTCTGCACACGCACCCACGCGCCGGTCATGCGCTTGCTATAGTGTTCACGCGCCTGGACAGGTCCAACCCGGTCCGGCTCAACCTGACCCGGTCCAACTCGACCCGACCGGTTCACTTAACCCGAAGTTGACTTTGTGGGTTTTTCGGGTGTTTTTTGCACGGGTTCGATGGTTGTGTTTTTTTTGTTTAAGAGAGAGAGAGATGAGTCTGAAGAATGAAGATGAAGTTAAGATGTAAATGAAGATGTAAAATGATTGGGGTTAAATTATCTTCTTCCAAATTAAAATTACCAAAATGCCCTTACACATCTAGACCCATAACTTTCGTACACGAACTCCGTTTCCTGCGTGCCGCCTGTCTACGAACTCGTGAGTTCGAGACCTACGCAACGGTACCCGAAACAACGCCTAATAAGTTCCGAAACAAAACTTGATTTCAATGCCCTTTACCGACCAAGGGTAAAATAGTCATTTTACAAAAATAATTGCGTAAACCCAATAATTAAAATTCTGGGTTGTTACAATCCACCCCCCTTAAGAAATTTCGTCCTCGAAATTCATTCCTAACCATGGAACAAATGAGGATATTGTACCGCATTAGTTCCTCGGTTTCCCACGTGGCCTCCTCCACGTTATGATTCCTCCACAACACTTTAACTAGAGGAATAGTCTTTTCCTCAGTCAATTCCACCAACTCAGGTGTTAACAGTCTTCTTTCACCTATTTCACTCCAGCAAAAAGGTGTCCTGCACTGCCTCCCATACAGTGCCTCGAAAGGAGACATCCCAATACTCGACTGGTAACTGTTATTATATGCAAATTCCATCATGTCCCTTCCGTGTCCTTGGAAGTTTATACACAAAATCCATCGTAAAGTGATCCCACTTCCATTATGGGATAGGTAATGGTTGCAGTGTCCCATAGGGTTTCTGCCTCTCCGCTTTCACTTGCTGACATGTCAGACATCTACTCACAAACTCGGCAATTTCCATTTTCATCCCAGTCCACCAATAGTGTTTCCTTAGGGTATGATACCTCTTGGTACCTCATGGATGCATAGCGTAAGCCGAACTATGAGCCTCATCAAAAATTTCTCTCTTTAGCTCCAGCTCATTCGGTACGCACAAACGTCCATCCTTAACCAATGCTCCATCATCCCTAACCGCATAGTCCTGCCTGTTTCCAACCTCCAACTCTATCCTAATAATGCACATTATAGGATCCTGGAGTTGAGCCTCAATAATCTGATCAATCAGAACAGGCCTCACATGGAAACTAGCCAACAAAGCCCCGTGGCTATCCATGTCCAGTACAATCCCTGCTCTACGGAACTATACCAGCAACGGTAGGTAGACTGTATGCAAATGGGCCAAAGAACCCATAGACTTCCTGCTCAAGGCATCTGCCACAACATTGGCTTTCCTTGGGTGGTACTCAATAGTACAATCATACTCCTTTATCAGCTCAAGCCATCTTCTCTGCCTCAAATTCAGGTCCTTGTGGGTGAACAAGTACATTAAACTCTGATGGTAGGTGAAGATCCGACACGTTTCCCCGTATAAATAATGTCTCCATATTTTCAGTGCATGCACCACTGCAGCCAACTCCAAATCATGTGTGGGGTAATTCATCTCATGGGGTTTAAGTTGTTTGCAAGCATACGCTATCACTTTCCCATGCTGCATTAACACACAGCCTATACCCCGCAATGATGCATCACTATATACCTCAAATCCCCCGTTATCATCTGGAAGGGTTAATACTGGAGCAGAAGTCAACCTTCTCTTTAGCTCCTGAAAGCTCTGCTCACAATCAGCATCCCAGTCAAACTTGACTCCTTTCTTAGTCAACCGAGTCAATGGGCCTGCTATCATAGAAAATCCTTCTACGAACCGCCGATAATATCCTGCCAAACGCAGAAAACTCCTCACCTCTGTCACTGTCTTCGGTTGCTCCCAGTTTGCCACTGCCTTCACTTTTTTGGAGATCTACGCTGATACCCTCAGCCGAAATCACATGACCCAAGAATCCAACTTCGGTCAACCAAAACTGGCATTTACTGAACTTGGCAAACAAATGCTTTTTCCTAAGCATATTCAGCACCAACCTCAAGTGCTTCTCATGTGCCTTAGCACTCCTCGAATACACCAAGATGTCATCGATGAACACAATCACAAACCGATCCAAATATTTTTGGAACACTCTGTTCATCAAATCCATAAACGCTGCCGGGGCATTAGTCAACCCGAAGGGCATCACCAGGAACTCATAATGACTATACCGAGTCCTGAAAGCTGTTTTCTGAACATACTCTTCCCGGATCCTCAACTGATGGTACCCGGATCGAAGGTCAATTTTGGAAAAATACTTTGCCCCCTTCAGTTGATCAAATAAATCGTCAATCCTTGGCAGAGGATACTTATTTCGCACCGTCACTCTATTTAACTACCGGTAGTCGATACACAATCTCAGACCACCATCTTTTTTCCTCACAAATAATAACAGCGCACCCCATGGTGAAACACTTGGGCGAATAAATCCCATATTCACCAAGTCCTGCAACTGAGTCTTTAACTCTCGTAATTCTGCCGGTGCCATCCTATACGGTACCAGTGAGATAGGTTGAGTACCTGGCAAAAGCTTGATAGTGAACTCATTCTCCCGGTGAGGTGGTAATCCTGGAAGATCATCTGGAAACACATAAGAGAACTCACTCACCACTGGAATATCCTCCACTCTCATCGGAGTATCCCGAGAATCAAACACATGAGCCAAGTAACCGTCACAACCTTTTCTCAACAATCTCTCAGCGGTCAACGCTGATATCACTCCATAGGGTAGTACCCTACGATCTCCCTGAAATGTAAGTTCCGATAATCCTGGACTCCGGAAAAACACTATCTTATCATAATAGTCTATGGAGGCATTATACGCTGAAAAGAAGATGTAAATCATTAATACCAAAATTTCACTTGTACACTAGATGTACGGTCTACAGGAATTTAACCTAGTGCTCCAATACCACTTGTAAGGACCCTTCCCGAATTTTCCCTCGAAACCCGGAAAGAACCCTTATCCCGTCTGATAGCTCTTTTACCTCAAATTTGAAATACCAGAAATACCCCTTGTTCTTAAATAATTTTTATTAAACCTTACAGGGTTCTTAACAGAACCTCTGTACTTACTGACCACTCCTACCAGTCAGACGCAGGATAGTATACAGGTCAAAGCCAAGACCTCAGAATAGTGGTGGTTCAAATAGGAATATCCTATGACACCAAATGTCAGTAGGTCAGACACTGCTGACATCTCTACTGGAATACCAAAAGACAACCGACTAGTCATATTCTTGTGAACCAACAATAATTCGTCACTCTGGGTCACCGCCCACACCAACCCACTGACCCGGATGACGAAGTATTTTCATAGGTTGATTAAGCCCGTGACAATTGTCGTCAAATCATATTAGAGCCGGAAATATCCTTGGCTATCATATCGTATCATCCTCGACTATCATATCATATCATCAGCCGGTATAACCTTCGGCTATTATATCATATCAGTCGGCAAGTATCCTCGACTATCATATCATATCATCAGCCGGTATAACCTTCGGCTATTATATCATATCAGTCGATAAGTATCCTTGACTATCATATCATATCATCAGCCGGTATAACCTTCGGCTATTATATCATATAAGTCGGCAAGTATCCTCGACTATCGTATCATATCATCAGCCGGTATAACCTTCGGCTATTATATCATATCAGTCGGCAAGTATCCTCGACTATCATATCCCTAGCCACCAGGGTATCCCTTGGGGTGTGCTAGTCCTGTATCACAACTCTCTATACTATGATATCACATCAGTCTTTAACAGTAATAGTGGAAAACATGTATCCAGTAATCATTTCCAAAATCCAGAAATTCAATGCCACAATACATAACGGTATTTAAACAAAGATTTTTTGATGCATCCATTTCAGTTTATAAAACAAAAGTCCACTCACATACATCATCCAACCCTTAATTCATGGACGCTCTAGCCCAAGGAACACATGCACAATAATGACCCAACTACCTTGACTTTCCGAGCTCAAAACCCGTTAATACGGTCAACCATTACCGCTGGAATTGCCCAAAATGACCTCTAAGCGACGTCCGATCAACCTGAAACCTGTACCAACAGATTTGGAACGTCGAAAACCAGTTACCACGCGTCGCCGTGACCTCAGACTCGGCCCCACGCGCCGCCACGCGCCGCCGGAAGGTCGGCACACATGCCCACTCGCCCTCACCCGCCGGTCACGCGCCTGCTACAGTGTTCACGCACCTGGACCGGTTCACCCGGTCCGACTCAACCTGACCCGGTCCAACTCGACCCGATCGGTTCACTCAACCCGACTGGTTCAACTTGACCCGACCGGTTCACTCAACCCGACCGGTTCAACTCGACCCGATCGATTACCGATGACTCGCCGGAGAAGACGACCGGCTGCCGACGCCGCCGTCTGGTTTCCGCCGGCATCCCCCATTTTCGGTCGAAACTCCAAGCTTTACAACTTCCTCAAAACTCAACCATTTTTCACAAATTTTACGTCTAAATCTATCTACTCGAACCCAGGAATCCAAATATGACCTTAAAACATAAAACACGTACCTGTGTAAGCCGGAAAATCGATCGGAAGATCCGAAACTTCCTATACTCGGTTTGGCTTCCACCGTGGTCCTCTCCTTCGATGGTTGGTACGGTTGTGATCGTGGGAAGGATTAGAGTACGATTAGTTGATCAAAAATGGAAGCTAAAGCCTTGAATCCAAAGTTGACTTTGGGGGTTTTTCGGGTGTTTTTCACACGGGTTCGATGGTTGTGTGTTTTTTTTGTTTCAGAGAGAGAGAGATGAGTCTGAAGAATGAAGATGAAGTTAAGATGTAAATGAAGATGTAAAATGATTGGGGTTAAAATATCTTTTCCCAAATCAAAATTACCAAAATGCCCTTGCACATCTAGACCCATAACTTTCGTACACGAACCCCGTTTCCTGCGTACCGCCTGTCTATGAACTTATGAGTTCGAGACCTACGCAACGGTACCCGAAACACCGCCTAATAAGTTCCGAAATAAAAGTTGATTTCCATGCCCTTTATCGACCAAGGGTAAAATCGTATTTTACAAAAATAATTGCGTAAACCCAATAATTAAAATTCCGGGTTGTTACAAAAATTATATTTTCAAATGGAAAATAACATAAAAAATAAATAAATAATTTAACTAGGTGGATAGCACGTATCACATAGGTGGGGGACACGAAATGGTCGCACAACCACAACCACCCTGCCAGTTTCGGGCCGTCCAACTCCTCCGGAGGATTTACCCGAGCTTCCTCCGGGGAAGACCAGCTCTTGTAGTACTTGTGGAGCTCGTACTTCCAGTCGGCGTACCGTAACTGCCAGTGGTGTCCCAGGCATCTACTAACGTCGGCGTCGTCCAACTTGAACTCAAAATTGATATGCAATAAATTATTAAAGTTAGTAAAATAATTTAAAAAAATGAAATTAATGTAAAAAAAGGGAGAAACACGTACCGACAACTCTCCCCAACAGCGCGTGATCTCCTTCGGGGGTTGGGTTCTGAAAGTCTCCCTCATCATCAAGGACTTGGTGCGAAGAATCGAACCAATGTCATGCACAGGCAGGCTGTGGATTTTTACCAGCGCAGCACGTACACCACCAGGATCTTTGCATTCGTTGTCCTGCAATTCGCTGGGATGTCAAAACCTGGTTTATCCCGCGCACGTTCACCGACTTCCCTGCAAATTCGATGCACATTCGTACTTAATATGAGTAACAAATAAAAATAGTTGTTTAAATAAACAAAATAATCAACTTACCCTTAGGGAGTGCTCCGACATTAGTTGCCATTTCGTCTGTAACAACCCGGAAATTAAATTATAGAATTTATGTAAATTATTTTTGTAAAAAGGCGATTTTACCCTTGGTTGTTTAGGGGCGTAGAAATCAAGTTTTATTTCGGAACTTATTAGGCTGTGTTTTGGATACTATTGCATGTGTCTCGAACTCACGAGTTCGTAGACAGGCGGCACACGGGAAACGGAGTTCGTGTACGAAAGTTACGGGTCTAGATTGTCAGGGGCATTTTGGTCATTTGGCTTGCGGTAGATATTTTTCTACCCCCAAACCATCAAACAGATCTTCATTTCACTCTCTTTCTCTCTTGACCACTCCTTTTCTCCCTAAACTACCCGAACCCGTGCGACACAAACACCCCAAAACCCACAAATTCCAACTTTGATTCAAGGCCTAGACTTCCATTTTTGTTCCACTAATCGGAATCTACTCCTTCCCACGATCACAACCATACAAACCATCGAAGGAGACGACCACGGGAGGAGCCAAATCGAGAAAAAGAAAAATAGAACCTTCCGATCTATTTTTCGGCTAGCACAGGTACATGTTTAATGTTTTGAGGTCACTTTGGATTCATGGGTTCGAGTAGATAGATTTAGACTTAAAATTTGTGAAAAATGGTTGCGTTTTGAAGAAGTTAGGAACAAGCTCAAGTCGGCCGGAAAATGAGGATTCCGGCGATGGCAACGGCAGCGCGGCCATCTTCTCCGACGAATTTCGGCGATTGGTCTGGTCGAGTGGACTGGTCGGGTCGAGTGGATCAGGTCGAGCTAGATCGGGTCAGGCCGAGCTGGGTCGACGCGTGGTGGTGCGTTGGGCCGATTCTGAGGTCACAGTGACGCGTGTCAGCTAGTTTTCGACGTTTTGGATCTGTTGGCGAAGGTTTCCTATTGATCGTAGGTCATTTAGGGGTAGTTTTGGGCGTTCGAAGTTGCTGTATTTTTAGGGCAACGTAGGCGGATATCCCGAGGTTTAGGGAGTGTTTATATAAGGTTTTTATTATTAGCCGGTAATCCCGATTATTAATTTGGACAGGCGATACTGCTCCAGGAACTTCAGAGGAGTGTACGATTCGGGATTGTGCTTGCTTGGACGTGTGGTGAGTGGACTTTTGGTTTATAAACTATAATGCATGCATAAATGTATCTTTGATTTAAATACTGTTATGTATTGTTGCAATGAATTTCCAGAATTATTACTGGACACAAGTTTTCCAATATTTCAGTGAAAGTGCGTTTTGGGAAATGGCCTGGTTTTTTTACTCGATTTTGATATCGTTTTGACGTGGTAATTATTTGAGTCCGTGAGTTGGGTTTAGACCCGAAATTATGATTTTACTACTTTGGCCATAAATGATTTTTCAAAGAATTTGGTTGAGGCCAAGAAACAAAGATTTCAAAACACGGATTTGGTTTTCACTGGTTTTCTGTCCCAATGGTTAAAGTTTCTCTGACTGGCGTTGAGGGGTTTTGCTCTGCTGGTTATTGATGGTTCTCCGATGCTGGTGTCGAGGGTGTTCTCCGACAGGTCGTTGAGGTTGTCTACGCGTAGTACAGGATTTCAGCACACTTCGGGTGTGTGGTGGATATGTCGGTAACAGTGGTTTTGATATATTATGTGTCCAGGTCGAATTAAATGATTTTAAACTCCTTTGAGGAGGATTTTCAAACCAAACTGTGGACCACGATGTGTTTTCATTATATAGATTTTGCGTGGGTCCAACCAAGTGGTTTTAAAGAGAAATGGAATTCCGGTGATTTTCAAATGATGTTTTATTATCATAAACTGTTTTATGTGATGCATGCATGGTTTTATTCGTGGAGTAGAAAAATGTAAGATTTCCTCATAAAAAGATTTATAAATGATTATTTTTTGTCCACTCACAAGTTTTGTGCTTTAAATCCCCTCCAGGCTGTTGAGTTGACGTGGGCATTTTCTGAGGCGGAGGCATTAGTAGTATTTCAGGTGCGCATTGTACCTAAACTTCGAGTAGGATTTCTAATTATGTATTATTTATCCTAACTAGATGCTCAGATAATATATTTTTGGATGGTTGTTGTCTGTTGAAATTTTGGAGTGCTTTGGATCCCTTGTCTGACAGGTGGAAGTTAGTCATATTATATTTGTAAGGATTGAAGTGTATTTTGGAAATTTTTCCTTCGATTGTCAGACGGGAGCAGGGTTCTTCCCGGGTTTCTAGGGAAAATTCGGGACGGATCCTGACAATTGGTATCAGAGCACTAGGTTAAATTCCTGTAGACTGTACACCTAGTGTACCAATGAGTACGATATTGATGAGTTACAGTTCTTTTCAGCGGAATGCCTCCGAGACGTGAGCCCCGTCAGTGGTCTAGAAATGGTGGGGACACACATGTACCCGCAGTGGAGTCTGATTTGAGGAAGACAATGGAGCTATTGGGTCACACTTTGACTTATGTACTTCAGAGTAGGGCTGCTACTGAAGTTTCGGATATCGAGAGAGCCCAGAGATTAGGGGCGACTATATTTACGGGCGAGTTTGGCCCAAGATGATGCCGAGGACTGGATTACTCGTTAGGAGCGAGTGTTCTCAGGGGGACAGGGTGTTCTTAGCCACATTTCTACTTCGTGGTCCTGCAAACCATTGGTGGCACGCATTAGAGCTGTCAGGCTGGGATGTCAGTACACTTACCTGGGAGACTTTCCGGTAGCGTTTTCTTGAGCAATTTTACAGGGAGAGATGACTGTGGCCCAGTATGAGCAGAAATTCATAGAGTTGGCTCGTTTTGTACCGGTTCTGGTGACAACCGAGAAAGATAGGTGTCATAGATTTGAAAATAGACTGAGGGGCGAGATTCAGTGAGCGATAACGGCTGTGGCTTATACCTCCTTGAGAGCCGGGTCTGTCATTGTAGCTCGTTTAGAGTTAAGTTTGAGCTTTCCAGTCCAGCAACAGTTCAGTGGTTCCAGGCGACATCGGGATCGCTGGAATGTCGGAGCCTCTAGTCAAGGACCATTCAAGAGAGGTAGTTATTGTTCTAGATCTTTTGAGGGTCAAGATCCGGGTCGGGCAGTGGCGAAGCCAGGAAGGCACCGCAGTCATCCGCTCAGTCTAGCGGTGCTTCAGCACAGTCAACTGGAAGACAGAGTGGCGGATCTGGTGACATTGGATGCTTAACATGTGGGGAGACTGGTCCTATTAGGTGAGACTGTCCACATCATCGTCTGGGCAGTAGTTTCTTAGGTCGTCGTGCTACTGAACCGAGTCATAGGACAATGCAGACGTCTGGTACTACAGCAAGGAACCAGACTCAATCCAGTTGGGGCAGTGGGGCCAACATGGCCAGAGGTAGATATTGGGGTCGTGATCGATCTACGAGTACACAGGCCCGAGTTTTTTCTATAATGCAACATGAGGCCCGAGCAGCACCAGAGGTGGTCACTGGTACGTTATCTATTTTTAACCGTGATGCTTGTGTTTTAATAGATCCCGGGGTGACTCATTCTTTTATTTCTCAGGGTTTACATTGTTTGCCGATATAGAATTGTCCCCGATTGGTTAGGACATGGGTATTAGTACTCCTACCGGGGTTATGTTAGTGGCGAATCTCGTGATTCGTAGTTGTCTAGTGATAGGGGAAGGTCATGCATTAGAGGCAGATTTAATCCCCTTATACATTTATGATTTTGATGTGATTATGGGGATGGATTGGTTGACCATGCACCATGCCTCCATAGATTGTTATGACAAGATAGTGGTTTTCCCGAGTCCAGGTTTATCAGAACTTACGTTTCGGGAAGATCGTAGGGTACTTTCCTCAGGGGTGATATCGGCTTTGAACGCTAAGACATTGTTGAGGAAAGGTTGTGAGGGTTACTTGGCTCTTGTGTTTGATTCTTGGGATACTCCGGTGAGAGTAGAGGATATTCCTGTAGTGAGTGAGTTTTCTAATGTTTTTCCAGAGGATCTTCCGGGATTGCCACTTCACCGGGAGATTGAGTTCACCATAGAGCTTCTTCCGGGTATTCAACCTATCTCGCAAGCACCGTACAGAATGGCACCGGCAGAATTAAGAGAATTGAAGACTCAGTTGCAGGACTTGGTGAATATGGGATTTATTCGACCAAGTGTATCACCTTGGGGGGCGCCGGTGTTATTTGTAAGAAAAAAGGATGGTGGTCTGAGGTTGTGTATCGACTATCGGCAGCTAAACAGGGTTACGGTGCGGAATAAGTATCCTTTTCCAAGGAATGATGATTTGTTTGATCAACTGAAAGGGGCAAAATATTTTTAAAAATTTGACCTTCGATCCGGGTATCATCAGTTGAGGATCAAGAAAGGGGATGTTCAGAAAATGGCCTTCAGGACACGTTATGGTCACTATGAGATCCTGGTAATGCCTTTCGGGTTGACTAATGCACCGACATCATTTATGGATTTGATGAACATGGTGATCCAAAAGTATTTGGATCGATTTGTGATTGTGTTCATCGATAATATCTTGGTGTATTTGAGGAGTGCCATGGCACATGAGAAGCACTTATGGTTGGTGCTGAATATGCTAAGAAAAATGCAATTGTTTGCCAAGTTCAGTAAACGCCAGGTTTGGTTGACCGATGTGGGATTCTTAGGTCATGTGATTTCGGCTGAGGGTATCAGCGTGGATCCCCAAAAAGTTGAGGTAATGGCAAACTGGGAGCAACCGAGGACAGTGACAGAGGTGAGAAGCTTTATGGGTTTAGCGGAATATTATCGACGATTCGTAGAAGGATTTTCTACGATAGCTGCCCCGTTGACTCGGTTGACTAGGAAAGGAGTCAAATTTGACTGGGATGCTGATTGTTAGCAGAGCTTTCAGGAGCTAAAGAAGAGGCTGACTACTGCCCTAGTATTAACCATTCCAGATGATAACGGGGGATTCGAGGTGTACAGTGATGCATTATTGCGGGGTATAGGCTGTGTGCTGATGCAGCATGGGAAGGTAATAGCTTATGCTTCTAGGCAACTTAAACCCCATAAGTTGAATTACCCCACACATGATTTGGAGTTAGCTGCGGTGGTACATGCACTAAAGATCTGGAAAAATTATTTGTATGGGGAGACGTGTCGGATCTTCACCGACCACCAAAGTTTGAAATATTTGTTCACCCAGAAGGATTTGAATTTGAGGCAGAGAAGGTGGCTTGAGCTGATAAAAGATTATGATTGTACTATAGAGTACCACCCAGGAAAAGCCAATGTTGTGGAGGATGCCTTGAGCAGAAAGTCCATGGGTTCCTTGGTCCATATACCTATGGTTTACCTACCGTTGCTAGTGGAATTCCGTAGAGCGGAAATTGTACTTGGCATGGATAGCCAGGGGGCTTTGTTGGCTAGTTTCCATGTGAGGCCTGTTTTGATTGATCGGATTATTGACGCTCAACTCTAGGATCCTACATTGTGCATTATTAGGATGGAGTTGGAGGCTGGAAACAGGCAGGATTATGCGATTAGGGATGATGGGTCCTTGGTTTAGGATGGACGGTTGTGCGTACCAAATGAGCTGGAGTTAAAGAGGGAAATTCTTAAGGAGGCTCATAGTTCTGCTTACGCTATGCATCCAGGAGGTACCAAGATGTTTCATACCCTATGGGAACACTATTGGTGGACTGGGATGAAAAAGGAAATTGCTGAGTTTGTGAGTAGGTGTCTGACATGTCAGCAAGTGAAAGCATAGAGGAAGAAACCATACAGGGCACTTCAACCATTACCTATTCCGGAATGGAAGTGGGATCACATTACGATGGATTTTGTGCATAAACTTCCAAGGACACAGAAGGGACATGATGGAATTTGGGTAATCGTAGATAGACTCACGAAATCGGCACATTTCTTACCAGTGCAGGAAGATTTCCGGATGGGCCGGTATGCCAAATTGTTTGTGGATGAGATCATACGGCTGCATGGGACTCCAGAGTCGATTGTTTCGGACAGAGATCCTAGGTTTACCTCCAGATTTTGGTGGAGTTTGCATAAGGCTTTTGGCACTACATTGCATTTCAGTACAGCTTTTCATCCTCAGGCTGATGGTCAATCTGAGAGGACAATCCAGGTGTTGGTGGATATGATGAGGGCTTGTGTACTGTAGTTTAAAGGGAACTTGGATTCACGCCTGTCTCTGATGGAATTTGCATATAACAATAGTTATCAGTCGAGTATTAGGATGTCTCCTTTCGAGGCACTGTATGGGAGGCAGTGGAGGACACCGTTATGCTGGAATGAAGTAGGTGAAAGGAGACTGTTAACACCAGAGTTAGTGGATACGACTGAGGAAACTATTAGAATCATCAGAGAAAGGTTGAAGGCACCCAGGATCGCCAGAAGAGCTATGCAGATCGCTGAACCAGAGATCTTGAATTTGAGGTTGGAGACTGGGTGTTCTTGAAATTATCCCCTTGGAAGGGAGTGGTACGTTTTGGTAGATGAGGAGAACTGAGTCCTCGCTACATTGGGCCGTATGAGATTGTGGAGAGGATAGGACCTGTGGCGTACAGACTTGCTTTACCCACGAAACTGTAAAGAGTTCATGAGGTCTTCCATGTATCCTTGCTCTAGAAATATCTATTTGATGAGTCTGATGTGTTGGAAGAGCAACCACTTGAGCTGAAAGACGATTTGACTTTTGAGGAGCAACCAATGCAAATTCTGGATTGGAAGGAAAAAGTACTGTGTAGAAAGACTATTCCTCTAGTTAAAGTGTTGTGGAGGAATCATAACGTGGAGGAGGCCACGTGCGAAACAGAGGCACGAATACGGGCGCAATATCCTCATTTGTTCCAATGGTAGAGATGAATTTCGAGGACGAAATTTCTTAAGGGGGGTGGATTGTAACAACCCGGAAATTTAATTATTGCATTTATGTAAATTATTTTTGTAAAAAGTTGATTTTACCCTTGGTTGTTTAGGGGCGTGGAAATCAAGTTTTGTTTCGGAACTTATTAGCCTGCATTTTGGATACCATTGCTTGGGTCTCGAACTCACGAGTTCGTAGACAGGCGGCATGCGAGAAACAGAGTTCATGTACGAAAGTTACGGGTCTAGATTGTCAGGGGCATTTTGGTAATTTGGCTTGGGGTAGATATTTTTTATCCCCCAAACCATCAGATAGATCTTCATTTCACTCTCTTTCTCTCTAGACCATTCCTTTTCTCCCGAAACTACCTGAACCCGTGCGACACAAACACCCCAAAACCAACATATTCCAACTTTGATTCAAGGCCTAGACTTCCATTTTTGTTCCACTAATCGGAATCTACTCCTTCCCACAATCACAAATGTACAAACCATCGAAGGAGACGACCACGGGAGGCGCCGGACCTAGAAAAAGAAGAATAGAACCTTCCGATCTATTTTTCGGCTAGCACAGGTACGAGTTTAATGTTTTGAGGTCATTTTTGGATTCATAGGTTCGAGTAGATAGATTTAGATGTTAAATTCGTTAAAAATGGTTGAGTTTTGTAGAAGTTAGGAAAAAGCTCAAGTCGACCGGAAATGGAGGATTCCAGCGACAACCATGGCGGCATGGCCGTCTTCTCCGGTGAGTCGGCGGCAACCGATCGGGTCGAGTGGACCGGTCAGGTCGAGTGGACCAGGTCAGGTCAAGTGGACCAGGTCGGGTCAAGTGGACCTATCAGGTCGAGTGGATCGGCTCGGGTTGAGTGGATTGGGTAGGGTAGAGTGGACTGGGTAGGACTGGACCGGGTCAAGTCGAGTTATACCGGGTTGGACCGGGTTAGCACGTGGGTACTGTAGCAAGCGGTGGGGCCGATGCTGAGGTCACGAAGTTGCGTGTCAGCTAGCTTTTGAAGTTCTGGATCTGTTGGTGTAGGTTCCGGGTTGATCAGACATCGTTTAGGGGTAGTTTTGGGCGTCCAAAGTTGCTGCGTTTTTAGGGCAACGTAGGCAGATCGCCCGGGGTTTAGGGAGTGTTTATATAAGGTTTTTATTATTAGCTGGTAATCCCGATTATTAATTTGGACAGATGATACTGCTCCAAGAACTGCATAGGAGCGTACGATTCGGGATTTAGCTTGCTTGGACGTGTGGTGAGTGGACTTTTGGTTTATAAATTGTAATGCATGCATAAATGTATCTTTGATTTAAATATTGTTATGTATTGTTGCAATGAATTTCCGGAATTTAGAAATGATTACTGGACACAAGTTTTCCAAAATTTATGTGAAAGTGTGTTTTGGGAAATGGCCTGGTTTTTTGACTCGATTTTGATATCGTTTTGACGTGGTAATTATTTGTGTCTGTGATTTGGGTTTAGACCCGAAATTATGATTTTACTACTTCGGCCATAAATGATTTTTCAAAGAATTTGGTTTAGGCCAAGAAACAAAGATTTCAAAACACGGATTTGGATTTCACAGGTTTTATGTCCCGATGGTTAAAGTTTCTCCGACTGGCATTGAGGGGTTTTGCCCCGCTGGTTGTTGAGGGTTCTCTGATGATGGTGTCGAGGGTGTTCTCCGCCGGGTCGTTGAGGGTGTCCACACGTAGTATAGGTTTTCAGCACACTTCAGGTGTGTGGTGGATATGTCGGAAACAGTGATTTTGATATACTATGTATCCAGGTCGAATTAAATGATTTTAAACTCCTTTGAGGAGGATTTTCAAACCAAACAGTGGACCACGATGTGTTTTCATTATATAGATTTTACGTGGGGTCCAACCAAGTGGTTTTAAAGAGAAATGGAATTCTGATGATTTTCAGATGATGTTTTATTATCATAAACTGTTTTATGCGATGCATGCATGATTTTATTCGTGGAGGGGAAAAAGGTAAGATTTCCTCGGAAAATGATTTATAAATGGTAATTTTTGTCCACTCACAACTTTTGTGTTTTAAATCCCCTCCAAGCTGTTGAGTTGACGTGGGCCTTTTCTGAGGCGGAGGCATTAGTAGTATTTCAGCTGCGCATTGTACCTAAACTTCACGTAGGTATCTAATTATGTATTATTTATCCTACCTAGATGCTCTGATAATTTATTTTTGGATGGTTGTTGTCTGTTGAAATTTTGGAGTGCTTTGGATCCCCTGTCTGACAGGTGGAAGTTAGTCATATTATATTTGTAAGGATTGAAGGGTATTTGGGGAATTTTTCCTTAGGTTGTCAGACGGGAGCAGGGTTCTTCCCGGGTTTCAAGGGGAAATTCGGGACGGGTCCTGGCAACGTCTGCTCCGACGTCTTCGTGTGGTGGTTGGGGGTCGATACGAGATTCCCACTATTTCTTGTTGTGCTGTCGACGAGCCAATCTGGCACCGGCTCGATGATGATCCGACATCGGTGGGTGAACCGACGCCGCTGTTGAGGTAACCGAGTCAGGGCTGCCTCCTCCGACGCATGATCATCAACGGGATCAAGGCGGAGGCGGGTCGTAGACGTGGTTAAGGTGCGATGCGACATCTACAATAAGAAATATAAAATTATTAATATAAAAATAACTAGCATATTTATAATTAAATTTAAAAAAAAACCAGTCATGTTTAATATTAAATACTAAATTCAAAAATAAAAACAAAACCGCATTTAAAATTAACCAACATTTTTTAATTCCAATAAAAATTAATAAATAAACCAATTTTTTTTAAAAAAAATTAATAAATTGGTATTTAAAAACTAAAACCACCAAATTCTAATTTTTTTAAATAAAACCAACAAAAACGAAAAATTAAAGCTAAATTACTAATTAATCCAAAAGTACTAAACTCAAAATTCACAACCTTATACCTAAATTTCTAAATCCAAATTTCGGGAATAAAATCAAACTTACAAATTAATCCAAACATACAGTAATAATATCCAAATCATAAAATTCACATATTAAAAAGTTATAAAACTCACATATCCAAAATTTATAAAACTCACATATCCTACACCATATCAAAAATTCACATAAATTTTTAAAAATTCAAATATCCAAAATTCATAAAATTCATATATCCAAAATTCACATAAAATTCATATCCAAAATCATAACAAAAATCATATGCAGAATTCATAACATTATTCCAATTTCAACATTATACAAAACATCAAAATTTCAACAAATCGACAACTATTATATTCCAATCCAAACTAATATTCAAAAATTCAACATTATACCAAATACATATTTATATTCCAATCCAATTCAAAATCACAATATTAAACTAATCCCCCTAAATTCTCAATCTGCAAATTTGATAATAATGCACAATCTGCAATAATCAAATCCAAATTTCAATTCCATTTTCAATACAATTTCATAATATCCAAACCAAATTTAAATTTGAATTTCAATCCAAAAAAAAATTAAAATTTAACCAATCAAAATTAACAATAACCAATCTACATTAACAATAGAGAGAGAAGGACAATGAGTTCGACCTTGAAGAAACTCGGTGAGAGATAGGGCCAGCGAGGATAGGGGCGGTGGCAACAGGTAACCTCGATGAGAGAGAGGCGCCGCAATGGATTGCTGGGGCGGCAGAGTGAGGGTTGGATTCTGAGTGAGAGAGAGCGAGAAAGGGCTGGAGTTGCGGCGACCGGAATGGCTGGAGTGATGCTGGAGTCTAAGTTGCAGAGAGATGGGCTCGGGAGAAAATAAGGAAAATGAAGAAGAAGGAAGAATAAGAAGAGTCGGTCTGATTATCTGTCTGATTGACCTTGCCCGACGAACATATACGTCGGGCAACCTTTTAATGATTTGTTGGGTAACAACAAGCGGTGGATATTCGTCGGGTAACATTTTACCCATTCATCGGGTAACAAGTGGTGGATATATCGTCGGGTAACCAGGGGTGGATACTTGTTAAGTTTGAGATTTCGCGAAACTTTTTGGCGGAATGTTCATCGTGCAACCGTTTAAAAGCTTCATCGGGTAAAACTAATCGGTGGATATTCGTCGGGTAATTATTTAATCGTTGTATCCTTCGTCGGGTTAGTCTTATGATGTTGAGTTTATGACTGATCTAAAAACCAGGTCCGACGATAGAATTTTTAAGATCGGGACCGTTCAGCGGTTACTTTTAAGTCTGTAGACCTCGCCTGTCAAAAATCTTGATATTTTGAGTATTTCAAGCAGTCCAATAGTGAAGAAACATTGTGTAACCGTTGAATCGTCAGGCACCGTTACCTATTCCCAGGATTTCCAAATTGGGTAATTTTTCGCGTAGGCAATCTATGAGCACCTACCATAAATGTGGACAGTTAGATCGGTCCATTTCAATTTGTAAGTTACTAAAAATTGGAAAATAAGCATATTCATCAAGGAGTTTAAACACTTGAAGGAAACTTCAAAACAAATTTCAAAGTTTTGGTTCTATTGATATTCAAACGATTCAATTTTACAGATCTAACTGTTCATTTTTTGATTTTACGTGCCTAGATCTCGCCCATCGAAAAGCTTGATGTTTTGAGGATTTCAAGCCGTCCAATCGTGAAGGAACGTTGCGTAACGGTTGAATCGTCTCGCCCCGTTACCTAATCCCTGGATTTCCAAATTGGGTAATTTTTAGCATAGGCGATCTTTGAGTACCTACCATAAATGTGGACGGTTAGATCGGTCCATTTCAATTTGTCAATTATTAAAAATCAGAAAATAAGCATATTCATCAAGGAATTTAAACACTTGAAGGAAACTTCAAAACAAATTTTGAAGTTTTGGTTCTATTGATATTCAAACGGTTAAATTTTATAGATCTAACCGTTCATTTTTTGATTTTACGTGCCTAAATCTCGCCCATCGAAAAGCGTGATGTTTTGAGGATTTCAAGTCGTCCGATCGTGAAGAAACGTTGTGTAACCGTTGAATTGTCACGCACCGTTACCGGGATTTTCAAATTGGGTAATTTTTCGCATTGGCGATCTATGAGTACCTACCATAAAAGTTTACAACTAGATCGGTCCATTTCATCTCGTAAGTAATTTAAAAAGTTGTTTAATAAATAAATGTAAATTGAATCTGCTATATATTGCCTGACGAACCTAGATGAATATTCGTCGGGCAAAATATCCCAGTTTAGCAACCGCCCACCGAACAGAGAAACACGTGCTGATGATATTTGAAGCCTTTGCTCGACGGATGTAAAAGTATATTTGTCGGGCAAATGTCTGTTAGTTTTTATAAATTCAAATTAGATTTAATTTAAATTTTTTATTTTTTATATTTGTTATAATTAATTGTTTGTTGCATACACTATTTTATCAATTAAGATGAAATGTTGGGAAGCCGATTCAAGAATGAGGACATCAAAATTTGTGGCTTTAGTACATATATAAAAAATTAATTGAAACTTTTGTGAATGAAATCATAAAACATACATATAAATCACATTTATTGATTTGAAGATGGATATTACATATATAAATGAAATTTCTAATTCATAACTTTCATTCGTTGTCGAATTCACTTTCCCCCTCCCATTCACGCTCGTCATCCGAGATGTGCACAATACTTGATTCCTCCGAATCACTATCGTCTCAACAACACCAGGCTCTAAGAAAGGCCTAATACCAATCAGAATGAGTCGTTGTAGCAAAACATGATAGTCATGGCTCTTCATACCAGAAATGGTGCCACCATCGGTGCTAACATTTCGGGATATGTTGCCGGCGTACCCGTTGGGAAATTTCACACCCTGAAACCGCTTCAGGAATTTTTTCTTATTCTCCGACGTAAATGTATAACTTGGATGAGCCGTGATGTATTTGCCATTGACAACTTTTGGCCATAAATTAGTCCGAATCCCCATTTTTTTCATACCCAGACAAGTCTTTTTTGTGTTATTTGACTTTCCTTCAATGGGTAAAGTCGTTCCCACAACACTCTCAGCAACATTCTTCTCGATGTGCATAGGATCCGCGATGTGTTTGATTTTCAATTTCGACCAATATGCCAACCGGAAGAATATGCTCTTTTTCGTCCAATTTTCGTGTTCAACTAGTTTTGATTCTCGTGTGACGAAGTCATGTAAACTGTTCAGTTTGGATAATATCTCATCACCGCACCTCTCCCTTGGTTGAGCTCGTAACTTTGATTTGCCATCAAATGAGTCAGATTGCATTCGCCATCGGTGATCCCAGGGCAGAAACCTTCTCGCACCCAAGTAGCATACCTTAGATGCGTGCCAAAAGGACGTTCTGACTGGTCCACATGTCGGGCAAGCAAGATAGCCCTTGGTGCTCCATCCCGACAACAAACCATAAGCAGGAAAATCATTAATTGTCCACATTACGGCCGCTCGTCGAGTGAACATTTCTCCACTGCACTTGTCGTATGTTCGGACACCATTTTCCCATAAATCCACGAGCTCGTCAATCAACGGCCGCAAATACACATCGATGGAATTACTCGGCAATTTGGGCCCTGGTATCAAAGTAATGAGGATTGTGAATTATTTCTTCATGCATCTCTAAGGAGGTAAGTAATACGGAACCATAACCATCGGCCAAGTGCTATAGGGCTTTGCAAAACTCCCAAACAGATTAAACCCATTAGTAGCGAGCCCTAATCTGATATTTCTTCGCTCCGCAGCAAACTCGGGATACATCTTATCAAATTCCTTCCAAGCCTCTCCATCAGCCGGATGACTCAGTACCTCATCATCCATACGTTCATCCTTGTGCCACCTTATATCACGGGCTGTGAGGGACGATTTGTAGAATCTTTGTAACCTTGGCTTCAGTAGAAAATAACGCAACACCTTGTTCGGAATCTTGTTCTTTTGAAACCTAGGCTCATTGCACACGGGACATTTGTCAAGCTGCTCGAATTCACAGTAAAATAATGCATTGTTGTTCTTGCATGCATGGATCTTGATATACCATAAACCGAGGCCCTTCAACAGCGTCTTCGAGCTATAATGATCTTCAGGCAGACGGTTGTCTTTAGGGAGCATTCGGATGATGATGTCCATCATGTGATCAAAATGCTTGTTCGTTTGATTATACTTAACTTTCATGTGCATTAAGTCCACAACTGCCCTTAGAACCGAAAATGATTTATAACCAGGGTACAATTCGCGCTGAGCTTCTTTCAATAATCTCTCTTAATAGAGCTCAGAGTCTTCGGATTGCAACCTAGGTGCCTCATCGTCCATATCATCCGATGCTGGAGGGAAAGCATCAGTTAATAACTCAACGACTTGATCATTATCACATCGCCCGTCCAAAGCACTTTCATCCTGACGGGTCCCAGGAACCGAAGATGTCGATGCGGAAAATATTTCTTCACCGTGATAGATCCAATTAGTGTAGTTGTGTACGATCCCATTCCATTCCAGATGAGTTTGGACCTCATTCAACGACATCCAACTGCAGTTGTTACATTTACTGCACAGACACCTGATACGTCTTTCATCACTACAATAGAGTCAACGTTTGCATCCAACCTCTGTCCAACATTTGCATCCAACCTCTGTCCATTGTGCCTGCTTTCACAACATAGAGTCAGCGTAAGTAATTGAGTTAACATTGTCCCGTAATTAGAATAAGTTAAAATCAAAAGCAGCTCATCTCCTATGCCTCCGGTGATTTGGCCCTATCCCATTCGAGAGTGCAAGTTCTATGCTATGTAGTTAGCGACCTACGAGGCTAAATTTCGATCGAGGGAAATTTCAGCAGCATCTCCCTACAGTTCCCCAAATGCACGACGTAAATATTATAAACAAATATCTAGTATGCATTCGGAGAATATTGAGGGGATACAAACCGAATTTCCCACAATCCAAACCTAACCTCGCAGACCGCCAACTACGCAACACATAGTTGCGCACCCCCAAACTGTCCGAATAAATGGATAATTCAAGAGTCAATCAATCAACCCGATTCACTGACTCTCAAACGGGTATAAAGTTTTTCATTGAATTTCATTATACGAAGTTAATCAACTCGATTAACTTCGCATAAACGGTTATGAAATATGAACGTATTTCACTATGTCGGAACTAAATAAAACGCTTTACAAAAAATATCACAAAAAATTCACAAATACAAACATATATTAATTATACATAAAACAGAGTTTATAATTTTATAATTTCCGTACATATTTTCTATTTCTCTATTTTCCTAACATATTTTCTAATTTCCTAACATATTTTCTATTTCCCTACTTTCATAACATATTTTCTAATTTCCAAACATATTTTGTAATATCAATAATTTCATTACATATTTTTAATTTTCCTATTTTCCAAACATATTTTCTATTTCCCTATTTTCCTAATATATTTTCTAATTTCCAAACATATTTTCTAATTTCAATAATTTCATTACATATTTTTAATTTTCCTATTTTCCAACAAAAATTTCTAATTTCCTAACATATTTTCTATTTTCCTAATTTCATAACATATTTTCTATTTTCATATTTTCTTAACAAATTTTCTAATTTCCACAAATTCTAAACAATTTCTACACATTTTCCACAATAAATACAAAATTTCCTAACATAATTATATCCAAAATTCTTAACAAAATTAAATTGAGAGGTAAACACACATACCTTTTTATAAGTATTCATTCAAATCAACCACAAAATTCCTACAACACAAATCATAATTAGTTTCTAATCAAAAATCAAAATTTCAAAACTAAAAAAAATAAATTTCCCAAACCTTAAAATTTGATATTTGGTGATTGATAGAGAAAAATGATTTGGTTGGTAGTGAAAATGGTGATGAGATGATGTTTTTAGCAAGAGAAAGAGAGTGAGTGAGTGAGAAAGAGAGAGAGAGAGGGAGAGAGAGAGAGAGAGAGAGAGAGAGAGAGAGAGAGAGAGAGAGAGAGAGAAGGAGAGATCGCTGAAGCAGAGAGGAGAGGAAGAAGAAGAAGAAAGGAGAGAGTATGGGTATTTAGTGTGTTTAGACTTTTGCCCGACGAATAACATTCGCAAGGCAAACTTTAATGATTCGTCGGGTAACATATAGTCAATGCCAGTGTTACCCGACGACGTCGTTATATATAATCTTGCCCGACGGATAGTCCAAATAGTCGGGCAACACTTCCTATTTTGCGCGTCAACATCTTGCTCATCCCGCCAACAATTTACCCGGCGAGCCTTCGACGAATAATCGTCGTTAGATATACTCTTGCCCGATGGATGGTATAAATCGTCAGGCAATCCCTTCCTATTTTGCACGCCAACATCTTGCTCTTCCCGCCAACAGATTACTCGGTGAGCCTTCGGGTTCGTCGGGCAAACCATGTTTACTCGGCGAAATTTACTTCGTCGGGCAAAACCTTGTCGGGCAACCTCAACATTCTTGTAGTGACCATTGATATTTCCTTGTGGACGTTTGAGACCACCAAGTACTACTGAACTGTCATTGATACTGTAACAACCCAGAATTTTAATTGTTGGGTTTACGCAATTATTTTTTGTAAAATTACGATTTTCCCTTGGTCGGTAAAGGGCTTGGAAATCAAGTTTTATTTCGAGACACTTTTTGTGGTGTTTTGGATACCGTTGCGTAGGTCTCGCACTCACGAGTTCGTAGACAGGCGGCACGCAGGAAATGGAGTTCGTCGACGAAAGTTATGGGTCTAGATGTGCAAGGGCATTTTGGTAATTTTGTTTGGGAGAAGATATTTTAACCCAATCATTTTTCATCTTCATTTCATTATCACTCGTCTCTCTCTCTGAAACATAAACACCCACATCGAACCCGAAACCGTGCGAAAACTCACCCGAAAAACCCATAAAGTCAACTTTGAATTCAAGGCTTTAGCTTCCAGTTTTGATCACCTAATCGTATTCTACTCCTTCCCATAATCACAATCGTACCAACCATCGAAGGAGAGGACCACGGTGGAAGCCGAACCGAGTATAGGAAGTTTTGGATCTTCCGATCGATTTTCCAGCTTACACAGGTACGTGTTTGATGTTTTAAGGTCATATTTGGATTCCTGGGTTCGAGTAGATAGATTTAGACGTAAAATTTGTGAAAAATAGTTGGGTTTCAGGAAGTTGTAAAGCTTGGAGTTTCAGCCGGAAATGGGGGATTCCGGCGAACCAGACGGCGGCGGAGGTGGTAGTCCAGTCATCTTCTCCGGCCAGCTTCTGGCGACGGCGACGGCAGTCCGATCGTCTTCTCCGGTGAGTCACCGGTAACCGGTCGGGTTGAGTGAATCGGTCGGGTCGAGATGGACCGGGTCAGGTTGAGTCGGACCGAGTTGGACCGGTCCAGGCGCGTGAACAATGTAGCAGGCGCGTGACCGACGTGTGAGGGCGCGTGGGCGCGTGTGCCGACCATCCGGCGGCAAGTGGGGCCGAGTCTGAGGTCACGGCGGCATGTGGTAACTAGTTTTCGACGTTCTGAATCTGTTGGTACAGGTTTCAGGTTGATCGGACGTTGTTTAGAGGTCGTTTTGGGCGTCCGAAGTTGCTGTGTTTTCTAGAAACAGCATGGGTAGACTTCCCGAGGTTTAGGAAGTTGTTATATAAGAGTCTTATTACTAGCCGGTAATCCCGATTGTTGTTTTTGACAGGCGATATTTTTTCGGGAACCTCAGAGGAACGAACAAGACGGGATTGAGCTAGCTTGAACAGGTTTGTGAGTGGACTTTTGTTTTATGAACTGAAATGCATGCATCAAAATATCTGTGTAAATACTGTTATGTATTGTGGCATTGAATTTCTGAATTTTAGAAATGATTACTAGACACATGTTTTCCACTATTTCGGCTAAAGTGTGATTTGAGAAATATCATGGTTTTTGGACTCAGTTTTGATATCGTTTTGACGTGGAAATTATTGAGTCAATGATTTGGGTTTTGATCCAGTTGTATGAGTTTATCGGATTTGGAATATATTTGAGGGAGGCCAGGACCCGGGACGAGGATCCGTTATTAGCGGTGAACCCGGTGAACCTCCAAGATAAACATTGATATGAGGGAGGCTAGGACCCGGGATGAGGATCCGTTATTAGCGGTGAACCCGGTGAACCTCCAAGATAAACATTGATTTGAGGGAGGCCAGGACCCGGGATGAGGATCCCATATTAGCGGTGAACCCGGTGAACCTCCAAGATAAACATTAATTTGAGGGAGGCCAGGACCCGGGACGAGGATCCGTTATTAGCGGTGAACCCGGTGAACCTCCAAGATAAACTCTGATTTGAGGGAGGCCAGGACTCGGGACGAGGATCCGTTATTAGCGGTGAACCCAGTGAACCTCCAATATAATTGGTGATTGATTCTCCGACTAGCGTCGAGAGTTTTGCTCCGTTGGTTTGTTGAGTGCTCCGACTCTGACATCGTGGAGTTTTGTCTTCGTCGGGTCGCGAGACTGTCTATGCATAGTACGTAGAGTTGTGATACAGGACTAGCACACCCCAAGGGATACCCTGGTGGCTAGTGGATGTGTCGGGAACAGTGGATTTGAGATATTATGTGTCTAGGTTGAATTAAATGTTTTTGAACTCTTTTGAGGATGATTTTCAAACCAGACTGTGGATCACAATGTGTTTTCCTTATATGGATTTTGTGTGAGTCCTACTAAGTGGTTTTAAAGAGAAATGCAAATGCCGGTGATTTAAAGATGATGTTTTTATAGCATGAACTGTTTATGTGATGCATGCATGGTTTTATAAATGGAGGGGGAAAAAGGCAATATTCCTTGGAAAACGATTTATAAACGATTATTTTTGTCCGCTCACAACTTTTGTGTTTAAACCCCCTTCAGGCAGTAGAGTTGACGTGGACATTTATCTCGAGGCAGAGGCTTTAGCACTCTCGGCTGCGCTGTGTAGTTGTATTTGAGTAGGATATCTTATTTGTACCTTGATCCTACTTAGACGCTCTGATATTATTATATTGTATTTGGTTGGTAATTACTTACGGGAATTTTAAGTGCTTAAATCCCTTGTCTGACAAGAGAAAGTATTTATTATTATTATAATTTGTAAGGATTGAAGGGTATTTGGGAACCTTTCCTTAGGTTGTCAGACGGGATCAGGGTTCTTCCCGGGTTTCGAGGGGAAATTCGAGACGGGTCCTGACAGATACTTCAAGATATCGTGATTTCATTACAAAAGATCACATGATAATAATTCAAATTGAATGATATCTTTTATTATAAAAGATTATATGTTGTTTGTCGCAGTGTCAGTAACAAGTATATGGTAAAGATCATATGGGAATTTATATAAGAACAAATTTCATTTTACTACCATGTTGTGTACATCAAATTAGACGATTATACTTATACGCTCAAATCTTGCATTTACCACCTTGTACCTTTTAAAACGCTACAACCTTAGGCCTCCATTAGAATATTTTACGTTAAAAATTATGTTAAGTGATGATGTGGACAACGTGGGACATAGATTTAATTTAAGTGAGTGACAAATAAGCGCCATGTGACATAAAATAATAATTAACTTATTAAAAAAAGTTCAAAATTAGAAGCAAAAAAGAAAAAAACAAACTCATGGCAACAAACTTGTTGGCAGCTATTGGTGATGCTCTATTTTTCGTATTTACAAAGAGAGGGAGAGAGAGAGAGTTTCAAATTGAAGGAAAAGAAATAAGAACAATATGGAAATGTTAAAATTTGGTGAGTTCGATGAAAATGGCAGAGAGTACTCCTCAAGGCATGTAGACCCAACCATGGAGGGGGAAGATCTAGGGGGGAAGGGCTGTGGAGGAATGGAGAAGAATGGAGGAAAGTGAACCGAGTGTTTTCGAAAAAAAAAAACATATAAGAAAAGGTACATAAAATGAAAACTAGAAACCATAAACTAAATCTTTTATTAAGTTGTTTGCCCTAAATACTCTGCGGTGGGGGTTATCTGGTTTTCCACCGGTTGGCGGTGGACTGGGGTTAACCTCCACTTCCCCTCCCTTCCCCTAACTTCTTTCCCTTTCTTGCCTTTCCTTCCTTCCTTGTTCACCATCTCTTTCTTAGATCTTGTTTCTCTGGATCTTCTCCTTTGTGGCTGAGGTGGGGATGACACCTCTGCCTTGCAGCCACAATGATGCGTCCATTTGGTGGCCTCGTTGTGGTCTCTATCGTGAGATCCACTGAAGCACGATATGGTTGGCAGATTCTAGATCTATACAAGTGTGGTAGTTGTGCTGCCTTTAGGCAAGGCCGAGTCTGTGGATGCGACGTTGCAACAACGTTCTTGTGGTTGCCGCTTGCGTTTGCTGCATTGCAGTCAGGGACGGTTCCTAAACCAAATTTTCAGATGGGCTAAACTTACATGTTAGATTTAGAAGAAATTCGATGGTACGAATGAATTTCATTAATAAATATAAAAAGATACACCTAGTCAGGGGGATGTAATGAGCCTTACCCCTCAAATGCATCTATATACATAAATAAAAGCTTGATAGAAAGAAGGAAAAAAATTCCAACAAAAACCTTAATTAAACATGCAATGCAAATACAAATTATCACTTTTTAATTTTAAATTGTACCATTCGATTATCAAAATTCATAGTCATAGCCCTGACTCAATTACTCCTACAAAAGTTCCAACAATACCTTATACTTTGAAGATTTGAGAATGGAGAAATCCAATAAATTTTTGAAGAAAAAAAAGATAAATGAGTTGAAGAAGAAAATTGTGATTTGTGAGATTTGAAAATAAAGAAAAGAAAGAAAAAATGCTGAAATGGTTGTTGTCTACTCTTGCTGCTTTCTCTGCTGCTTTCGAGTGTGTGTGCTGCTTTCTCTGCTGCTTTCGAGTGTGTGTTATTAACCTTTTTTTTCAAGCCTAAAGTTTAATAGTTTAATAGTTTAAATAAATTGGGGTGGGCTACCCAAAACATCCTAAAGGACGACTTAGCTTGGGTGAGAAGGGCTATAGCCCTCCCAGCCCAGAGCAAGCCTCCGTCCTTGATTGCAGTGGCTGCGACTGTGACTGCGGGTTATGACTGCGACAACGGCGATGCTGCAACGGACATAGGCGATGATGCAACAGCGACGAAGCTGCCACAGCGACGAAGCTGCCACAGCAACGTTGGTGCGACATCGACGATGCTAACACAACGACGATGCTACCACATCGACGATGTTGCGACAATGGCTATGTAGTGACAACGGCCTTGCTGAGACAGCTGCATTGCTGCCATATCGGCGTTACTGCGACAACGGTGGTGCTGCTCTTGCGGCTTGTTTTTGCATGTGACTGTAGCGGCCCATGTGTGCGTGCAATTTCAGCTTCGCACCGGCTTTTATGGCTCCCTTAATGATGTTGCGGCATTGGTTCAATACCAGATGTCAGATGTGGCCTTTGATGGATTTAAGTTTTGGTTTAATCCAATTATTAATTGCAGCTATGAGCTTTTTGTATCTTTGCCGTTATTAGGGTTAATTCATTTTACCTTATTTTTTTCTAGTTCATTTTGAATTAATTGTATTTGTGGGTATGCTTATTATGGGGTGTTCCTCCTTTTTCCCCAGCGTATGATGTCATTGTTTAATGTTTATTTATGTGTGTACTTTGGCGTATTTGTAAACATATTTCTCCCCATTAATCCAATGTTACTATTTATTTTCCAAAAAGAAAAAATGTTTTTACTTTCAAACTTCTTTCTTTTTTTTTTAATTTATTTTTTCCTCTCCCCTACAACCATTCTTCTTCATCTCTGCTTTCCTCATCTACTTTCTTCATGTGTCAGACACAAAATGTGAGAACTCAATGGACCTATCTGATAACCATTTCGTTTTTTGTTTTCATGTTTCACTTTTTGAAAGATGAGAAAATGAGGGATGAAGAAGAGAGGAGGAAGGATATGGTTTGTTTTCATATTTCACTTTTTGAAAGATGAGAAAATGAGGGATGAAGAAGAGAAGAGGAAGGATATGGTGAAATAAATGGAGAAAGGATATTTTAAAAGAAAAAATACATAAAATAAAAACTGAAAACCAAAAAAGTATTTATTTATTTATTTTTGCTGGTTTCAAGTTTTAGATTTTATTTTCATTCATTTTTGTATTTCTTTCTCTCCATACCACCACTTGTTTTGTTTTTCATCTCTACTTCTCTTCTATACTTTCTCCCTATCTCTAGCATAGAATGTGAAAACTAAAAACAAAAAATTGAAAACAAAATAGTCATCAAACGTATCCTAAATCAATTTAGTTAAACAACCACTAATTAAATCTCAAAACAAAATGTACATGAACCCCTAATAGTCGGCTTCATTGTTGATTGTTGTGGGAATTAGGGCTAGCAATGGGTCGGGTCGTGTCGGGTTCGTGTCGTGTCGTGAACTCTGTTTTATCCAAATATGCTCAATCTGAACCCGACACGTTTAATAGTTGTGTCAAGAATGTCCAATCCAATCCCGACTTGTTAATATACCATATAACCCATGTAACCCATTTAATAAACAAGTCGTATCCGAAACTCAATTAACCTATGACTTATTTAACCCAAATCACCTTAAAAGTATACAAATTTAATAGGTATATAGATAGGTAAAAGAGTATATATATGAGTTAGTGACTGACACGTTTATTAAACGGATTAATAGGTCATTACACTAGTTAATAGGTTGACTTGAAACCCATCCGTTTATTAAACTTGTCATAACGGGTTGACCAAAATTTTAATCATGCGAATTGATCTTGATAAATTTTATGCGGATTTCAAGTCATTTATTGAGTTGTGTCAAAAATTACCACCCCTAATAAGAATATGCATACAACATACACCATACAAATAGGAGCTAACCCACCCACCAGCATACAAAATATGGAATGGTATGAAAATTGAAAGTCTTGAATCCAGAATCTCATGGAACTATAGAAGGTGAGTAAACTACAATTTTCTCGCTCACGCTTAGCCTCCACGTACAAAGTCTTGGCACCAATTTTAGCATCATGCTTAGTTACAATTCAAATTATTTTAAAGCTTGGTATCACAGACTATTACATCTCTTTTCGAAAATTGTTCTTCGGTAATGCAAAATTACCAAATTACTCCTACCAACGTTACGTTCAAAACTCTTACGTATAAATTCTTTTTATCATTCTCTCGTGTTGTGTTTTTATTAAAAATGATCATCATTATTATCAAAGTGTAATTAACTGTGCTATGAACTTTTTTTGTCGAACTATTACACCTTTCATTTTTATTGATAATTTTATTTCACACAACTTTTTAAAACACACTGTTCCACTTTTACCTTTCGTTACTGGAACCCAGTGTCCAAGTGTCGACCAACATTATTCGATTTTGGTTTCCAAATGGACAATCCGGATCAACGTATGCCACAAACTCAGGATTAAAGTATCCAAAAATGAATTAATAATGTATAAACAATATGTATATATATATATATATTTAGAAAATTACGTAATTGTATTTACTTGCACTCCTTACTTTGTTCTATCATGAGTTAGCTACTTTAATCATGATGATAATGATATAGGCCACAATTCCAAGTTTCCAACTTCATCGTTGGCTGTTATTGCTTTGGATACAGAGTCAGATACATTCCTCCATCATCAATCATGCATGATTTCAATATGAGTGCAATGCTGACTCAACAGCGTATTTGGTATGACACACAATTTCATTCAACCTCTTTTCCTCTGCTATATAAAACCCTTTTATGATAGAAAAAAATCAAACCTAATTATTAATATCAATATTCAGTTCGCCATGTAATTTATTGTTCTCGTATTATATGATATATGTTTATTTCTTTTATCGCTATATAATAGCAAGTTGATATATAAATTATATTATTTTATTACATTATATTACACTAGACTCTTGATATCCGTATGTTCAATTTTTTATTTTTGTTAAAAAAATTAAAATAAAAGAAGTAATATTAATTTTTAATTCTTTTTAAAACAAAAATAAGAAGAGTAACTACGTGAGCCCACAACTCTTTTTTTACTACCCACTCCTTCCCTTAACCATCACTCCTCCCATTAACCATTATCATTTTTTTAATTTATAAATTAATATTTGATTTTACTATTGTATCCTTAACTATTAAATAGGTTAAAGGGTATTTTCATCGGAATTTTTTTTGTGAAGCTTTTTGACCTTCTTGGCTTTATAATAATAGAGATAAAACAATAACATCATACCACGTTTGGTAAGGGTATTTTATGTAAAAATTGATGCAGTTTAATTGTAGAAGTATTATATAGGATTAGGCATATAGAATGAAACTTACCTGTTCTAATCCTACTATTTCAAAGGGATTAGATTTGATAAGTTTTATTTTACAATGAAAATAAGTTTATTTTTATATTCAAAATATATTAAATTTGATAAGTTATCCAATCCAATATAATCTCGCTCACCAAACTAGCCTATATTATCAATACATCCTATATATACACTTAAATATTTTTCCTAACATGAGATCACGGATGAAAGTATCCGCAATATCCGTGATATTTCAGTCGATATATCCGTATTTTAGGGTTTTGACATAAAAATAGGAGGGAAGAAATATCCGCATTATTGGATGCTTAAATTTTTTCCAAAATTTCATTCAAAATTTTCAAATTTTGGATTAGATTTTCAACATTTTTTTTGTTGAGCGTGAACGATATCGATATCGAAATATCCGTCAATATTTTCATAAATCTGCATGTCGATATTTTAGTAAAAAACGATATTTTCATCGGCTGTCTTAGGTGGAAGCACAAAAACTACAATTTATTATGTGTTTTGGTGAGGTTGATAGTGCTTGAATGCGCGCTGATCCAGAAAGGTGCATTTTGATCAACCAATGAGCTTATATCAAGCTATGACACTAGTTTCATAGTGTGCTAAAGTTCAACAATATGTCAATTTCTAAAATGGTTTTATGGATCGGGAAAACTAGTAAATAGCAGCCCCCAACCCAACCATCAAATCATGTCATAGTTCCACATATGACTTTTAAAGAATGAGATTGATACCAAAAACAACTTGTGTGCTTGGATAGTTTCCACAGTTTTACTTAATACACATAATGCATTAATATTTGAAAGTCGTATGTTTTAACTTGGAAATACTTCAACTTTCTTATTTTATATATTTTATAGAAAATTATTTAAATAAGGTTTGAAAAGTAAGCGTCAATAGAGTTATCAAGTTTTATTTTTAATTTATGTTATTATTTGTAATTATCTTAATCTTTAAAAAATTGTGCCAAAATCTTTAAAAAAATAAAAAGAAAAAATTGCAAAATTTATTTACACGGTTAACAATATATTAATGGTTATGGTTACTATATATTTAGGTAAATTATCAACGAGTCATTTTTACATTATTATTTTCAATTTGTGCAATGAAATTGTTTATTTGAAATCCTCAATTCAAGTCTTTACACATAATAAGGGCCCGTTTGGTATGGTTTTCCAAAACAGTTTTTCTTTTTTCAAATACAAAAACAGTTGTAAAATGCATTTAGTAACTCATTTTTTAACAATGTATTTAGAAAATGAAAAAACAAGATAGAATAATTTGTTTACGTCTTATAAAACATTAAATTAATGTTTTCTAAATTTTAGGATACAACCGAAAAAAATAAAGAAACAAAGTATATTTAATACTAAGTAAAAGGCCACTACAATATTACAATAGTTATCATCATAATCGCCGGCACCACCCCATCACCTCCGCCACCCGCCCCTCCCCCCCCCCCCCCCCCCCCCCCCCACTATTGCCACCATCACCCCACTACCACCAACACCACCACGTCCACCTCCACCTCCGCCACCAACTCCGCCACCACCATCGTCGCTACCACCACCAACGCCGCCACCACCACTACCGCAACCACCCCGACGACCGCCGCAACACTACTACCACCACGATCACCGCTGTTACAACCCCTACCCCATCATCACCACCACCCCACAACCACCATTGTAGTTGCCACCCTCACCACCACTTTCACTCCCCCCACCACCACCTTCCCTCCCCTCACCACCACCTTCACATCAACACCACCACCACTACACCACCACCCCATCATCGCTGCCATCCACCGCCACCACGACCGCGGCTGCTTCCACCCTTATCAGTCATCACCACCACATCAACACCACCACCGCCACAACTACCACCACCACCACCTCTGCCACCTCGACCCCTATCATACCACCATTATCTCTATTATTACCATTCCCACCATCGTCATGTGAAATTTTTTATCTTTGAAAATCATTGCCTAGTGCGTTATTACGCATTTTTAAATCATATATATTTGTACTAAACAAATTTTCTTTTTTCATTCTACAAAATCATATTCGGAGTAAATTACCAAACACATTCTCAAATACTAAAAATGCAAAATTCTAGTTGTTATTGTCATTTTACAAAACAATATTTTGTAAACTGTTTTGCAATACAATACCAAATGTGCCCTAGTTTTCCAAACAATAGATTTTAGGCTAAATTGGAGAAATAGTCCCTGAATTTTACCATAATTTTAGCAATCATCCCTGAACTTTACCATAATATTAGCAACAGTACCTAAACTTCAATATTAGTGTCCCACGTCCTTGAACTTTATCATAATAGTTCAGTTAGTTCCTCCGTTAAAATGTCTATTGGAATCCGTTAAAAGTAAGGGTAAAATCGTCTAGTTTGGTGGTTTGGTAAGCCCAGGCCCACTCCCTCACTATCTCTTCATCCTATCTTTGTCTCACCCTTACTCACACTCGCTCTCGAAGTCGACCGAGAAGACCACCAAAACAGAGCCACCGCACCACCCTTGACATCTGGCGAACCAACCATCATGGCTACCACCTTCGTGACCACCGTGAGGAGGCAAAGACAACCCTACCATTCTTGTGCACCGACGACCACCGTGGTGGGAGATTCAACGGGAGGAAGCTCGACTGAGAAGTCAAGCACACCACACCACCGTCCTCGTAATCCGATGAACTAACACTTACCTTCAGCACCTCCTTGATTGCCTCGACAAGAGGAAGCCAATCACGGTAATTTCGCCCTTCATTGACCGCCGTGGACGGAGCTTCGATGGGAAAAGTTTCGACTCAATCCCAGTCGACTTGGGTAAAATCGAACCATGATTGCTTGTCCAATAGATTACTTAGGATGTTTAGATGTTTTTTGACCTTTTGCATGTTCGTTATGGTGGATGTTTTTCGGTGGAGGAAGCTTGATTTGGAACAGGGAGAATTCCAACGACAATCGTTGCTCTTGAGACCAGTTCGATTGAAGAGCAGGAGCTGAAAAGTCTATTTTTCCCTCAACTATTCAGTCATGTACATTTCACATGCCTTTTTCTCATAGATTCCGTGTGAATTTTTTACGGAATGACTAACTGAACTATTATGGTAAAGTTCAGGGACGACGGACTGTAAGGACCCCCCCCGAATTTTCCCTCGAAACCCGAAAAGAACCCTTATCCTATCTGACAGCTCTTTTATCTCAAATTTTAAATATCAGAAATACCCTTTATCCTTAAATAATTTTTTTCTTTTTTGTAAACCTTATAGGGTTCCTGACCAAACCTCTGTACTGACTGACCATTCCTACCTGTCAGACGTAGGATAGTATACAGGTCAAAGCCAAGACCTCGGAATAGTGGTGGTCTAAATAGGAACACTCTCTGACACCAATTTTCAGTAGGTCAGACACTGCTGACATCACTACTGGAATACCACAAGACAACCGACTAGTCAGATACTTGTGAACCAACAATAATTCGTCACTCTGGGTCACCGCCCACACCAACCCATTGACCCGAAGGACGAAGTATTTTCGTAGGCTGATTAAGCCCTTAGGCTGATTAACCACATGACAATCGTCGTCAAATCAAATTAGAGCCGGAAATATCCTCGTCTATCATATCACATCAGTCGGCATATCCATCGACTGGCATATCCCTAGCCACCAGGGTATCCCTTGGGGTGTGCTAGTCCTCCATCACAACTCTCTGTGCTTTGATATCACATCAGTCGGCAAGTATCCTCGACTATCATATCATATCATCAGCCAGTATAACCTTCGGCTATCATATCACATCAGTCGGCATATCCCTGGACTGGCATATCCCTAGCCACCAGGGTATCCCTTGGGGTGTGCTAGTCCTGTATCTCAACTCTCTGTACTATGATATCACATCAGTCGGCAAGTATCCTCGACTATCATATCATATCATCAGCCGGTATAACCTTCGGCTATTATTTCATATCAGTCGGCAAGTATCCTCGACTATCATATCATATCATCAGACGGTATAACCTTCGGCTATTATATCATATCAGTCGGGATATCTCTCGAATATCATATCATATCATCAGCCGGTATAACCTTCGGCTATTATATCATATCAGTCGACATATCTCTCGACTATCGTATTATATCATCCGCCGGTATAACCTTCGGCTATCATATCATATCAGTCGGCATATCTCTCGACTATCATATCATATCATCAGCCGGTATAACCTTCGGCTATCATATCATATCAGTCGGCATATCTCTCGACTATCATATCATATCATCAGCCGGTATAACCTTCGGATATCATATCACATCAGTCGGCATATCTCCCGACTATCATATCATATCATCAGCCGGTATAACCTTCGGCTATCATATCATATCAGTCGGCATATGTCTTGACTATCATATCATATCATCAGCCGGTACAACATTCGGCTATCATATCACATCAGTCGGCAAGTATCCTCGACTATCATATCATATCATCAGCCGGTATAACCTTCGGCTATCATATCATATCAGTCGGCATATATCTCGACTATCATATCATATCATCAGCCGGTATAACCTTCAGCTATCATATCATATCAGTTGGCATATCTCTCGACTATCATATCATATCATCATCCGGTATAACCTTCGGCTATCATATCACATCAGTCGGCATATCTCTCGACTATCATATCATATCATCAGCCGGTATAACCTTCAGCTATCATATCATATCAATCGGCATATCTCTCGACTATCATATCATATCATCAGCCGGTATAACCTTCGGCTATCAAATCATATCAGTCGGCATATCTCTCGACTATCATATCATATCATCAGTCAGTATAACCTTCGGCTATCATATCATATCAGTCGGTATATCTCTCGACTATCATATCATATCATCAGCCGGTATAACCTTCGGTTATCATATCACATCAATCGGCATATCTCTCGACTATCATATCATATCATCAGCCGGTATAACCTTCGGCTATCATATCATATCAGTCCGCATATCTCTCGACTATCATATCATATCATCAGCCGGTATAACCTTCAGCTATCATATCACATCAGTCGACAAGTATCCTCGACTATCATATCATATCATCAGCCGATATAACCTTCGGCTATCATATCATATCAGTTGGCATATCTCTCGACTATCATATCATATCATCAGCCGGTATAACCTTCAACTATTATATCATATCAGTCGTCAAGTATCCTCGACTATCATATCATATCATCAGACGGTATAACCTTCGGCTATTATATCATATCAGTCGGCATATCTCTCGACTATCATATCATATCATCAGCCGGTATAACTTTCGGCTATCATATCACATCAGTCGGCATATCTCTCGACTATCATATCATATCATCAGCCGGTATAACCTTCGGCTATCATATCATATCAGTCGGCATATCTCTCGACTATCATATCATATCATCAGCCGGTATAACCTTCGGCTATCATATCATATCAGTCGGCATATCTCTCGACTATCATATCATATCATCAGCCGGTATAACCTTCGGCTATCATATCATATCAATCGGCATATCTCTTGACTATCATATCATATCATCAGCCGGTATAACATTCGGCTATCATATCACATCAGTCGGCAAGTATCCTCGACTATCATATCATATCATCAGCCGGTATAACCTTCGGCTATCATATCATATCAATCGGCATATCTCTTGACTATCATATCATATCATCAGCCGGTATAACATTCGGCTATCATATCACATCATCGGCAAGTATCCTCGACTATCATATCATATCATCAGCCGGTATAACCTTCGGCTATCATATCATATCAGTCGGAATATCTCTCAACTATCATATCATATCATCAGCCGGTATAACCTTCGGCTATCATATCATATCAGTTGGCATATCTCTCGACTATCATATCATATCATCATCCGGTATAACCTTCGGCTATCATATCACATAAGTCGGCATATCTCTCGACTATCATATCATATCATCAGCCGGTATAACCGTCGGCTATCATATCATATCAATCGGCATATCTCTCGACTATCATATCATATCATCAGCCGGTATAACCTTCGGCTATCAAATCATATCAGTCGGCATATCTCTCGACTATTATATCATATCATCAGCCGGTATAACCTTCGGCTATCATATCATATCAGTCGGCATATCTCTCGACTATCATATCATATTATCAGCCGGTATAACCTTCGGCGATCATATCATATCAGTCGGTATATCTCTCGACTATCATATCATATCATCACCCGGTATAACCTTCGGTTATCATATCACATCAGTTGGCATATCTCTCGACTATCATATCATATCATCAGCCGGTATAACCTTCGGCTATCATATCATATCAGTCCGCATATCTCTCGACTATCATATCATATCATCAGCCGGTAACCTTCGGCTATCATATCACATCAGCAAGTATCCTCGACTATCTTATCATATCATCAGCCGATATAACCTTCGGCTATCATATCATATCAGTTGGCATATCTCTCGACTATCATATCATATCATCAGCTGGTATAACCTTCAGCTATCATATCATATCCGTCGGCATATCTCTCGACTATCATATCATATCATCAGCCGGTATAACCTTCGGCTATCATATCACATCAGTCGGCATATCTCTCGACTATCATATCATATGGTATAACCTTCGGCTATCATATCATATCATATTATATTGGAGGTTCACCGGGTTCACCTCTAATAACGGATCCTAGTCCCGGGTTCTGGTCTCCCTCTAATATATGGCCAATTCCGATAAACTCATACATCCGGGTCAAAACCCAAATCATGTACTCAATAATTTCCACGTCAAAATGATATCAAAACCGAGTCCAAAACCCATGATATTTCTCAAATCACACTTTAACTGATATAGTGGAAAACATATGTCTAGTAATCATTTCTAAAATCCAGAAACTCAATGCCACAATACATAACAGTATTTAAACAAAGATATTTTGATGCATGCATTTCAGTTTATAAAACAAAAGTCCACTCACATACATCATCCAACCCTTAATTAATGGACGCTCTAGCCTAAGGAACACATGCACAATAATGGCCCAACTACCTTGACTTTCCGTGCTCAAAACCCGCTAATAAGGTCAACCATTACCGCTGGGATTGCCCAAAATGACCTCTAAACGACGTCCGATCAACCTGAAACCTGTACCAACAGATTCGGAACGTCGAAAACTAGTTACCACGCGTCGCTGTGACCTCAGACTTGGCCCCACGCGCCGCCACACGCCACCGAAAGTTCAGCACACTGTCCGACGTGCCTGCTACAATGCTCACGCGCCTGGATCGGTCCAACCAGGTCTGGCTCAACCTGACCTGGTCCAACTCGACCCGACCGGTTCACTCAACTTGACCGGTTCACTCAACTCGACCGGTCTCCGGTGACTCGCCGGAGAAGACGACTGGATGGCCGTCGTCGTCGTCGGAGGCTGGCCGGAGAAGATGACCGGACCGCCACCTCCGCCGCCATCTGGTTCGCCGAAAATTGCCATTTCCGTTCGATTTTTAAGGTTTTCTAACTTCTTCATTTCTTAACCGTTTTTCACGATCCACACATGTAAATTCATCTACTTTTCACCAGGAATCCAAATATGAGGTCAAAGTTCCGAGATCGTACCTGGTTTGGCCGAAACATGGCCGAGAAGATTCAGTTCACCTCCCTCCTCCGTCCGTCGCCTACGGTGGTGCTCCCGCTTCAATAACTACCCCAAAATACTCGTGGGGTCCCGGGAAAGATCCTCCCGACCTTGGTTTTGGTCGAATCGGATCGAAATCCATCCGATGATAGGGGGTGTTCGGTGTTCGCACGGGGAGGATTTCGGGTAGGAGAGAGAGAGAGATTTCATCGACCCATCTCCCCAGGAGAGAGAAAAATATCTACTATATAGTTCCAACTTTTCTAAAATTACCAAACTGCCCCAGAAGCTTTTAGACCCGTAACGAACTCACCGGGTCTCCGTTTTCCGCGTGCCGCCTGTCTACGAACTCGTGAGTTCGAGACCTACGTAACGACCCAAGAAAAATTCCCAAAAGTACTGTCAGTCAAAAAGTGACTCCCGAACCTGTCCAAAATTGAGGGTAAAATTGTCCAATTCTCAAAATAATTTAATTTCTGGTCCGGGTCGTTACAAATTTCCCCCTTTACAGAAATTTAGTCCCCGAAATTTCACTAATTCAGGTTAAAGAACCAACCTCCTATTCAGTTCAAGGTCGCTAAAGAGGTAAACACCTCGGAGGCATCATGTTAACATAAATCCTTAAATAATTTTCACACAAGTGTGCGGTCTGCAGGAAGTTAACCTAGATCTCTGATACCACTTGTAAGGACCCTTCCCGAATTTTCCCTCGAAATCCGGAAAGAACCCTTATTCCGTCTCACAACTCTTTTATCTCAAATTTTAAATATCAGAAATACCCTTTATCCTTAAATAATTTTTTTCCTTTTTGTAAACCTTATAGGGTTCCCGACCGAACCTCTGTTCTTACTGACCATTCCTACCTGTCAGACGCAGGATAGTATACAGGTCAAAGCCAAGACCTCGGAATAGTGGTGGTCCAAATAGGAACACTCTCTGACACCAATTTTCAGTAGGTCAAACACTGCTGATATCTCTACTGGAATACCACAAGACAACTGACTAGTCAGATACTTGTGAACCAATAATAATTTGTCACTCTAGGTCACCGCCCACACCAACCCACTGACCCGGACGATGAAGTATTTTCGTAGGCTGATTAAGCCCATGACAATCGTCGTCAAATCATATTAGAGCCGGAAATATCCTTGGCTATCATATCACATCAGTCGGCATATCCCTCGACTGGCATATCCCTAGCCACCAGGGTATCCCTTGGGGTGTGGTAGTCCTGTATCATAACTCTCTGTACTATGATATCACATCAGTCGGCAAGTATCCTCGACTATCATATCATATCATCAGCCGGTATAACCTTCGGCTATCATATCACATATGTCGGCATATCCCTCGACTGGCATATCCCTAACCACCAGGGTATCCCTTGGGGGGTGCTAGTCCTGTATCTCAACTCTCTGTACTATGATATCACATCAGTCGGCAAGTATCCTCGACTATCATATCATATCATCAGCCGGTATAACCTTCGGCTATTATTTCATATCAGTCGGCAAGTATCCTCGACTATCATATCATATCATCAGACGGTATAACCTTCGGCTATTATATCATATCAGTCGGCATATCTCTCGAATATCATATCATATCATCAGCCGGTATAACCTTCGACTATCATATCACATCAGTCGGCATATCTCTCGACTATCATATCATATCATCAGCCGGTATAACCTTTGGCTATCATATCATATCAATCGGCATATCTCTCGACTATCATATCATATCATCAGCCGGTATAACCTTCGGCTATCATATCATATCAGTCGGTATATCTCTCGACTATCATATCATATCATCAGCCGGTATAACCTTCGGCTATCATATCATATCAGTCGGCATATCTCTCGACTATCATATCATATCATCAGCCGGTATAACCTTCGGCTATCATATCACATCAGTCGGCAAGTATCCTCGACTATCATATCATATCATCAGCCGGTATAACCTTCGGCTATCATATCATATCAGTCGACATATCTCTCGACTATCATATCATATCATCAACCAGTATAACCTTCGGCTATCATATCAGTCGGCATATCTCTCGACTATCATATCATATCATCAGCCGGTATAACCTTCGGCTATCATATCACATCAGTCGGTATATCTCTCGACTATCATATCATATCATCAGCCGGTATAAACTTCGGCTATCATATCACATCAGTCAGCAAGTATGCTCGACTATCATATCATATCATCAGCCGGTATAACCTTCGGCTATCATATCATATCAGTCGGCATATCTCTCGACTATCATATCATATCATCAGCCGGTATAACCTTCGGCTATCATATCATATCAGTCCGCATATCTCTCGACTATCATATCATATCATCAGCCGGTATAACCTTCGGCTACCATATCACATCAGTCGGCATATCTCTCGACTATCATATCATATCATCAGCCGGTATAACCTTCGGCTATCATATCATATCATATTATATTGGAGGTTCACCGGGTTCACCGCTAATAAAGAATCCTAGTCCCGGGTTCTGGTCTCCCTTTAATATATGGCCAATTCCGATAAACTCATACATCCGGGTCAAAACCCAAATCATGGACTCAATAATTTCCACGTCGAAATGATATCAAAATCGAGTCCAAAACCCATGATATTTCTCAAATCATACTTTAACTGATATAGTGGAAAACATATGTCTAGTAATCTTTTCTAAAATCCAGAAATTCAATGCCACAATACATAACAGTATTTAAACAAAGATATTTTGATGCATGCATTTCAGTTTATAAAACAAAAGTCCACTCACATACATCATCCAACCCTTAATTCATGGACGCTCTAGCCCAAGGAACACATGCACAATAATGACCCAACTACCTTGACATTCCGTGCTCAAAACCCGCTAATAAGGTCAACCATTACCGCTGGGATTGCCCGAAATGACCTCTAAACGACGTCCGATCAACCTGAAACCTATACCAACAGATTCGGAACGTCGAAAACTAGTTACCATGCGCCGCCGTGATCTCGGACTCAGCCCCACGCGCCGCCACGCGCCATCGGAAGTTCGACACACGGTCCCACGCGCCCTCACCCGCCGGTCACGCGCCTGCTACAGTGTTCACGCTCCTGGACCGGTCCAACCCGGTTCGACTCAACCTGACCCGGTGCAACTCGACCCGACCAGTTCACTCAACCCGATCGGTCTCCGGTGACTCGCCGGAGAAGACGACCGGACTGCCGTCGCCATCGTCGGAGGCTGGCCGGAGAAGATGACCGGACCGCCACCTCCGCCGCCGTCTGGTTCGCCGAAAATTGCCATTTCCGGTCGATTTTCAAGGTTTTCTAACTTCTTCCTTTCTTAACCGTTTTTCACGATCCACACACGTAAATTCATCTACTTTTCACCAGGAATCCAAATATGAGGTCAAAGTTCTGAGATCGTACCTGGTTTGGCCGGAAAACGGCCGAGAAGATTCGGTTCACCTCCCTCCTCCGTCCGTCGCCTACGGCGGTGCTCCCGCTCCAATAACTACCCCAAAATACTCGTGGGGTCCCAGGAAAGATCCTCCCGACCTTGGTTTTGGTCGAATCGGATCGAAATCCATCCGATGATAGGGGGTGTTCGGTGTTCGCACGGGGAGGATTTCGGGTAGGAGAGAGAGAGATTGCATCGACCCATCTCCCTAGGAGAGAGAAAAATATCTACTATATAGTTCCAACTTTTCCAAATTTACCAAACTGCCCCTGAAGCTTCTAGACCCGTAACGAACTCACCGGGTCTCCGTTTTCCGCGTGCCGCCTGTCTACGAACTCGTGAGTTCGAGACCTACGCAACGATCCAAGAAAAATTCCCAAAAGTACTGTCAGTCAAAAAGTGACTCCCGAACCCGTCCAAAATTGAGGGTAAAATTGTCCAATTCTCAAAATAATTTAATTTCTGATCCGGGTCGTTACACGGACACTAATATTAAAATTTACGGATGGTTGCTAAAATTATGGTAAAGTTCAGGGACTGTTGTACCAATTTAGCTTAGATTTTAAGTGAAGGGATTTCAAATCTCCAAACAAATAATTAGCTTGTTAAACAATGAGATTTCAAATGAAGTTATTTCAAATTAAGTGATTTGAAATCCCTTTATTTGAAATCAAAATCCAAATTATTATTCCCAAATGGAGCCTATAACTTATTTTTTCGAAAAAAAAGTCTTAAACAAAATTTGTATAGAAAGAAGTAGTTCCAATTTATTAAACTACGAAATATGCCAATTTTCAGTCCAGATTCAAATCTCTTCATTTGAAATTTAAATCTAAATTCATATTCCCAAACATAGCGTATTATTTACTTTTGGAGCAAAAGGTCTAAAAAAGAATTTGGATATAAAGAATAAAAATAGTTCCAATTTGAGCAGCTACGAAAGATGCCAATTTTCAGCCCATATTCAAATAGCTTCATTTGTGATTCCCAAACGGAGCCTATAACTTGCTTTTGGAGCACAAAGTTGAAAAAGAATTTGTATAGAAAGAAAGAAAATAGTTCCAATTTGAGCAGCTACAAAAGATGCCAATTTTCAACCTAGATTCAAATTCTTTCATTTGAAATTCAAATTCAAATCTTTATTCCCAAACGAAGCCTATACTTTACTTTTGGAACAAAAAAGTCCGAAAATAATTTTTATAGAAAGAAAGAAAATAGTTCCAATTGGAGCAGATATGAAAGATGTCAAATTTCACCCCAATTCAAATCCCTTCATTTGAAATCCAAATTCAATTATTATTACCAAATGGTACCTATAACTTACTTTTGGAGCAAAAGTCTGAAAAAAGAATTTGTAAAGAAAGTTCCATTTTGAGCAGCTTGGAAGATGCCAATTTTCAGCACAGATTCATAGAATCATCGTAATTGCTAATTAATGAGAGGCGGCAACAACGTTTTCTCTCTTTAAAACGACGTCGTAATCACGGCTTCTTTGGAATCTACTACAGTGGTATTTAAAAAGGCAACCAACGGTCACATTTATACACCCCCGTTACCTACCGACAACCCTCAACTCTCTCACCGCCACACATACAACTTTCCATTTTTCTACGTCTCCCTCCATATATCCCCAAAATTAAAATTTAATTCACAACAAATTTATCGTATATATATCTGGATTCTCTACACTCATTGCCCTCGTTTGATACACAAGAAATTGGGGGATTTTATGATCTTATGAGAGATGCAGGCCAATTCACTGCAATGGGCAGCCTCGCCGGGCCTCGGCGTTGGGCTTGAAGCGTCGCCGTTCTCATCCCCGTTCCGGTCCGAGCTACCTTTTGCGAGCTTTCCGAGTGGCACTTCGGGAAATGGCTGGAAAACCAGGGGTTTGTGTTTGGTAAAGGCCATGGAGGGTTCCAGAACGGCGAGTCTGAATGGGCATGCTGAGAATTCGAATTCAGGTACTTGCTTGTTTACTAAATATCCCATCGCCCATTTGGAATATCTTGTTGTTTGGCTCTGTGGGTTTGAATTTTTTGGTTTTTTCTTTTAATTGAATTTCGTATTATTGTTGTTTTGAATAGATAAAAATGGGAGATTGTTGTCTTCGGTTGGAAATTCAACCAACATTCAGTGGCATCAGTGCTCAGTGAAGAAAATTGACAGGCAAAAGTTACTTAACCAAAAAGGCTGTGTGATTTGGATCACTGGTCTTAGCGGCTCAGGTTGGTTTTTCTTAATTCAATATTGTATACTTTGTATATGTTATATATATATATATATAATGTATAAAAATATACACTCTTCTTATGCCTTATATAGATGATCATATGTATCAATTATTGTGAAATTATTTGTGTCATAGATATCTAACTTGTTATATTTTGTTAGACGTGAATCAAAACCACATATTCAGATATGATTTTGGTTTGATCATTGATGAATTTATTCGCATTCATAGGCTGACAACTTCCATAATCTGTCTGTTTATGTTCCAAGAGATTATTACTCATTGATTCGTTACATATTATTGGCTTTGTTTGTTAGGGAAGAGCACTGTGGCGTGTGCTTTGGGTGGGAGCTTGTACCGCAGGGGAAAGCTGTCATACATTCTTGATGGGGACAATGTGAGGCATGGCTTGAATCGGGACCTTGGTTTTAAAGCTGAAGATCGTGCAGAGAACATTCGGAGGATTGGTATGTGTAGGATCTTTTTAGATTAGTTAGTTTCCATAATTAATTGGGATGTTGTGCTTGCTTATATATTCATGAAAGCATTGGCTTTCCTTTCTTTTCAGGGGAGGTGGCGAAACTATTTGCGGATTCTGGAGTTATTTGTATTGCTAGCTTGATTTCTCCTTACAGGAGGGATCGTGATGCCTGCCGTGCATTGCTACCTGCTGGAGATTTTATTGAGGTCCATACTTCACTGCTTCTCAATCTTTATGACTGCATGCTTTTCAAGTTTCAACTCCGTGCTTTATGTATAATATGTAGAGTTCTACTGAAAAAAGAAATGATCAGTAAGAGAACTTGTGTTATGAAAGGTATTTATGGACGTTCCACTCCAAGTTTGTGAAGCTCGAGACTCGAAGGGCCTATATAAGCTCGCACGTGCAGGGAAGATCAAAGGTATCTGCAAACTACCATTTTTGTTTTTGGTTACTGAATTGGCTTGTACTTTATCTTTGAACAGCTTGCTGTATGGTACTGGTGTGAATAAATTTTTTTAGAGTAATTATTGTTGAGCATAGGCTGCGCTGCTCACGTGAGATAAGTTAGGAGTCGGTGTGGGTGTTAGAGATAATTTTTTAGAGTAATTATTTTAGAGTTATTTTAACTGTTCTTTGACACTTGCAAAATTCTCAATTTCCAGCTACTATTATATGCAAACCTGTGGATGTGGGTGTTTAGATCTTCCTTCTTTGCTTTTTGACACATTTGGCATATCACATATTGATTAGTAGATTTTCTTATTGCATATGGAAGTTGATAGATATTGACATATCACAAACTGACATTTTTCCTTTGCTCTTTGACATGGATATCAGTCGAAGTTAGTAGGTTTGGCATATCATAGTTGGACTGTTACTTGTGACTTTGATTGCTATAGCCTGTATAATCTGTACTTTTAAATATTTTAGAATATCCGTATGGTAATCTCCTTCCCCCAATTTAAAAGCATTGAATAATCTCTCTCTAAACTTGAACTCTTGTCCAAAATGCTAATGCTGGCCACTTCTTACGCTGGGTTGGTCTGAAATTGTAGGTTTCACTGGGATTGATGATCCATATGAGTCACCTTCGAATTGCGAGGTATGTATATTATGATACTTTGTAGGGAAAAGCAGAATACACCTTTTAAAATTAAGAGGTGTGCAGACACATACCGATTGCAGATATCATTATATAATTTTTTTTTCTCTTGCAAAAGAGAAGTACTCTTTACGCTGGGGCATAGAAACTTATAAAATAACTGCGCCCCTTAGTTACTTATAAATTTGGATAAATACTTTACTCTTGCACCACTAGAAAATAGCCATGTAATATCCCAGTACCCTGTATTGGTATTGTGATGTCACAGCTGGGTTGTGAGCCATATTTTTGCATGAAGTTCCATTCTCAGAAGCAAATTTGATCAATACACACGATTAAAAACAGTCATATTTTCTATAGTAAATACACTAATGGTAAAAATCGTCTGTCTAATCAAGAAAAGGAGCAGTCTTTTTTGAAGTTTACATTTGAGATATATACTAGTCAGTTTAATTTGCATGTAGGAATCATTTTAATTGCATTTGTTTGATTAGCCCGTAGGAATAGGGTGAGAATGGGAATGAAAGATGATTTGGTGTACACTTGGGACACATTTAAGATGTAACTACAGTTGCCCATAATCTTAACTCACCGGTTGTTTGTTAATTTTCGGCATATAGTGTGCTTGATACACATAAGGAGAATATCTCATTTTTCTATGTCATCTTTTATCTGCCCTCAGATAGTATTAACACATAAAGGTGGAGTGGGTGGCTCCCCATGTGAGATGGCTGAAGAAGTGGTTTCTTACTTGGAGGATAAGGGGATCCTCCAGGCTTAAGAAGTCGGTGGAACCCTTCCTTGAACCATCAAAACTTTCTGAAAATGGAATGCCGGTAGCTTGCGTCCACCCTCCACCCTTGTGGATGCTATGCATTTAGAGACAACAGATGCGATAGAGACAACAGATGCAAGAAGGATCATCTGGTTTAATAGGAAGCTGTTCTTTTGGCTTGTCTACCAAGTGAGAGAGCCGATGCAGAATTGCCTACCGAAAGCTTTAGTTCATTTATTGATTAATTTAAGAAGCCAGGATCACCTCCCTTGTGCTTATTTTTCTTTTTTCTAGCAAGTAGCAACTGGCAAGTAGCACTCTTTGTATTTTGATGTTATTTTGAACCTTGCTTTCTCTCATTGTAAATAACAAAGTAAGGAGATTGTGTCTTGTCCTACCTCAATCTTCCAAATGTGCGTCCACAAAGCCTCCTGTTGGGAGCTCCAACTCCAACTCCAACTCCAACTCCAACTCGTCTCACCTCATCCCAATGAATGCCTCGCTTTTGATCAATTCCACCCCACCAAACCCTCGCCATTGCTTTACACAAATCTTTACACAGTGACTGGGAGTAGAAATCCAGGCATCAAGACAGAAATTGCTCCGCCCATCCCTGTAACCTCCCCCTCCGCCTTATTTCGGACCTTTTCAAAGATAGCTCGCTTAGATAACCCAAAATCCGGTTGGAGCCCTCAGATGATTCAATGTTTTTTCAATGTAAATATGAATGTAGTTTAATTGTAAGAGAATTAAATATGATTAGACATAGAAGGAAACTTATCTCTTCTAATCCTACTATTTCGAGAGGATTTGATTGGATAAATTTTCTTCTATATCTACCCCACCATAATTCCATTAAAACGAAAACACTTCCATATTTATATTGAATTTGATGAGTTATCCAATCCAATTCAATCATACTCACCAAACGAGCCCCTAGTACTTAATAATTTTCTTGTCGCTTCTCCCGCATTTGCAAATTAATTCTATGCATAAATTTGGGGTCTAAAAGAAGCTTAGAGCCTCTATAGCGATTTGAAGGTCATGTCTTTTGTTGTCTCATAGTAAATCTTAAGCTTGTTTTTGTTGGCACTATAACTCATGTTAATACAAAAAGGGGATGTTTGGCTGGAAGTTGGATTTCAATTTATGAATATTGAATTAGATAGTTGACGAGCCTAAAACGGTTCAAATTGTATTGTTAGAGTGAGTGACGTATTGTATTGTGTTGTTCTTATTCCATGGAAAGGATCAAATGCTAGATCTAAAACTTGAATATGAAATTGCTGATCCAATCTAAATATTATAGTTCAACTAAGAAAACTTTTTTGAGTATAGTTGGATGAGAAATTTCAAAGTTATAAGTAAGTTAGATTAAATTAGTTAAAAACTAGGAACTTCACAGTACTAAAGGGAATATATTCAATTGAGATTTTCATACAGTTTAAATGTATCTAAAAATTTAGATGTATTTAATTAGGACTTTTAAAGAGTTGGTAAAAGTTTGAGGGTATTCAATATATACTTTTATAGAAATTTATAAAGTCATTAAAAATTGAGGTGTATTCAACCATGACATTTCATAACTCCATAAAAGTTTAGGTGTATTCAAAATATCAATGAATATTGTAGACTTCATTAAATGGAAGTGTTTTATGGAGTTTGACAAACATTTTAGCGTAAATTATGCTTTAGCAAAGTTTATTATTTGTCTATCCTCTCCTCCTCAGATTTCTACAGAAAAAGTTTAAAATATAATTTGTGATTTTTATATTTTTTAATAGATTCAATAAAATTCAAGTCTCCTACCGATATCTATTATCATATATTATTCTATATAGGAATTCTAAGTAATTAAATAAAATAAACTTTACATGAATATATTTACTGTTTGAAGAAAAAAAAATAAACAAAAAATAAAAAATTAATAAAATGAACATAAAAAAATTTCAAAAGCATGCATGATACCTAGTGGCCCTAGCCTCTCAATCTCATTGATCGTTAGAAGTTTTATATTTTTTTAATGGGTAAATGGTTGCAACCATCCCTCAGCGCACCTGAATTGACAATTTTGCCTTTTTTTTTAACATAATTCGTTTCCAAAATAGATGGAGGGATTAACGGAAACATTAGGGTAAAGTTCAGGGACGGAGGACACTAATATTGAAGTATACGGACGGTTGCTAAAATTATGGTAAAGTTCAATGACGGTTTCAACCATTTAGCCTTTTGTAATTATTTTTGTAGTACTAGAAATATTATTTTATTTTAGTTAGAGAATTATTAGTGAAAAAATAATTATGATTTGATTATAAAATTCTTCAAAAAAATATATATCAAATTATATAACTTAATATCATTTTCTGTAAAACTCAATCACAGTATATAAAACTCAGTATGATTCTGCAAAACTCTGTCACGTAATTCTATATAATTTTGTTATTACTTCTGTAAAAATTTATGAAAATCAATAAATCTGCACAACTCAATTACTTCAAAAACTCTGCAATTATCTGTATAAATCTAAATTCAATACATCCCACTAAGGGATTTCAAATGAGTATAGCAAAACAACTAGATAAGAGATTCTTAAGTAACAACTTGATATGTTTTATTTACAAATCTCATCTAAATGGCTTGCAAATAATCATTTGAAATTCGTTGGTACTTTAAAGTTCCTCATTTTAAACTATAGTTTAGCCTAAATTACTTGGAATTTTGAAGTTGTTTATCCAAACATAGCTTTGAGCTATAGATAACTCAACTGAAATCAATAATCATATGACAATTTCTTGAAATCTTTGAATCTGCATGCCCTTGGCAATAATGAAAAAACAGAGGTATTTTAGAATACCTCAATTTAATTTTTATTTCTGGTAATTTTCATTGATTTGAGTGTCAATCAAACTTAAGACCTATTGGTACTTCAAAACATAATAGTTGTACGTTACGATTGAGTCCTTTATTTGTTTTTATACTTTTTTGGGGAAAAAATGAAAAGACGAACAATGATTTTTTTTTCTTTTGTTTATAATGTGATATTCTACTTTTAACTCTAATTTAAGAAAAAGGGAATTTGTCACAGACATACGATACCGTCGGAGTTCGAACCTTAGACCACTTATATGAACAGAGATTATATGGAGTCACATAATTAAAGTTAAAAGTTATGGAGTTTAAGTAAAACTTGAAAGCTCCATAAAAAAATTGAAGATCTAGTTATTTTTTAAATAAAAAAATTTAAATGTTTTCCTCCTTAGACCCATTAGCTTCTCATCAAAGATTAAGTTAGTTAAAAAAAACAACAAAGGTATTTTAGTATACCATTTTGTTGGCATTTAGTTTACAAACTTACCAAATAAATATGGTTGGTAAGCTTACAACCTATATTGCACCTGTCCCTCACTGATATTGGACCAAGAAGTAAAGAAAACAAGAAGAATATTAGAACAAAAAAACACTCTAATTTTATTGAAGAGTGATACATGATTAATTGCATAGTTTTAGTACCCCTTTTATCCATTTATTTGTTAAGTTTTTGCATTAAAGTATTGGGTGTAATGGGTTTTAAAGTTGGAGACAAACTGGAGATCTTTTACACAATGGGAAAGGAAAGCAAATCCGGCTAGCATTAAATCCTTGGACCACCATTCATCCTTGCCGCCCACTTTGAGGTGGAATCATTTTTGTTGGAAATTAAGTGAAGACAATCCTTGGAGGGCAAGGATTTGAGTGGGGTTTGAAGTGGAATCATTTTTGTTGGAAATTAAGTGAAGACAATCCTTGGAGGGCAAGGATTTGAGTGGGGAGGGATGGGAGGGCAAGGATTTGAGTGGGGGGGGGGGGGGGGGGGGGGGCTGATATAATTACTTATTATGTTGAGGAATTGAAGGCGAAAAAAGAAAGAGAGCTTGTTTTGGAATAAGGGGGACGTTGGAGTAGAAAAAAGGTCAGAAGATCAACCCAGGACAACAGCCATTCATCATACAATTTCATTCATCGCATAATTCTGAAAAGGGGAAGAAAGGAGTTTGTGTTGGTCCGATGTTTTCTATCAAAGAATTTGGTGTATTCTATATTTTCCATCAATTAAACTCATGTGTGTCCAATTTATAATTGTGAACTAATTTTCTTATACTAAGGCTACGATATAGCCTAGCTATGACTATTTGAATATCTTGTTATTTGTTATTTTCAATTCATTTATGCTTGTTGAGTATTTGTTTACTATTCTTACAGCTTTCAATTATTTGATCACTAATTGATTGTTTAGAATGATTAGGTTGAATCCGGAAGGGGATACTGAATAGATAGTTTCTTGTAATAAATACCATAAAAATGCATATCCGAGTAAAAAAATTAGGTTACGGTTTGTATAGTCTTGATTGCTTGTCCATATAGAGCTTAAGGGGGTTTTAGTTTTCAAATTAAATCCATAACTAGGAATAGAGTGGGTTGTTAGTTAAAAACATAACTATTATAACTCGGAAATGAGTATTGGATATATAAAGGAAAGCGACTTTCAACATGCTAGATATTTGAAGTTCACGAATTGGGAGGATTCTAGTAGGATTAGCTAGGTGAAATCGGTGTCATAGTGTCTTAACCAACTTGTTTTCACAAATCTACCATTGCTTTCTTTGTTTTAGTTAATTTACTTCTTTGTTTAATTTCCATTGTCACACTTCACTTAACTTCACCTTTATTTTCAAGAGAGTCGCGTTAGTTTAGTAGGTTAGATTGGTCTCAGAGGGAACGGTACTCTATTTATTATTTTATTAATTGGGACAATATTGTGTGCTTGTAAATTTCCATATCAAGTTTTTGACACCGTTGCTGGGAATATTGGACCTATCACAAATTTCCGTATTAAATATTTGTGTGCTTGCAAATTTCCGTATCTAGTTTACAAACTCTATAACAAATGTCTCTAACACTCTCAAAGATATTGGACCAAGAAGTAAAGAAAAAAAGAACTATATTAGAAACAAAAGACACTCTAATTTTATTGAAGAGCTACTAGTCTCGATAGCTGAATATTTAAACTTGGAATGGATGATGAACAACGAAGACAAACACCCCTTTATTTAGGGAGTTTCACAAACGCATTTTTAACTAGCATTTAAAGCTACAAGGAAAACTTCAAACTTTGCTGAAGTTTAAACACCCCATTTATAATTATATGTTTAATCAAAAGGAGTACAAGGCAAGTAGAGCTAGACCTTGCTTTTATGCTTTGGGAGCTGAGTAGTTTGATTCAAATGATCCACACCTTACTAATGTGATACATCAAGATAGATCATGATGTCATTTCACCGTTTTTCATGTTAACACGAAACTCAAATTAAAAAGATGTGAATAAGAACTTGTTAGGAGAGAAGAAGAGGATATGAAGAAGATGAAGAAGGGCATGCATGATTTGTGTGTAAAACTAATTTGTTTCTTTTGGTCTGTCATGAGTTAAAACAAGCTAGAGAATGAAACCAATTGACTTAATATTGTTTCTTTTCGTACGTTTATCTTACTATGAGTTGGTTATATGTAACTTTAAATAAGATGTGAGTGTATATTTTACGAGAAGAAAAAATGTTTCATAAAGTTGGTTTTTAGTTGAAATTCTAAGGTTTATTTGAAATTACAGGCCGCGGACCCAACTTCCAAGTTGTGCTATGTAAGTGGTAGAGCCATTTTGACATTTATTTTACTCTCAATTTGTGTATAGAAATTACATATTTGAAATCCGAAATTTGAATCCGTACAAATAATAAGTTTTCAAACAATAAAATTTAAATGAAGTAATTTTAAATCTCCAAATAAATAATTAGTTTATCAAACAATGAGATCTTAAATAAATGAATTTCAAATCAACAAATTTCAAATCTCTTTGAAATCAAAATCCAAATCATTGTTCCCAGACGGAGTCTTAAGTTATATGAATGGAGCAAATCAAGGAGCACACAAAAATAGAGAAAGAGAGGTATTATGTTGGGGGTGGTATAACTACCTATTATGTTGAGGAATTGAAGGCAAAAAAAGAAAAGATAGCTTGTTTTGGAATAATGTTAAGTAATATTTTATGCATTTTGTCAAACCTTTTTACCTAGGATTTAGCACTAGTATTTTTCATCACCTAAGAGAAAATGATATTTTTTGTGAGAATGGTACAGGATTGGATAACCCATGAAATTACAGAGATTTTGGCGAACAAAGGAAGTAATTAGGAGTTGGATGAGCTTACTTGAGAAGCAAGGAAAAACAACTTGGGAAGTAAGAATTTTTGTTGTCACTATTCACGAGGTATTGTTCGCGCGCTACTATTCATTGACAAATTTGCCCCTCAAAATCAACCCTAGCCTTCACATAGCAAAGAAAATCAGATCCAGCCTCCACAACCTTCTTCCTTTCTCCTCAATTCAGAAAAACCCAACAACAAAACTCATCACTTTATTCCCCTTCCTTCATCCTCTCCTCTTTTCCAACCCTTTTTATCCCTTTCCCATCTACATCCAATTCCTATCACAAAAGCCCCAAATTCCTTCATCAAATTCATCATCCACCACCTTTGTTGATGTGAAGAAGAACCTATTTTCACATATGAAGAAGAATGCTTCAAGGGTGACTTCTACAAAGAGTTTGCGGCACTTATGTCTCTAATTAATGTTTTTGTGTTGATTAGATACATGTGTAACTACTTCTTCATCTAGGGTTCTTGATGTAACCATGTAAACTCTATTCTATGTTATGATTAAAGTATTCAGTTTCTACCAAACACTTCTTTGTTTCATTCATTATAATTATTGATTCATATGTGGTTCTAGTGTTTGATCACCATTAGGATTCCATATGCATGGTTAAACTTAGAGCACATGCCATGCCTAAATTTAATTGATCTATGAATGAAAGAATAGGGCTAGTGAGCACATGTCATGCCATTGAATCTGTTTGGTCACTTTTATTTGTTTGCTCATACTTAAAGGCTTTCTAGGAGTAATATAATGTACATGCCATACTTAGGTTGCAATTAGAAGGACTAGATAGTGTTCCACATGCCATGGCCTATCTTACTTAAGTGAAAACGATCCTTAGAACAGTTTTGGAAGATCATAGTACTTTAGTCACTATTTTCATAGAATTAAGGTTACATAGGTGAAGTCAAGACCCTAGGTTCCATCTCAATACTTTTCTCAATCTTAGCCTTAATCTATCTTTCATTTACTTGCACCTTTAGTTCCAGTTTTAAGTTTTTTACATTTCACAAATCAAAACTCAAATATGTTTCCTTTTCAGTTTTTTTAGTTCACTAGTTAATTCAGTCATATTAGTTTGAGGTAATTCTGAAGTCTGATCAGTCTCTGTGGTTTCACACCCTTACTTGTGCATTACTATTACTACAATAAAAGTGTATAGGCTAGGAAACATCAACAAATAAAGAGGACGTTGGAGTAGAAAAAAGGTCAGAAGATCAAATAAGGACAACAACCATTCATCATACAATTCCATTCATTACCGAATTCTAAAGAGAGGAAGAAAGGAGCTTGTGTTGGGCCGAAATTTTCTATGAGTACACAAATCTCTTCATTTGAAATCCAAATCATTGTTCCCTGAAAGAGTCTTAGGTTATATGATTGGAGAAAATCAAGGAGCACACAAAAATAGAGAAAGAAAACAAGATTTATTAAATTATAGTTTGAAAAAAAAGATTTATTAAATAATTATATATATCTATACTAGAGCTAGGTTCAAAAAACTATTTATCAATAGTGTTTTGACTATTTTTCCCTTTTTTTTTCTTTTTCTTTGTTGCGAATAGTAGAATTACAATATATTCATTTATCATTCTTATTATTATATTATTATTATTTTATTATAAATAATTATTATTAATTTATTACTCAATTTGGGGATATTATCCAGTGTCTTGAGTCTAATAAAATATTACTACTATTATTATCACTACTACTACTATTACTATTATTATTACTATTATATTATTATTTTGTTTGTTAATAATATAATAACAGATAACAAATTATTTTGTTGGTTATATAACTTAAATTAGACTATTAGAGTTTAAATTTTATTTCTTGAAAAATAAAATAACATTATTACGTTTTACATCTTAAGAGTCATTATTTAATATTCTTTATAATTGTTTCTATATATATATATATATAGGCTTACGGTGGGTATCTAGGCACCTAGAGACGAGGAAGGGCGTAGTAAACGACGAAATGCTTCGGGGAGTTGATCTGGTGTATCATATGGGATTTGCCTTTTCTATTGGATTGGATAAAAAACAATTCTTGAATGAGATGAGTTCTTCTTTCTTATATCACTTAGGAGCCGTGCGAGATGAAAGTCTCATGCACGGTTTTGAATGAGAGAAAGAAGTGAGGAATCCTCTTTTCGACTCTAACTCTCCCACTCCAGTTGTTGCTGAATGATAAATAAATAAATAAAAAGAAAAAGAAATTATATATATATATGTAAAATCATACTTACAATTAGCTATCTAATATTGCTATAACACATGTAAAATCATGTAAATGAACTGTGGAACCCAAAATCACCCGAAAATTATGGAGCTACCATGTGGCCCATAATTCATATAATGTCCAAATTACCCCTAATAATGACATTAATGGCTCACAGACTCCCACACATTAAATAATGTATTTACCAGCTAAATATATTATTTAATCCGATTAAAGCTTCAATAATAATAAGATTCTCCTTAAGAATTAATTGTTATTAAAATTCAATTAATAAATAATATTTTTTATAAAAAAAGAATTATTTATTAATTACAAAATTCATCAACCAATTAGAATGCTCAATGACTCTCAAGGTTTCACTACAAATAGAGATCCGCACCTCACTTCTAAGGGAATTTGTTCGTTGCTTCTAAAGTTCTTTCTGATTTCTCTCTCCAAGCTAACTTAAGTATCGGAACGTTCTTGGTTAAACAACCCCCTCGGGGCTTCAACCTTAACCTTGATTTTTCTTGTTTGCAGTTTGTGGGGATCGTGAAGACTTTTTCAAGCGTGTTCGATTTTTGCTTCAACAATTTGTGCTTTCATTGAAAGCCAAATTGAGAAATACTCAAGGAGTGCTCTTTAATTCCTGCTTCAACTTCCTTCGTCATTCATCAACTTCGTTCGTCGTTCATCAATTTTGTTCGTCGATCATCATCACTGTTCATCATTCTTATTATGGCAAAAACACGACGATCAGTTCGTTCATCCGTAGCCGCTACTTCCATCTCTGCAGCTCAGGCTGTGAGCGGAACACACGCTGTGAAATCAGGATGAACAACTACCAATTCCCCCATCCGGGACATGCCAAGTGACGAAACTGGCACCCATTGGGATACAGGGACCGACTCTCGCTGTTGGCTTCATAACCTTTCCTATCCCATCAACTCTTGCATCCCTGCCGCCTACATCTAGAGCGGTAATAACTAAGCCTTCTCCCCGCGAAGTGTCAGTGCCTTCGCCCTGCTAAGCGTCAATGCCTTCACCTCGCGAAGCGTCAATGCCTTCTCCCCGCAAAGCGTCAATGCCTTCGCCCCACAAAGCGTCAATGCCTAAAAGGACCCTTCCCGAATTTCCCCTCGAAACCCGTGAAAATCCCTGCTCCCACCTGACAACTTCATAAAGTGCCTAGAATACCCTTAATCCCTTGCAATTAGTTATGAGAATTCTACCAAAAATCCAGCAGAACCGCCCCTATAAAATGGTTAACCGTCTTCCACCTATTAGACGAATGATCAAATAACACTCTCGAATCCCAATAGTACAATTCTGAACATCCCTAAATAACCATCGACGTAATCATAATTTACAATAAGTCCAAAAGATTTATCATAGCGACTAGGTTGGAAAGGTAAATATTGAAAATTCACAAGTCCTACTCGATAGTATTAGATAAAGGCGAAGCTAAAATTTAGTGCCTCTGCCTCTAGATGTGCTCTCGTCAACTCAACGGCCTGGAGGGAATTTAAAACAGGAAAAAGTGTGAATGGAAAAAATAATCGTTTAAAATAATTTCCGAGAAAAATATACATTTTCACCCTCCATGAGTAAAACAATGCATGCATAATATAAAATCCCTTTTTAAACAAATAATCAATAAAGATAATTCAAAAACTTACTGGAAAATAAATTTTAAGTTAAAACACTCGGTGGGACCCACTAAAACCTGAATAATGAAAACATCCTGTGGTCCACAACCCTACTTTGAAAACCCTTCTCAAAGGAGTTTATAAATCATATGAACAGACCTGGACACAAAAATATCATAACATATCTCACCGCTCCCATAATGTAATCCCGAGGTGTAGCTCGATATTCGAGCTGACTGACCCTGGAAACCGAACCTCCACACACTCGATATACCTTGAGTTGTGCATATGTAACTATGTACTACGCGTAGACATCCTCAATGATCTGCCAGAGAAATACCCTTTGACGCCAGCATAGGAGAAACCTCAACGATCTGGCGGAGAAATACCCTCGACGCCAGCATCGAAGAAACCTCAATGAACATGTGATGGGAAATACTCCACATCATGTGCCTGAGAAAAACCATGACCCTCGGCGACGGAATACATAGTGGAAACAAACCCGTAAAGAAAAATGCAAAACCCATTTTTGAAATTCTTGTTTCTTGGCCTAAGCCAAATTCATTGAAAACCCGGGCCTTTGCCCCAATCCAATAAGTCACAAATCCGGGTCTAAACCCAAAAATCATGGACTCGACCGAAATCCAAAATCTATAAAGTCAAAACGACATAAAAGCAGAGTCCAAAAAGCATGGCCACAGCCCAAAACGTCATTTCTAATTTTTTATTGAGAACCCGTTTCCAGTAATGATTTATTAGAATAATTTTCTAAATTCCAGAAATTTACCAAAAATAATATGTAACAAGAAATTATTTCAAATATACATTTATGCATGCATTATAATTTACAAAACCAAAGTCCACTCACCAAACGTCCAATTAAGCTCAATCCCAAGTCGTACGCTCCTCTGAAGTTCCTAGAGCAGTATCGCCTCTCAAAAGTAACAATTGAGGTTACCAACGATAATTAAAAAACCCTACATTCAGACTCCCTAAACCCTGGGAGGTCCACACGCATCCCACTAAAAATGCAGCCACTTCGACCGCCCAAAACTACCTCTAAACGATGTCCGATTAACCCGAAATATGTGCCAAAAGGTTCGAAAAGTTGAAAGCATGACGACACGCGTTGCCGTGACAGAAGGACTGGCCCCAAATGGCACCACGCGCTGGCGGAAGGACGGTGGCTCGTCCACGAACTGGCTACAATGCCCACACGCCTGCACGGGCGCTGACTGAGCCACTGGGTGGCCTCCACGTGGCTGCCAGGTGGAGTCCACATGGCTCCACGTAGCTTGCCACGTCAGCACTCTGACCAAACCAGTCGCCGGAGAAGATGACAGCTTCGCCGTGCGTCGCCGTCCGCAGTCGCTAGAAATCTCCATTACCGACCGACCTTGAAAATATTCTATCTTGTTCAAATCTCAACCGTTTTTCACGAAGTAATAGCCTAAAACTATCTACTCAAGCCCAGGAACTCGAAACTGAAGTATAAAATCGAAACCTACACCAGAGTTGGCTAGAAAATCGAACGAAAGGTTAGGTTATCTCCTTTCTTGATTTGGTGTTTCCAGTGGTTGTTTCTCTCGACGGTCGGTACGTCCTTGATCGCAGGGAGGAGGAGATTCTGATGGGTTGAACCAAAGTGGACGAAGTTACTTCAAATCACAAGTTCAAGGTATGGGGTTTTTGAGTTTGGTTGAACAGTTTGGGTGAGGATCGTGAAGAGAGAGAGGAAAATGAGAAGAATCTGGAGAAGGTCTGAGTTAAAAAATATATGCGAAGTGAAAATTACCAAAATGCCCCTGAACATTCTAGACCCACAACTCTCTCATACGAACTTCAAATTTCGCGTGCCTCATGTCTACGAACTCGTGAGTTCGAGACCTACGCAACGGTCCATGAAAAATTTCCAAAGGTGTGTCCAAACAAAAATTGACTTCCAAACCACTTATAAAACTATGGGCAAAATCGTCCTTTCCTAAATTAATTTATGAAAATTCACTAATTAAATTTCCGGGTCATTACAACTCACCCCCCCCTTAAAGAAATTTCGTACGCGAAATTCATACCTGTCACTGGAACAAATGTGGGTGTTGTGCCCGCATCAGTGCCTCGGGTTCCCACGAGTCCTCCTCCACGTTATGATTCCTCCACAGAACTTTAACTAGAGGAATAGTCTTTCCGCGCGATACTTTTTCCTTCCAATCTAGAAGTTGCACTGGTTGCTCCTCAAAGCTCAAATCATCTCTCAGCTCAATTGGTTGGGCCTCCAATACATGAGATTCATCGAATAGATACTTCCGGAGCATGGATACATGGAATACTTCGTGAACCTTTGAAAGTTCTGGAGATAAAGCAAGCATGTAAGCCACTGGCCCTATCCTCTCAATAATCTCATAAGGCCCAATATAGCGAGGACTCAGCTTTGCTTGTCTACCAAAACGTACAAATCCTTTCCCAGGGCATAATTTCAAGAAAACACAGTCTCCGACCTCAAACTCAAGATCTCTGATTCGTCGGTCTACATAGCATTTCTGGCGGTCAGGAGCTGCCTTCAACCTTTCCCTGATGATTCTAATCATTTCCTCTGTCATTTCAACTATCTCTGGTGTCAACAGTCTTCTCTCACCAACCTTATTCCAACATATCGGTGTCCTGAACAGTCTCCTATACAGCGCCTCAAAAGGAGACATCCCAATACTTGACTGATAGTTATTGTTGTATGCAAACTCCATCAAAGCCAGGTGTGAGTCCCGGTTTCCTTTAAACATCAGTACACAAGCTCTCATCATATCTTCAAGAATCTGAATTATCCTCTCAGACTGACTGTCAATCTGAGGATGAAAAGCTGTAATGAAATGAAATGTAGTTCCAAAGGCTTTCTACAAACTCCGCCAAAATGTCGAGGTAAACCTAGGATCCCAGTCTGATACAATTGACTCTGGAGTCCCATGTAACCGTATGATCTCATCCACAAACAGTTTGGCGTATTGGTCCATCCTGTAATCTTCCCGTACTAGCAAGAAATGTGCTGACTTTGTAAGTCTATCAACAATTACCCAAATTCCATCATGTCCTTTTTGAGTCCTAGGAAGTTTATAAACAAAATCCATAGTAATGTGATCCCACTTCCATTCTGGAATAGGTAGTGGTCGTAGTGCCCCATATGGTTTATGCGTCTCTGCTTTTACTTGTTGACACGTCAGACATCTACTCACAAACTCTGATATTTCCCTTTTCATCCCAATCCACCAATAGTGCTCCTTAAGAGTACGATACATCTTTGTAACAACCCGGAATTTCAATTATTGGATTTACGTAAATTATTTATGTAAAATGACGTTTTTACCCTTGGTTGTTAAGTGCGTGGAAATCAAATTTTGTTTCGGAACATTTTAGGTGGTTCTTTGGATACCGTTGCGTAGGTCTCGAACTCACGAGTTCGTAGACAGGTGGCACGCGAGAAACGGAGTTCGTGTACGAAAGTTACGTGTCTAGTTATGCAAGGGCATTTCGGTAAATTTGGCTTGGGAGTAGATATTTTTAACCCCTAAAGCCTTTACTTCATCTTCATTCCTCATCTTTTCTCTGTAAAACACACCCACTCGAACCCGTGATAAAACACCCCAAAACCCACAAAGTCAACTTTTTATTCAAGGCTTTAACTTCCATTTTTGATCCACTAATCGTATTCTACTCCTTCACACAATCACAACCGTACCAACCATCGGAGGAGAGGACCACGGGGGAAGCCGAACCGAGTATAGGAAGTTTTGGATCTTCCGATTGATTTTCCAGCTTACACAGGTACGTGTTTGTGGTTTTGAGGTCATATTTGGATTCTTGGGTTTGAGTAGATAGATTTAGACATAAAATTTGTGAAAAATGGTTGAGTTTTGAGGAAGTTAAAAAAGTTTGAAGTTTCGGTTGGAAATGGGGAATTCCTGCGAAACCAGACGGTGGTGCCGGCAGCCGGTCGTCTTCTCCGGTGAGTCACCGGTAACCGGTCGGGTCGAGTTGAACCGATCAAGTTAAGTGAACCGGTCAGGTTATGTGAATCGGTCGGGTTGAGTGAAATGGTTTCAAATAATGTTTTAATCATAAACTGTTTTATGTGATGCATGCATGGTTTTATTCGTGGAGGGGAAAAATGTAAGATTTCCTCAAAAAAGGATTTATAACTGATTATTTTTGTTCACTCACAACTTTGTGTTTTAAATCCCCTCCAGGCTGTTGAGTTGAGTTGACGTGGACACATTCTGAGGCGGAGGCATTAGTTTTACAGCTGCGCTTTGTACCTAAACTTTGAGTAGGATATCTAATTTTGTATTATTTATCCTACCTAGATGCTCTGATGATATATTTTGGATGGTTGTTGTCTATGAGAATTTGGAGTGCTTTAAATCCCTTGTGTGACAGGTGGAAACCAGTTATTTAAATCCCTAAGAGGACATTCTGCCGAACTCTTGGTAGAAGGCTAATAATTTATTTATTTTGGATTGAAGGGTAATTTGGGAACTTTTCCTTAGATTGTCAGACGGGACAGGATTCTTCAAGGGTTTCGAGGGGAAATTCGGGACGAGTCCTAACATTTGGTATCAGAGCACTAGGTTTAAATTCCTGTAGACCGTACACTTAGTGTACAATTATTTTGGTATTGATGAGTTATAGTTCTTTTCAGCGTAATGCCTTCGAGACGCGAGTCCCGTCAACAGTCTGGAAACAGTGGGGACACACATGAACCCGCAGTGGAGCTTGATTTGAGGCAAACACTGGAACAATTGGGTCACACTTTGACTTCTGTACTTCAGAGTAGGGGTGCTACTGAAGGTTCGGACATTGACAAAGCCCAGAGATTAGGGGCTACAATATTTATGGGCGACTCTAGGCCAGATGATGCAGCGGAGTGGATTACTCGTATAGAGCGAGTGTTCTCAGTTATGAGATGTCCTCAGGGGGACAGGGTGATGTTAGCCACTTTTCTGCTAGGTGGTTCCGCTTATCATTAGTGGAACGCATTAGAGCTATTAGGCTGGGATGTCATTACAATTACCTAGGCGACTGTTCGGGAGCAGTTCCTTGAGCAATTTTACCCTTGCTCGTACTGTAACAACCCGGAATTTCAATTATTGGATTTACATAAATTATTTATGTAAAATGACGATTTTATCCTTACTTGTTAAGGGGCGTGAAAGTCAAATTTTGTTTCGAGACACTTTTGGTGGTGTTTTGGATACCGTTGCGTAGGTCTCGAACTCACGAGTTCGTAGACAGGCGGCACGCAGAAAACGGAGTTCGTGTATGAAAGTTACGGGTCGAGATTGTTAGGGGTATTTTGGTAAGTTTTGACTTGGGGTAGATATTTTTAACCCCAAATCATTGCTTCATCTTCATATCATCTCCTGATTCTCATCTCTCTCTGAATCACACAGACCACCCCGAACCCGTGTGCGACTTTCACACCCAAAAACCCACAAATTCCAAGTTTGATTCAAGGCCAAGACTTCCATTTCTATTCCACTAATCGGATTCTACTCCTTCCCACGATCACAACCGTACCAACCATCGAAGGAGAGGACCACGGGGGAAGCCGAACCGAGTGTAGGAAGTTTCGGAACTTCCGATCGATTTTTCGGCTTACACATGTACGTGTTTGATGTTTTAAGGTCATATTTAGATTCTTGGGTTCGAGTAGATAGATTTACACATAAATTTTGTGAAAAATAGTTGAGTTTTGAGGAAGCTACAAAAACTGGAAGTTTCGGTCGGAAATGGGGGATTCCGGCGGAAACCAGACGGCGGCGCCGGTAGCCGGTCGTCTTCTCCGGTAAGTCACCGGTGACCGGTCAGGTCGAGGTGACCGGTCGGGTCGAGGTAACCGGTCGGGTCGAGGTAACCGATCGGGTCGAGTGAACCGGTCGGGCCGATCGGGTCGAGTGAACCGATCGGGTTGAGTGAACCGGTCAGGCCGAGTTGGGCCGGGTTTGATCGGTCCAGGCGAGTGGGTACTGTAGTAGGTGGGTGACCGGCACGTGAGGGCTCGTGTTTCGACCTTCCGTCGGCGCCTGGCGGTGCGTGGTGCCGAGTCTGAGGTCACGGTGGCGCGTGACAGCTAGTTTTTTACGTTCCGGACCTGTTCGCGCAGGTTTTGGGTCGATCGGACGTCGTTTAGGGGTTGTTTTGGGCTTTTGAAGTTGCTGCGTTTTCTAGGCCAGCATGGGTAGACCTCCCGGGGTTTAGGGGGTTTATATTTAAGGTTCTTATTATTTGCTGATAATCCCGATTATTAATTTGGATAGGCGATACTGCTCCAGGCACTTCAAGGGAGCGTACAATTCGGGATTGAGCTTGCTTGGATAGGTTTGTGAGTGGACTTTTGGTTTATAAACTATAATGCATGCATAAATGTATCTTTGATTTAAATACTGTTATGTATTGGTGCAATGAATTTCTGGAATTTAGAAATGATGCTGGACACATGTTTTCCAATATTTCAGTGAAAGTGTGTTTTGAGGAATGGCCTGGTTTTTGTACTTGATTTTGATATCGTTTTGAAGTGGTAACTATTTGAGCATGTGATTTGGATTGAGACCCGTAATTATGATTTTACCGGTATTGGCCGTAAAATGATATTTCAAAGAATTTGGCTTAGGCCAAGAAACAAAGATTTCAAAACACGGATTTGGTTCACTGGTTTTCTATCCCGATGGTTACAGTTACTCTGACTGGTGTTGAGGGGTTTTGCTCAGCTGGTTGTTGAGGGTTCGGACTTTGGTGTTGAGGGGTCTTGCTCCGCCGGGTCGCGAAGCTGTCTACGCGTAGTACAAATTTTAACAGATCTCAAGGGATACCCTAGTGTGTTGTGGATATGTCGGAACAATGAATTTGAGATATTATGTGTCCAAACTGAATTAAATGAATTTTAACTACTTTGAAGAGAGTTTTCAAACCAAACTGTGGATCACGAGGTATTTTCATTATACAGATTTTATGTGAGTCCAACTAAGTGATTTTAAAGAGAAATGAAAATTTTGGTGATTTACATATAATGTTTTTATATCATAAACTGTTTTATGTGATGCATGCATGATTTTATAAACGGAGGGGGAAAAAGGTAATATTTCCTTGGAAAACGATTTATAAATGATTATTTTTGTCCACTCACAACTTTTGTGTTTAAATCCCCTTCAGGCAGTTGAGTTGACGCGGACACTTATCTCGAGGCAGAGGCATTAGTACTTTCGGCTGCGCTGTGTAGTTATATTTGAGTAGGATATCTAAATTATACTCTTGATTCTACTTAGACGCTCTAATATTATATTGTATTTGGTTGGTCATTATTTACGGGAATTATTGAGTGCTTGAATCCCTTGTCTGACAAGTGAAAGTATTTATTATTATTATAATTTGTGAGGATTGAAGGGTAATTTGGGAACTTTTCCTTAGATTGTCAGACGAGACAGGATTCTTCAAGGGTTTCGAGGGGAAATTCGGGACGAGTCCTAACAATTGGTATCAGAGCACTAGGTTTAAATTCCTGTAGATCGTACACTTAGTGTACAATTATTTTGGTATTGATGAGTTATAGTTCTTTTTAGCATAATGCCTTCGAGACGCGAGTCCCGTCAACTGTCTGGAACCAGTGGGGACACAGATGAACCCGCAGTGGAGCTTGATTTGAGGCAAACACTGGAACAATTGGGTCACACTTTGACTTCTGTACTTCAGAGTAGGGGTGCTACTGAAGGGGGTGTTCTCAGTTATGAGATGTCCTCAGGGGGACAGGGTGCTGTTAGCCACTTTTCTGCTAGGTGGTTCCACTTATCATTGGTGGAACACATTAGAACTATCAGGCTGGGATGTCAGTACAATTACCTGGGTGACTTTTCGGGAGAAGTTCCTTGAGCAATTTTACCCTTGCTCGTACCGAGATGCCAATAAGGCTAAGTTCTTGTACTTATAGCAGGGAGATATGACAGTGGCTCAGTATGAGCAGAAATTCATAGAGTTGGCTTGTTTTGCACCGGCTCTGGTGGCAACCGAGAGGGACAAGCGACGTAGATTTGAAAATGGACTGAGGGATGAACTTCGTTCAGCAGTAACGACTGCAGTTCATACTTCCTTGAGAGATGTGTCCGACGCTGTAGCTCGTGTAGAGTTGAGCATGGGTTTGCCAGTCCAGCAGCAGTTTAGGGGTTCCAGGTGACATCGGGATCGCTGGGATATTGGAGCCTCTAGTCAGGGACCGTCCAAGAGATGCAGTTTCAGTTCTGGATCTACTGGGGGTGCGGGATCCGGATCAGGCAGTGGCGGAGCCAGACAGGCACCGCAGTCATCCGCTTGTTCTAGTAGTGCTTCAGTGCAGTCAACTGGAAGACTGAGTGGCAGCTCCGGTGACACTAGATGTTACTTCTGTGGGGAGATTGGTCACATAAGGAAATTTTGGCCACATCTTCATCCGGGCAGTAGTTCCTGGGGGCGGGGTGCTACTGAACAGAGGCAGAGGACAGTTCAGACGTCTGGTATTGCAGCTGGAAGCCAGAGTCAATCCAGTGGGGCCAACAGGGCGAATTGGACGAACAGGGCTTGTGGTTCCAACAGGGCCAGAGGCAGTGGGGTCGTGGTCGATCTTTGGATACACATGCCCGAGTTTTTACTATGGCGCAACAGGAGGCCCGAGCAGCACCAGATGTGGTCACGGGTACGTTATCTATTTTTAACCGTGATGCTTATGTTTTGATAGATCTTGGGGCGACTCATTCTTTCATTTCTTGGGGTTTTACATTGTTTGCTGATAGAGAATTGTCTCCGATTGGTTGGGACATGGGTATTAGTACTCCTACTGGGAATATGTTAGTGGCGAATCTCGTGATTCGTAGTTGTCCAGTGTTAGTGGAAGGTCATGCATTAGAGGCATATTTAATCCCCTTAGATATTTTTGATTTTGATGTGATTCTGGGGATGGATTGGTTGACTATGCACCATGCCTCTCTTGATTGTTATGACAAGAGAGTGGATTTCCAGAGTCCAAGTTTACCGGAACTTACGTTTTGGGGAGATCGTAGGGTACTACCCTGTGGAGTGATATCTGCTTTGACCGCTGAGAGATTGTTGAGGAAAGGTTGTGAGGGTTACTTGGCTCATGTGTTTGATTCTCGGAATACTCCGATGAGAGTGGAGGATATGCCAGTGGTGAGTGAGTTCTCTGATGTGTTTCCAGACGATCTTCCGGGATTTCCACCTCACCGGGAGATTGAATTCACCATAGAGCTTTTACCAAGTACTCAACCTATCTCACAAACACCGTACAGAATGGCACCGGCAGAATTGCAAGAGTTGAAGACTCAATTGCAGGACTTGGTGAATATGGGATTTATTCGCCCAAGTGTTTCACCTTGGGGTGCACCCATGTTATTTGTGAGGAAAACGGATGGTTGTATGAGGTTGTGTATCGACTATCGGCAGCTAAACAGGGCTACGGTGCGGAATAAGTATCCTCTGCCAAGGATAGATGATTTGTTTGATCAACTTAAGGGGGCAAGATATTTTTCAAAAATTGACCTTCGATCCGGGTACCATCAGTTGAGGATCAGGGAACGGGATGTTCAGAAAACAGCTTTCAGGACTCGTTATGGTCATTATGAGTTCCTGGTGATGCCTTTCGGGTTAACTAATGCCCCAGCATCATTTATGGATTTGATGAACAGGGTGTTCCAAAAGTATTTAGATCGGTTTGTGATTGTGTTCATCGATGACATCTTGGTGTATTCGAGGAGTGCTAAGGCACATGAGAAGCACTTAAGGTTGGTGCTGAATATGCTTAGGAAAAAGCATTTGTTTTCAAAGTTCAGTAAATGCCAGTTTCGGTTGACAGAAGTGGGATTCTTAGGTCATGTGATTTCGGCTGAGGGTATCAGCGTAGATCCCCAAAAGGTTGAGGCAGTGGCAAACTGGGAGCAACCGAGGACAGTGACAGAGGTGAGGAGCTTTCTGGGTTTGGCAGGATATTATCGACGGTTCGTAGAAGGATTTTCTACGATAGCAGGCCCGTTGACTCGGTTGACTAAGAAAGGAGTCAAGTTTGACTGGGATGTCGATTGTGAACAGGGATTTCAGGAGTTGAAGAGGAGGTTGACTTCTGCTCCAGTATTAACCCTTCCTGATGATACTGGGGGATTCGAGGTGTATAGTGATGCATGATTGCGGGGTATATGCTGCGTGTTGATGCAGCATAGGAAGGTGATAGCGTATGCTTCTAGACAACTTAAACCCCATGAGTTGAATTACCCCACACATGATTCGGAGTTAGCTGCAGTGGTGCATGCACTGAAAATTTGGCGACATTATTTGTACGAGGAGACGTGTCGGATCTTCACCGACCATAAGAGTTTAAAGTACTTGTTCACCCAAAAGGACCTGAATTTGAGGCAGAGAAGATGGCTTGAGCTAATAAAGGATTATGATTGTACTATAGAGTACCATCCAGGGAAAGCCAATGTTGTGGCGGTTGCCTTGAGTAGGAAATCCATGGGTTCTTTGGCCCATTTGCACACAATCTACCTACCATTGTTGTTAGAGTTCCGTAGAGCGGGGATTGTATTTGACATGGATAACCAGGGGGCTTTATTGGCTAGTTTCCATGTGAGGCCTATTCGGATTGATCGGATTATTGACGCTCAATTCCAGGACCCTACATTGTGCATTATCAGGATGGAGTTGGAGGCTGGAAATAGGCAGGACTATGCGCTTAGGGATGATGGAGTCTTGGTTAGGGATGGCCGGTTGTGCGTGCCGAATGAGCTGGAGCTAAAGAGGGAAATTCTTGATGAGGCTCATAGTTCGGCTTATGCTATGCATCCAGGAGGTACCAAGATGTATCATACCCTAAGGAAACACTATTGGTGGACTGGGATGAAAAGGGAAATTGCTGAGTTTATGAGTAGATGCCTGACATGTCAGCAAGTGAAAGCAGAGAGGTAGAAACCACATGGGGCACTTCAACCATTACCTATTCCGGAATGGAAGTGGGATCACATTACGATGGATTTTGTGTATAAACTTCCAAGGACACAGAAGGGACATGATGGGATACGGGTAATTGTTGATAGACTCACGAAGTCTGCACATTTCTTGCCAGTGCGGGAAGATTTTCGGATGAGTCGGTATGCCAAATTGTTCGTTGATGAGATCATACGGCTACATGGGACTCCAGAGTCAATTGTTTCGGACAGGGATCCTAGATTTACCTCCAAGTTTTGGCGGGCTTTGCAGAAGGCTTTGGGCACTACCCTGCATTTTAGTACAGTTTTTCATCCTCAGACGGCTGGTCAGTCTGAGAGGATAATCTTGGTTTTGGAGGATATGATGAGAGCTTGTGTACTGCAGTTTAAAGGGAACTGGGATTCACTAATGGAATTTGATTATAATAATAGTTATCAGTCGAGTATTAGGATGTCTCCTTTTGAGGCACTGTATGGGAGGCAGTGCAGGACCCCGTTATGCTAAAAACATGACGACACGCGTCGCCGTGACAGAAGGACTGGCCCCACGTGGCGCCACGCGCAGGCAGAAGGACGGTGGCTCGTCCACGAACTGGCTATAGTGCCCACACGCTTGCACGCATGCTGACTGGGCAACCGGGTGGCCTCCACGTGGCTGCCTGGTGGCATCCACATGGCTCCACATGGCTTGCCACGTCAGCACTCTGACCGAACCAGTCGCCGGAGAAGATGACAACTCCGCCGTGTGTCATCGTCCGTAGTCGCCAGAAATCGCCATTGCCGACTGAACTTGAAAATATCCTATCTTGTTCAAATCTCAACCGTTTTTCATGAATTAATAGCCCAAAACTATCTACTCAAGCCCAGGAACTCGAAACTGAAGTATAAATACGAAACCCACACCAGAGTTGGCCAGAAAATCGAATGAAAGGTTAGGTTATCTCCTTTCTCGATTCGGTGTTTCCAGTGGCTGTTTCTCTCGACGGTCGGTACATCCTTGACCGCAGGGAGAAGGAGATTCTGATGGGTTGAACCAAAGTCGACGAAGTTACTTCAAATCACAAGTTCAAGGTATGGGGATTTTGGGTTTAGTTGAACGGTTTGGGTGAGGATCGCGAAGAGAGAGAGGAAAATGAGAAGAATCTAGAGAAGGTCTGAGTTAAAAAATATCTGCCAACTGCAAATTACCAAACTGACCCTGAACATTCTAGACCCACAACTCTCTCATACGAACTTCGAATTTTGCATGCCTCCTGTCTACGTAATCGTGAGTTCGAGACCTACGCAACGGTCCATGAAAAATTTCCAAAGTTGTGTCCAAACAAAAATTGACTTCCAAGCCACTTATAAAACAATGGGCAAAATCGTCATTTCCCAAATTAATTTACGAAAATTCACTAATTAAATTTCCGAGTCATTACAACTCACCCCCCCTTAAAGAAATTTTATACGCGAAATTCATTCCTGTCACTTGAATAAATGTGGGTGCTGTGCCCGCATCAGTGCCTCGCGTTCCCACGAGTCCTCCTCCACGTTATGATTCCTCCATAGAACTTTAACTAGAGGAATACTCTTTCCGCGCGATACTTTTTCCTTCCAATCTAGATGTTGCACTGGTTGCTCCTTAAAGCTCAAATCATCTCTCAGCTCAATTGGTTGGACCTCCAAAACATGAGATTCATTGAATAGATACTTCTGGAGCATGGATACATGGAATACATCGTAAACCTTTGAACGTTCTGGGGATAAAGCAAGCATGTAAGCCAATGGCCCTATCCTCTCAATAATCTCATAAGGCCCAATATAGCTAGGACTCAGCTTTGCTTGTCTACGAAAACGTACAAATCCTTTCCCAGGGCATAATTTCAAGAAAACACAGTCTCCGACCTCAAACTCAAGATCTCTTATTCGTCGGTCTACATAGCATTTCTGGCGGTCAGGAGTTGCCTTCAACCTTTCCCTAATGATTCTAATCATTTCCTCTGTCATTTCGATTATCTCTGGTGTCAACAGTCTTCTCTCACCTACCTTATTCCAGCATATCGGTGTCCTGAACAGTCTCCTATACAGTGCCTCAAAAGAAGACATCCCAATACTAGACTGATAGCTATTGTTGTATACAAACTCCATCAAAGCCAGGTGTGAGTCCCGGTTTCCTTTAAACATCAGTACACAAGCTCTCATCATATCTTCAAGAATCTGAATTATCCTCTCAGACTGACTGTCAATCTGAGGATGAAAAGCTGTAATGAAATGAAATGTAGTTCCAAAGGCTTTCTACAAACTCCGCCAAAATGTCGAGGTAAACCTAGGATCCCAGTCTGATACAATTGACTCTGGAGTCCCATGTAACCGTATGATCTCATCCACAAACAGTTTGGCGTATTGGTCCATCCTGTAATCTTCCCGTACTAGCAAGAAATGTGCTGACTTTGTAAGTCTATCAACAATTACCCAAATTCCATCATGTCCTTTTTGAGTCCTAGGAAGTTTATAAACAAAATCCATAGTAATGTGATCCCACTTCCATTCTGGAATAGGTAGTGGTCGTAGTGCCCCATATGGTTTATGCGTCTCTGCTTTTACTTGTTGACACGTCAGACATCTACTCACAAACTCTGATATTTCCCTTTTCATCCCAATCCACCAATAGTGCTCCTTAAGAGTACGATACATCTTTGTAACAACCCGGAATTTCAATTATTGGATTTACGTAAATTATTTATGTAAAATGACGTTTTTACCCTTGGTTGTTAAGGGCGTGGAAATCAAATTTTGTTTCGGAACATTTTAGGTGGTTCTTTGGATACCGTTGCGTAGGTCTCGAACTCACGAGTTCGTAGACAGGTGGCACGCGAGAAACGGAGTTCGTGTACGAAAGTTACGTGTCTAGTTATGCAAGGGCATTTCGGTAAATTTGGCTTGGGAGTAGATATTTTTAACCCCTAAAGCCTTTACTTCATCTTCATTCCTCATCTTTTCTCTGTAAAACACACCCACTCGAACCCGTGATAAAACACCCCAAAACCCACAAAGTCAACTTTTTTATTCAAGGCTTTAACTTCCATTTTTGATCCACTAATCGTATTCTACTCCTTCACACAATCACAACCGTACCAACCATCGGAGGAGAGGACCACGGGGGAAGCCGAACCGAGTATAGGAAGTTTTGGATCTTCCGATTGATTTTCCAGCTTACACAGGTACGTGTTTGTGGTTTTGAGGTCATATTTGGATTCTTGGGTTTGAGTAGATAGATTTAGACATAAAATTTGTGAAAAATGGTTGAGTTTTGAGGAAGTTAAAAAAGTTTGAAGTTTCGGTTGGAAATGGGGAATTCCTGCGAAACCAGACGGTGGGGCCGGCAGCCGGTCGTCTTCTCCGGTGAGTCACCGGTAACCGGTCGGGTCGAGTTGAACCGATCAAGTTAAGTGAACCGGTCAGGTTATGTGAATCGGTCGGGTTGAGTTAGATCGGGTCAAGCCGAGTTGGGCCGGGTTGGACCGGTCCAGGTGCGTGGGCACTGTAGCAGGCGCGTGACCGGCGCGTGACGACCCGTGGCGGCGCGTGGGCGCGTGTTTCGACCTTCCGTCAGGGTGTGACGGCGCGTGGGGTCGAGTCTGAGGTCACGGTGGTGCATGACAACTAGTTTTTAACGTTATGGATTTGTTGGCGCAAGTTTTGGATCGATCAGACGTCGTTTAGGGGTTGTTTTGGGTGTTTGAAGTTGCTGCGTTTTCTAGGCCAGTATAGTTAGACCTCCCGAGGTTTAGGGGGTTTATATTTAAGGTTCTTATTATTAGTTGGTAATCCCGATTATTAATTTGGACAGGCGATACTGCTCCAGGAACTTCAGGGGAGCGAACAATTCAGGATTGAGCTTGCTTGGACAGGTTTGTGAGTGGACTTTTGGTTTATAAACTATAATTCATGCATAAATGTATCTTTGGTTTAAATACTATTATGTATGGGTGCAAAGAATTTCTGGAATTTAGAAATGATGTTGGACACATGTTTCTCCAATATTTCAGTGAAAGTGTGTTTTGAGAAATGACCTAGTTTTTGTACTTGATTTTGATATCGTTTTGGCGTGGTAACTATTTGAGCCTGTGATTTTGGTTTAGACCCGTAATTATGATATTACTGGTTTTGGCCATAAAATGACTTTTCAAAGAGTTTGGCTTAGTCCAAGAAACAAAGATTTCGAAACACGAATTTGGTTTTCACTGGTTTTCTATCCCGATGGTTAAAATTACTCAAACTGGTGTTGAGGGGTTTTGCTCTGATGGTTGTTGAGGGCTCTGACTTTGGCGTTGAGGGGTCTTGCTCCGCCGGGTCGTAAGGCTGTCTACGCGTAGTACAGGGCTAGCACACCTCAAAGGATACCCTGGTGGCTAGTGGATATGTCGGGAACAGTGGATTTGAGATATTATGTGTCTAGGTGGAATTAAATGATTTTTAACTCCTTTGAAGAGAGTTTTCAAACCAAACTTATACAGATTTTATGTGAGTCCAACTAAGTGGTTGTAAAGAGAAATGGAATTCCGACGGTTTCAAATAAGTTTTAATCATAAACTGTTTTATGTGATGCATGCATGGTTTTATTCGTGGAGGGGGAAAATGTAAGATTTCCTCGAAAAAGGATTTATAACTGATTATTTTTGTCCACTCACAACTTTGTGTTTTAAATCCCCTACAGGCTGTTGAGTTCAGTTGACGTTGACACATTCTGAGGCGGAGGCATTAGTTTTACAGCTGCGCTTTGTACCTAAACTTTGAGTAAGATATCTAATTTTGTATTATTTATCCTACCTAGATGCTCTGTTCACACTCATCATCCCATTCAAACTTGATTTCTTTCCTCGTCAACAGAGTCAACGGGGTAGCTATCGTAGAGAATCCTTCTACGAATCGCCTATCATATCCTGCTAAACCCATAAAACTTCTCACCTCTGACACTGTCCCTGGTTGTTCCCAATTTTCCACTGCCTCAACCTTTTGGGGATCCACGCTGATACCCAATGCAGAAATCAAATGACCTTAGAATCTCACACTAGTCATGTAAAACTGACATTTACTGAACTTGGCAAACAGCTGCTTTTTCCTCAGCGTATTCAGCACCAACCTCAAGTGTTTCTCATGTCCCTTCGTACTCTTCTAATACACTAAGATATCATCAATGGAAACAATTACAAATCGATCCAAATACGGTCGGAACACCCTATTCATCAAATCCATAAATGTAGCTGGTGCATTCGTTAGACTGAAGGGCATCACCAGGAACGCATAATGCCCATAGCGTGTCCTGAAAGCAGTTTTGGGAACGTCCTCTTCCCTAATCCTTAACTGATGGTACCCGGATCTAAGGTCAATTTTAGAGAAATACCTTGCCCCTTTTAATTGGTCAAACAAATCATCAATTCGTGGCTAAGGATACGTATTACGCACTGTAATCCTATTTAACTGCCGGTAGTCGATACATAGCCTTAAAACACCATCTTTCTTTCTTACAAATAACACCGGCGCAACCCAAGGGGACACACTTGGTCGAATAAATTCCATATCTACTATGTCCTGCAATTGAGTCTTCAATTCCCTCAATTCTACTAGTGCCATCTTGCACGGTGCCAGTGATATGGGTTGAATACCCAGAATAAGCTCTATGGTAAACTCAATCTCTCGGTGAGGTGGAAACCCTAAAATATCCCCTCAAAACACATCTGCAAACTCATTCACCACAGGAATATCCTCTACCCTTACCAGAGTATCCCGAGAATCGATCATGTGAGCTAAATATCCTTCACAACATTTCCTCAAAAACTTCTCAGCCGTCAAAGCGGATATTACTCCCGAGGGAAGCACCCTACGATCACCCTGAAAAGTAAGTTCCGATAAACCTGGACTCCGGAAGACCACCCTCTTATCGAAACAATCAATGGAGGCATGATGCGTGGTTAACCAATCCATCCCCAGAATCACATCAAACCCATAAATGTCCAAGGGGATTAAGTCTACCTCCAACTCATAACCTCCCACTACCACTAGACAACTGCGTCTCACTAGGTTCGCCACTAACATATCTCTGATGGAGGTGCTAATGCCCATGTCCCAAACAATCGGTGACAATTATCTATTGGCAAAAACTGTTAAATCCCGAGAGATAAAAGAATGTGTAGCCCTGGGATCTATCAAAACTTGAGCATCATGATTAAAAATAGACAACGTACTAGTAACCATCTATGGCGCAGCTCGAGCCTCCTGTTGTGTCATAGCAAAAACACGGGCATGTGTACCAGAAGATCGACCATTACTCCTCTGTCTCCCACTGGCCCTATTGGCCCCATTGGACTGGTTTTGGCTCCTTGCTACGGTACCAGATGTCTTAGTTGCTTTCTGACTCGGTTCAGCAGCATCTCGACCAATAGTCAACTAACTGCTGACTAGATGCTGACTGTGTTTCCACGTGGCAGCTGAGTCAGCTACTAACTGGTTCCCACGTGGCACCACGTGGCTGCCAGTTGGCATGCCACGTCAGCAACTGCAGTTCCACCAGTCATCTGAGTTCGTCGGGGACAACAAACTGACTGCCGCCATCGTAGTCGTCTCTTGTGGCCGGAGTCTGATAATTCTCACCGAAATCTTCCTTTTTCGGTGAGCCGCTAACTCTTTCCAAACTGCACTGATTTCTACGTTCCACACATGTAGAATCATCTACTTAACTCCAAGAACTAGAAAATGAAGTCGGGAGTTCGAGATCATACCTGGTAGCTCCACCTTTCCTCTTCCATCCGCTATCTACAGCGACTCTGTCACCTCGAAAATAATGCCCAGCTGCTCGTGGAGTTGAGGGGAAGACTTCCATGGCCTTGGATTTGGTCGAATCGCCCCCAAAATGGGACGAGGAAGGTGAGGGTGGTGCGGTGATCACACGGGGAAAAAGAGTTTTCGAGGGAGGAGAAAGAGAGTCTCAATCGCGTCGAAGCAAAGTCTCCAAAGTGAGAGAAAAAAATCCCCTTAATTTTGGACTTTTCCAAAATAACCAAACTGCCCCTTAAGCTTCTAGATCTAAAACTTTCTTACCAAGTCTCCGTTTTCCGTGTGTCGTTGTCTACGAACTCCTGAGTTCGAGACCTACGCAATGACTCAAGAAAAACTTTCAAAAGTACTGCCAAACAAAAAGTGAATCCCGAACCCCTGAGAAATCGAGGGTAAAATTGTCTTTTTCTTAATTAAATTCTCAAATTATTTGAATTTCTGGTCCTGGTCGTTACTACAATTACCTCAAGTCATGACGCCACATGAACGAATATACCTCGAAGTCAGGGGTTAGATAGGTACATGAGCATCCAAAAATATCACGAAGTCATGCAGATCCCTGTACTCCGTGTAGTCAGCTTCAACGATCTGAAGGAGAAATACCCTGTCACACTAGCATAAAAAAACATCGACGATCTGGCGGAGGAAATTCCCTACCATGCCAGTCTCGGTGAAATCCGTCCACATATCCAAGTATATCAATATATAGGCGGGTCCCTGTACGATGCATAGACAACCTCAATGATGTGGCGGAGAAATACCCCCCAACGCCAACATTGGAGAAACCCCTCAATGATCTGGCGGAGAAATACCCTGCAATGCAAGTTTCGGAGAAACCCCTCAATGATCTAGAGGTGAAATACCCCGCAATGCTAGAATCGGAGAACCCTCAACGATCTGGCGGAGAAATACCCTCGACGCCAGCATAGGAGAAACCTCGACGAACAAGTGATGGGAAATACCCCCCATCATGTGCTGGAGAAAAACCATGACTCTCGGGGATAGTATACATAGTGGAAACAAACCCGTAAAGTAAAATTCAAAATTCATTTTTGAAACCCTTGTTTCTTGGCCCTAGCCAAATTCATTGAAAAACCGAATCTATGCCCAATTCCAATAAAGTCACAAATCTGGGTCTACACCCAAAAATCATGGACTCGACCAAAAACCAAAATCTATAAAGTCAAAACGACATAAAAGCAGAGTCCAAAAAGCCTGGCCGCAACCCAAATCGTGATTTCAAATTTATTATTGAGAACTTGTGTCCAGTAATGAATTATTAGAAAAATTTTCTAAATTCCATAAATTTTTCAAAAACAATACGTAACAAGAAATTAATTCAAATATACATTTATGCATGCATTATAATTTACAAAACCAAAGGCCACTCACCAAACGTCCAATTAAGCTCAATCCCGAGTCGTACGGTCCTCTGAAGTTCCCATAGCAGTATCGCCTGTCAAAAGTAACAATTGGGTTACCAATGATAATTAAAAAATCCTACATTCAGACTCCCTAAACCTCGGGAGGTCTATACGCGTCCCACTAAAAATGCAGCCACTTCGGACGCCCAAAACTACCCCCAAACAATGTCTGATTAACCTGAAACCTGCGCCAAAAGGTCCGAAAAGTTGAAAACTTGTCAACACGCTTCGTCGTCACCCAAGGATAAGCCCCACGGGCTGGCAGAAGGCTAGCGACTTATCCACACACCGGTTACAGTGCCCATGCGCCTGTACACGCGTTGACTCGGCCTTCCTCGGCCGCCAGATAGCTCCACGTGGCTGCTAGGTGGCCTCCACGTGGCTGCTAGGTGGCATCCACGTGGCTGCCAGGTGGCCTCCACGTGGCTGTCAGGTGGTATGTCAATTAAGCACTCTGACCGAACCAGTCTCCGGAGAAGATGACTGCTCCGCCGTATGCCGCCATCCACCATCGCTGGAAATTGCCATTACCGGCCGACCTTGAAAATTACCTATCTTCTTCAAATCTCAACCGTTTTTTCACGAATTAATAGCCTAAAACTATCTACTCAAGCCTAGGAACTCGAAACTGAAGTCTAATCACGAAACCGATACTTTAGTTGGCCAGAAAATCGATTGAAAGGTTCGGTTTTCTCCTTCCTAGGTTCGATTTTCTACTTCCATAGTTCGTTGTTTCCCGTGACTGTTTCCCTCGATGGCCGGTACATCCTTGATCGCGGGGATGAGGAGATTCCGATGGGTTGCACCAAAATGGACGAAGTTACTTCAAATCACAAGTTCAAGGTATGGAGTTTTTGGGTTCAATTGCACGGTTTGGATGAGGATCGTAAAGAGAGAGAGAGGGAGGAAAATGAGAAGAATAAGGAGAGGGCATGAGTTAAAAATATTTGCCAAGTGCAAATTTCCAAACCACCCCTGAACATTCTAGACCCACAACTCTCTCATACGAACTCCATTTTTCATGTGCCGCCTGTGTACGAACTCGTGAGTTCAAGACCTACGCAACGGTCCACGAAAAACTTCCAAGGGTGTCTCCAAACAAAAATTGACTTCCAAGCCTCTTATAAAACCAAGGGTAAAATCAACCTTTCCCAAATTAATTTACGAAAATTCACTAATTAAATTTTTGGGTCATTACAGTGCCTTCGCCCCGCGAATCGTCAATGCCTTCGCCCCACAAACCGTCAATGCCTTTGATCCACGAACGATCAATGGCTTCGCCCAACGAATCGTCAATTCCTTCACCCAGCGAACAGTCAATGCCTTCGCCCTGTGAACTGTCAATGCCTTCGTCCCGCGAACCATCAATGCTTTCGCCCACGAACCGTCAATGCCTTTATCCTTCGAACCATCTATGCCTTCGCCCCGCGGACCGTCTAACGAAGCGTCGAAGCCTTTGTCCAGTGAAGCATCCAAGCCTTCCCCCAGGGAAGCGATCCAACCATTCTTTCGAGAAGCAAAATCTCTTCTTGGAAGGCTAAGGCTACAATAGGGGCATTGGAAAAGACCAAAAGCCCTTCCATGAATGCAATGCAAAGCCCTTCTCCGGAAAGCAAAGCGAAGCCCTTCTCCTTAAAGGCAACTAGAGTCAAAATTTTATCGGTGGATGCTAATGGCACTATACCGAGGGCATTTGAATAACCAAGAAGTCCTTTTTTAAAATAAAAAAATGGGCAAAACCAAAGTTCCAAGGATTTCTATGTTGGAAGGAAAAAGCTGGCCACAAGATTTCAACACAGGAGATGCCACTTCCTGATTCATTGCAACTTTCCACAAGCAACTTCCGCCTTAAATCTCTCACGGAGTTTGGGGCACACAACGGCAAATATGGCTCCAATTTCAAATTTTCGAGTTCAACATTGATACCAATTATTTCAAGCTCTATGAACTTGATCTTCCTCCCCAGAACAATGAGGGTAATAGCTTTAACTCTACTCACTTTGGCATCGCTAGGCTCCACGAACATAGCTTCAACATCATCTTGAACGGTGACTACAGCTTTGGCACTCTGTGTCATCACGCCACTCGCCTTGAGATCAAGGACCACTTCACTTGTTTCTCGCAATGGAGATGGCATCGATATTTTTCACTGGGTGTGTCAACTTAGTCTCCACAGATGGAACTTCCGTGTTCTCATCCTTTAACTGACCAGCCTCTCTAGAAACTTTTTCAACAAACGCCAACTTCATGGAGGTCTTTTTGGTGCCTTCCGCTGAAAAACTTGAACACTTGCACATGTTATCCTCTCTCACTGAGTTAGGACAATGAAGTGCTACGTCGCAGGCTGCACAAGGAGCATGTCCAATCCTACAATACCAAGTTCCACCTTAGTACCACACCGTCTCAAGCTCAACGGGGCCTTCAAGGTCAAGTCTCACCCCACGCTAGAGGAAGTCTTACCCGACGCTGGAGGAAGTCTAACCCGGCATTGTGGCAAGTCGTGCACATGTCAGGAGCTCACAGGAAACACTAACGTCAGCGCTGTGATGCTGGCGATAGCCAAAACCACTCTTCAGACACCAACCGACAGCACCTCTGCCATATGGAACCCGTCACAGCAGCCACTCGCATGGATGAGCGCGTGCATCGTACACGCCTTATCCCAGCTATCCATCTTCCCACACGTGTTGGAGGATTCAAGCCACGTTGACGTCAGTTGTAACGACCCAGACCAGAAATTAAAGTAATTTGAGAATTTAATTAAGGAAATGATGATATTACCCTTGGTTGTATAAGGGGCTCGGAAGTCAATTTTTGTTTGGAGACCTTTTTGTAAATTTTTCGTGGACCGTTGCGTAAGTCTCGAACTCACGAGTTCGTAGACAGGCGGCACGTGGGAACAGGATTTCGTATGAGAGAGTTGTGGGTCTAGAATGTTCAGGGGCATTTTGGTAATTTTCCCTGTGTAGATATTTTTAACCCAGATAGTTCAGATTCTCTTCATTTCGAACTTTGATTCTAGGCAACCTCGTCTGATTTGGTTCCACCCATCCGAATCCCCTCCTCCCCATGTTAAAGGACGTATCGACCGTCGAAGGAAGCAGTCGCGGGAGACACTAAACTGAGGAAAGAAAAAATTGAACCTTTCAATCTATTTTCCGGCCAACACATGTATGAGTTCGTGCTTAGACTTCTGTTTCTTGTTCCTGCGCTCGAGTAGATGGGTTTAGACTGTAAATTTGTAAAAAACGGTTAAGATTTAAGGAAGTTAGGAAAATTTCAAGGTCGGCCGGCAATGGCGATTTCCGGCGACAACGGACGGTGGAGAGGTCATCTTCTCTGGCGACTAGTTTGATTAGAAGGGTTGACGTGGCATGCTACCTAGTAGCCATGTGGAGCCACGTAGAGGCCACCTGGCAGCCACATGGAGCCACTTGGCGACTGAGTAAGCATCGAGTCAACGCGCGTGCATGCGCGTGAGGTACCGTAGCAGGCACATGAGGTACGGTAGTCAGCGCGTGGCCAAACCGCCAGTCTTTCGCTGGCGCGTGGTGGCCCGTCGGACCAATCCTTAGGTCACAGTGGCATGTGTCAACATGGTGTCGATGTTTCAGACCTTTTGGCGCTGGTTTCGGGTTAATCGGACATCGTTTAGGGGTAGTTTTGGCCTCCGAAGTGGCTGCATTTGTAGTGAGATGCGTGCGGACCTCCCAGGGTTTAGGGAGTCTGAATGTAGGATTTTTAATTATCGGTTGTTACTTTTGATAGGTGATACTGCTCCGGGAACTTATGAGGAACGTAAGACTCATAATTGAGCTAATTGGACGTTTGGTGAGTAGACTTTGGTTTTGTAAAAAATAATGCATGCATAAAGACATATTTGAAATAAATTTTAGTTACATATTGTTTTTGGCATATTTCTGGAATTTAGAAATTATTCTATTAAATTCTTATTGGACACGGGAATGATGTTTTGGGCTATGGCCTGATTTTTGGACTCTGGCCCGATTTTTGGACTCTGTTGTTATGTCGTTTTGATATGATAGATTTTGGATTTCGATTGAGCCCAAGATTTTTGGGTGTACATCCGGATTTTTCATTTTAGTGGATTTGGGTATAAACTCAATTTTTCAATGAATTTGACTTAGGCCAAGAAACAAGGATTTCAAAACATGGATTTTGGTTTTCACTTAATGACTGTCCCCAAGGGTCATGGTTTCTCCGACTAGCGTTGTAGGGTATTTCTCCGCCAGATGTTGAGGGTTCTCCCACGCTAGTGTTGAAGGTTATTTCCGCACCAGATCGTTGAGGCTGTCTACACGTAGTACAAGGTTCTGCACAACTCGAGGTATATCGGGTGTGTTGAGGGTATCGAGCTACGGCTCAGGATTTCATTCGTGGAGCAGTGAGATATGTTTATGATATTTTGTGTCTATGTCTGTTCACATGATTTTTAAACTCCTTTTAGGAGAGTTTTCAAAGCAGGGTGGTGGACCACAGGATGTTTTCGTTATTCAGATTTTTGTGGGTCTCACCAAGTGTTTTAACAAAAGATGAATTTTCCGGTGAGTTTTCGAATTATCTTTATATATTATGTATTTAAGAAATGAATTTTTATATTATGCATGCATTGTTTTTTTCGTGGAAGGGGAAAAATATATGTTTTTTCTCGTGGAGGGGGAAAAATATATGTTTTCCTCGAAAATTGTTTTAAACTATTATTTTGTCCACTCACATTTTTCATGTTTTAAATCTCCTCCAGGCCGTTGAGTTGACAAGGGCACATCTAGAGGTAGAGACATTAAATTTCAAATTCGCATTTACCTAGACTATCGGGTAGGATTTATATGTATTTATTTATCTTTTTTACCTAGATGCTCTGATAAGCTTTTGGACTTATTGTAAAATATGACTACGTCTATGGTTGTTTGGTGATGTTGGGATTTGGATCTTTCGTCTGACAGGTGGAAGACAATTAACCAATCCTTAAAGGAAGATTCTGTCAAATTTTTTTTGCAGAATTCTCGTAACTAATTGTAAGGGCTTATGGATATTCTGGGAATTTTATAAAATTGTCAGACGGGAACAGGACTTTTTCCGGTTTCCAATGGGGAATTCGGGAAGGGTCCTATCATCAGTACTGCAATAGGTGACGTCTTGAAAGCTTTTCTTCATAGAGCAGCCGACACGTGGAATCCTATTGACATCATCTCTAACATGTTGACGTCAGCCAATAGCCTTTCAGACAGTAGCCAATGTTGCGACTGGGCCACCTTGATGTCGCACAATGTTTGGCTCCTGCTCACCACGAGCTTACAAGTGGGAAGAGTATCTTATTGTTTACTCTTGTACCACTTGAAATCAACAACTCCAACAATATCCAATGCACGCCACAAGGAATTTTTGTCTTCTATACCTCACAGAGTGAGTTCGTCGAGACTTTACCGAAAGTATACCTTCCATCTTAAAATGACTGTCTCCGAAAATAGAGCGCAATGCCGCTTGAATCACAGAAATCGGACCCCTCGAGCCCCCAAAATAGTTATAAAAGCAAAAATAAAAAAAAAATTATATATTAGTTTCTGAAATTATATATATAAAGGAAGCACAGAACCTGAGAAAAAAAAACATAAATAACAGAAAAGCAACAGCATGAATGATGAAGAAAATTACTTTTCTTCTCACTAGCCGCCAGCCGCGATGAAGGAGAAGCGTCAGCCATCCCCTGACGTCAGCAAAGCCTTCTGCTCTCCTCAGTTCCTGCATTCCCCTGCAGAGCCGAGCCGCAAGCTTGACTCCAAGCCGCCGTATTCCAATTTGACCATTGCTGCGTAGCCGTCAATATGCAAACCACCGTCAGCTTACTGCCGGATCTGTAAGATCGCAAATTACACCATTTCTTCACCTGCAATCAGAACAAAGCAGAAAAGAAGAAAGAAAATCAAAAGAAAACAATTATTTCTTCGCTGCAACCGAGAAAGAAAAAAAGGAAAAATATTTTCCCCATCCCTTCACTGCCGAAATCAGAGGAAAAGGATGAAGAAATAAGCCACACAACAAGAGGCTTTCTGAGAATGGAGGCAGCCATATCTTCCCTTAAATAATTGTTTTTTACCCATAACATTAATCGGTGAATTAATTATTATTGGACCCCCTCCACATTTGTTTATTATTTTTTTATAGGTCAAAGTATCATTAAAAAAATAATAATAATAACTACAAGTTTATAATAGGCATTTTTTTAAAAAAACAAAAAATTTAAGGTACACCCAAAAATAAAACAAAAATCTTAGACTTAACCTGAATCAAAACACATTATTTATCCAAAATACTAATTCAAAGCTTAGAAATAGAGCCCAAACTAAAACTTAGGCCCAGCTCAATCAAGGCTTAGACCAACAACAAAGCCCAAGACTCGCATAGCCCAACATTACTGATCCAAGAAGACCGGGATACTACAAGCACCAACACATAGTGGATCCTGCCTCAACCTTACTGTTGCCGCCGTTGAGGTCGTCACCATAGCCGCCGTTACAGCAGCTGCTGGATCCGCGCCGTAGCCACAGACTCAGCCACCAGCACGTCCATCTTCGCAGCCTCAACACAGCCCACATCGCAGCGACAGAGAAGTCGAAACCAAGAGTCACCGTCGTCGAAGAAACCCGGCAGTCGCAGCAATACTCCGCCCCAGCTTAGCCACAGCCGCAGAAGCGCCGCCCCAAGCACCGCCACAGCAGCAGTTGCGCCATCATACCTTCGTCGCCGTCACAAATGCAGCCATGCCACCGAAGTAGCAAGCCACGAACGCAAGCCCCGCCTTAGCAGCATTTCCTCCGTCGCCCAGAACAAAACTCGAGCCATACCGGATTTTCCACCAAAGCAGAACCAGCATTGGATCTCACTCACGAGACCAACCCCAAGCCGTCAGGTGAGCCATCAATGGCAGGCAACAACCGCCACCCTCAAGCCTCCAAGGAAACCCAGCAAGCTGCTTCAGGGAGGGGAGGGAATACTAACGAGGAAGAAGGGAAAGGAGAGGAGGAGAAGGGGAGAATGGAAGGAGAAGGAGTGGCTGCCACCGACCCCAGGCGGGGGTCCGCGGCTAAACGACTAGATCTAGGTTTTTAGAGAGAAGGCAAAGAACAGGTTGTAGAGAGATAAGTGGCTTGTTTTAACACCTCCTTGAAAACTCTTTGTTCTTTCTCACCGAAGGCAAGGCAATGCAATGAGTTTTGGTTTTTTGGAAGGGAGGTTACAAACTTCCATTAAATAAAAAAACTGAATAAAAACCCAAGAATTAATTAGTGAATTAATTTTTAGAGTAAATTACACTTTAGTATCTTGTAATTTATATTAAATTTCAGACTTATATCTAACGTTTCAAATTTTGCATTTAAGTACCTTGTGATTTATACCAAATTTCAAAATTATACTTAACGTTTCAAATTTTGCATTTAAGTAGCCTGAACTTTTTAAAACATTACAACTTGACTTCACTTTTTAAAACATTACCCTGATCGATGTATGTTATACCAAGTATGTATTAACATAACATAATACCAAGTATGTATCAAATGTATTTCTTATTAAAAATCAAATGTATTAACATAACATAATACATGATTATGACCATGACCCCAACGAAATAATTAACAATGGAGCCAAGTAGTAATGTTTTAAAAAGTTCAGGGTAATTAAATGCAAAATTTGAAACGTTAGGTATAACTCTGAAATTTCGTATAAACCAAAGGGTACTTAAATGCAAAATTTAAAAACGTTAGGTATAAATCTGAAATTTAGTATAAACCACAGGGTACTACAGTGTAATTTGCATCAACTCAAGCCCAACTGAAGGAGCAAAGCCAAAGCTCAGAGCTTATTTGCATCAACTCAATGTTACATTCCGCAACCAATGAATTTTTTTCGACACAAGAACAATGCCAAATAAAAGTCCGACATCGACAAACATGATTTACGACAAACATGAATTCCTAAGTAATGTGGGGGCATTTATGGAACCCGAAATCACCCAAAAATTGTGGAGCTGCCACGTGGCACATTATTCATATAATGTCCAAATTATCCCTAGTAATGACATTAATGGCTCATAGACACCCACACATTAAATAATATATTTACCAGCCAAATAAATTATTTAATCAGGTTAAAGCCTCAATAATAATAGTATTCTCCTTGAGAATTAATTGCTATTTAAATTTAATTAACAAATAATATATTTTATTAAAAAAGAATTATTTATTAATTAAAAAATCCATCAACCAATCAGAACATTCCGCGACTCTCAAGGTTTCACTATAAATAGAGGTTATCACCTCACTTCTAAGGTAATTTATTCCTCGCTTCTAAATTTCGTTCTGATTTCTTTCTCAAAGCTAACTTAAGCATCAGAGCATTCTTGGTTGAACAACCCCCTCGGGGCTTCAACCTTAACCTCGATTGTTTCTTGTTTGCTATTTGTAAGGATTGATCAGTCGTTATTTATGCATCATTTTGATGTCTTTATATGCCTCTCTTACATGTCTTTTGAATGATTTCATGCCATCAATAGTAGAAAATGATCAATCTTGTGAGACTTGTGCAGATTTGGAAAGATAGGTAAAATATGGAAAGAACGCAAAAAGAATGACTCAAATTGGAGTCAAGATGAAGAAGATGTCCTCATTTCAATATCAGGTCCTCAACGGAGTCCTGCGTGCGCCAGTACGCCAATGCGCCAATGCGCCAATGCACCTATTTTGGGCCACTGGCCAAGTACCTCATATCAGGCCCTCCGGGTCTCAAACCTGTGTTTCATGACATCAAGGTGAGGTCCTAGAAGTCCCAAGGTCGTGCCATGGCAGGTCGAGGATATGTCCCAAGAACTCCCATCCGAGCCCAGATGTGCGCCTAAGCCCGGGGTCCCTGTTCCGCCAGCGGTGGATCAGAGGTTCTCCCTCTATGCTAAGACTGAGAACATTTGCGCCAAGGCTAAACGAAGATGCGCTTATACTATACTCATGATGTACTTCAAAAGCGCAGTCCCAGATCCTGATTACGAAGACAGTCCAAAATCCAAGTTTGGCCAGCTTGCGTTCCCACTTGCCAGCTTGCATTCACACTCCCAGCCGTGCTCTGATTGGTTCTAATAGATTTAAGGACTTTGTAAGTAATTAAAAGTACAATAACTTTCTCTATCCTTATAGGACATGGTTTTACCAATCCTTATAGAATAAGGTTTTACCAATCCTTATAGAACAAGGTTTTCCCTTTATCTATGAAAAGGAGCCTTTGTTCAGTGTTTTGAGAAGGGGAGAGAGAGAGGGTTCCGTTTTTGTTTATGGAGAATTAGAGACCATATTTTTAGAAATAATATTTTACACACAGATTATTGGGCGTGGAGCTTGGAGAAGAAGACTATGCCGTGTCTTCTGCTGCACCTGTTCTTCACAATATCTTTTGTAACATTATTTTTACTGCAATTTAATTATGAATTCAATTACGCTTGTGTTTATTTCAGTTATGTGTGAGTAGTCATTAGGCTTAGGGTTGCTTGAAGCCCTAGCCATGTTAGCTTGTTGATTGGATTTCTAGCTCTTGATTATGATTGCTATGCATGCTGAATAAGTTGGATTACTGTGCTTAATGACCTTAATTTATGCCTATAAGATTACCTACCTTGTTTGCAAATAATTATTGATGTAATTGCTTGAGTGACCGTCATATCATCTTGTGATTTGGAGCATCGAAAGTATTCTTACTTGTAATCTTAACTCATAACGACCTAGGATTCCATGTCACTTTGCTAGGCTAATGTGGTGTCATTAAATTCTCTTTGAACTTCATGCATCATCTTAAAAGGTAGGTGATAGACGTTCTAGGCATATGCCCTGTTTAGAACATGCTAAGTAAGAGGGAATAAGATGTGTCTAGTGAACCAACGCCAAGTTCTAGGCACGGGCACCTAATTCAGAAAATGCATAGTAATTAGGTCGAGGAAATCTGATTAGTAACTGTAACGAGTGGATAGTAAGCCTTAATTCTCCTTAGTTAATAATCAATCAACCGTTAATTCTTGCATTGTTATTTTCTGCATTTTATTTTACTTGTCTTTAAATTTCAATTCTCACATCATAAACCCCCCATGCGTGTGTGTGTGTGTGTGTGTGTGTTTTGATTTAAGTTAATAAATATGAACTAAAGTGGTCATAACGTTTATACAAGTCCTCGAGGGATCGACTCTTGCTGTGCTACTATACTATTCTTATCGATTTGTGCACTTGCAAGGATTCTATAACTGTTAGAATTGAATTCATATTTCTTGCTCTTTAATTCCACCAACAAGTTTTTGGCTCCGTTGCCGGGGACTTGTCCCTCAACAGTGCCCATTAATTTAGATTTAGTTAACTAAATTTTGTATAGTAACTATTTAGATTTCTTTTAGATTTTTTACTAACTTAGTTTGTCATCTTTCTCATGTGCATATGAACAACTCTTACATGAATTTGGGACCATGGAATTATCCATACGTGGGGCCGGGAGCTTGGAACGATCCATACCCAACTTCATTCAATCAGGGGTGGAGCAATCACGAAAAACTAGAACCGTATAACCCGGGGTGGTGCGAGCAGCCTAATTTCGCATGGAACTCCCCTCAACTAGTTCCTCACTACGAACCAACTCTTGACTTCCACCCTTCGCTGACGCCCTTGGTACAATGCATGGGTATTTGTACTCAATACATGGCAGCCGCTTCTAAAGAAAGCCTAGAGGAAACCCAGCGCCTAAAGGAGAGACTGGAAAAGACCAGGAGGGAGTTTGACTTCAACATGCGCCAAATCGAAGAAAGGGCACGATTCCTGCCAAGTAAGGCCGTGAATGATGATCATGGTGAAGCTATCATCGAGCCAACACTTCGACAAGTACTTGCCATGGAGGCCGCGAAGTCCACCCAACCTTCGCTGTGGACCAGGATACAAAGCAAGGAGGCTTGTAATCAGAACAATCACACGGATGAAGAGCATAATAAGGACACCACCAAGCTAAAACTTCGACAAGTGCTTGCCATGGATGCCATGAATTCTGCCCAAGGCCATGCCGTGACAGTGTCTCCCGATTCTGCACAGATTGAGCAATGGGACGCACCCAATTCATACCCTCTAGTATACTCTTCCTTTTATAATGTTTCTCATTCTTATTTCATGTCTAACTATAGCTCTTTGCCTTTCGCTAACAGATTGGAAAGCGAAATGGAAGAAAACTGGGAGGAAGAGAATAGGACAGATGATGGTGACAAGGACATCCAGGTCAAACCCATGCCCCTGCCCTATGTGCTGCCCAGCAGCAACGCATTGCCCCAAGCCGTGTCCCACAGCCATGACCACGTTCTGCCTACTGCCCTGCCGCAAACCCAGGATCCTGCTGAGTTCCAGGACTTACTAAATGCCCTGCCGCAGCCACAGCCCAGTGCCACAGAACCTGGACATGTCCAGGGAACGACTTCAACGCGCCAAGCTGCGCCAACTGATTCACTGCAGGGAAACTCCTTTGTTGCTGCACCAGAACCTTCCCAACACGCATCTGAGATGCGCAGCACTGCGGCCACGCTTCAAGACACATCCACGACAAAACCCAAGGACCAGCCTGCGCCTCCCAATCTGCTGCCAGCCGTGTCTCAGCCCCTGCCCAAGGACAAGGACCTGGTTTTGAAATTCAATACGCCTTCTCAACTCAATCCTGAAACATTTAACTTTCATTTTAATAAGGCAAACTTGGATTTGATTTCTAATTTAGCTCCTAATACTGTTGAACTTTTCCCGTGTAGGTTCCACCATAAAAACACCAACAATATGCTAAAGGCCCTCAACTTGGTCCCCCTCTTCAAGTTGCGAAGGAAAAATTGACGGAAGGGACCAAGGCTGAAGTCTAGAACGTACAGGGCACAACCAAAGCTGTTCCCCCACGGGCATTGTCCAAGGAAAACATTCAAGAGTGGACAGAAACTGCTCTCATTCAAATCACTCCTCAATCTCTTTCCCAATAAGTTACGTTCTCGTCGATGGATTCCTTTATGTGTTTCTAACTTTTTTCTCCATGATGCAGCGTAGATTCTACAGCAAGATGCTCATAATCGGTTCCATGTTGGCGCTGAAATCCTGGGCACACCATCAAATGCCTAGCATGCCAGCCCCGTCTTGCCTAGACGTTAAATAAAGTGCTCATAGGAGGCAACCTAGCCCTGGTTTGTATTTCTCACTTCCTTTTCTATTTCTGCCCGTTTTATCTCTCAAACCTTTCTACTGTTGTCATGCTTACTGCTTATCACATTGAGGACAATGTTCAGTTTAGGTTTGGGGGTGTGGATTTAAAATTTTTCATATAGAAACAAGTAAGTTTGGGGGTGATACACGGCCAGGACATTTAAATTTCTGCTTGTGATTAGTATGATAACTTGTTAATAGGAATGTATATGCTAAGTTAACTATCTTTGCTTTACTAAGAGTCATGCCATGGTCAAGTAGTTCATAATATGCACTTCACAATGCCATGTGTTTAAGTGATTAAGTGAACGAAATAACTGAATTTGAGTGAACCTTAGAAAATTAGTGGAGACTTCCCTGTGAGATCTTTGAGCCCAATTGCCATTCTTTCTGAGGGATATACTTGTTTCTACTCTTAAACACTCATCGATTTTGTTCTTAATTGTTGATCTCATTAATATTTTGCATTGAATTTTAAAGAACTAACACCATTTAGATACTCTTGATTTAATGTGTGGTTTGCCATAAGAAGTGATGTAGGCTATGTAGGCTTTAACCTCTAAAGGCTTTATCCTACCCAATTGCATGCTCCCTAAGCCAATTTTCAAGCTAAACACTCAGCCTTTTCTTTCATCACCCAAAGTATAACCTAACCCAAAATACTTAGCCATTCATCACAGCCATACCCTATAACCTCAGTTTGTGCTAAGGTTGCCGTAAATGAGATTCATGGTAAGAATGAGAGGTGAAAGAAGATGCTGCCCAATTCAAAGGACATTGGCGTCAATTCAAAGTTCAAAAGTAAAGAAAAGCTTTACAAGTTGCAAGCTGCACGAAAGTTTGAGGAAATCATTGCATGATCATGGTTCAAACTAAATTCAAAGAACATAAAAAAAAAACGTTCAAATCAAAAGAAAGAAAGAAGCGTTGAGAAAAAGAAGGAAAAAATAAGTGAAAAACAAAGTGAACTGAGCCAAGTGAGCCAAGAGCCTCAAAATAAGCCACAAGAGCCTCAAAATAAGTCATCAAGAAAGCACAATGTCGTGGGCCTTAAGAAAGGATTCAGCTCAGAAATTCCAAGTTCAAGTCATGACTTCTCATGCCTTGGCACAGCTTAGGTTCTTTGAATCCCATCCTTCCTTGATAAACCCTAAAGCTTAGCCCCATCACAACCAAAAAGGAAGACCTAACTGATCTTATGGACAATCATGCTGAGGATTAAGGTACGTATCTATGTTCTTAAAGTTCAATTCTTTTCATGAGATCTTTATTTCCATAAATTGCTATTCTTCATTGATACTCATATGTGATTAAATTTGAATTTCATAACATAAACTCATCACATATGCTTGAAAAGAGTGAAAGCCTAGGATTCTTGTGCGAATTGAGAGTTTCCTAGTGAGGATTAGAGTCGAGGCGAAATCTTTCTAGGGCACTTAGATGAAGTTGTTTTCAAACATGATCACTTCGAAATTTTGGAATTTATACACGTACACCTTCACATGACACTCACGGCTATGGCATTCCATTAAGTTCTGCAAAGCATGTCTACTTACTTTGATTCTTATTAGCTTGTTAAAAGTACTATCTCTAGCATCTTATTTGTCTAAGTAAAACGTTTGTGGGTATCGTGCTGTTATAACCCTCAGGAGACAAAACTCCTCCTACTAGGTGAACCTGGGGGTTTAAATGTTCTATCTTAACTAAAATCGAGTCTTTTCATTTTTTTAGCGTTTATTTTGCTTAGGGACTAGCAAAAGATAGGTTTGGGGGTATTTGATCAGTCGTTATTTAGGCTTTGGGGGTATTTGATCAGTTGTTATTTATCCAACATTTTGATGTCTTTATATGCCTCTCTTACAAGTCTTTTGAATGATTTCATGCCATCAATAGTAGAAAATGATCAATCTTGTGAGACTTGTGCAGATTTGGAAAGATAGGTAAAATCTGGAAAGAACGCAAAAAGAATGACTCAAATTGGAGTCCAGATGAAGGAGATGTCCTCGTTTCAATATCAGGTCCTCAACGGAGTCCTGAGTGCGCCAGTGCGCTAGTGCGCCAGTGCGCCTATTTTGGGCCACTGGCCAAGTACCTCATAACAGGCCCTCCGGGTCTCAAACCTGTGTTTCATGACCTCAAGGTCAGGTCCTAGAAGTGCCAAGGTCGCGCTATGGCAGGTCGAGGACATGTCCCAAGAACTCCCATTCGAGCCCAGATGTGCGCCTAAGCCCGGGGTCCCTGTTCCGCCAGCGGTGGATCAGAGGTTCTCGTTCTGCGCTAAGACTGACAACATTTACGCCAATCCTAAATGAAGATGCGCTTCTACTATACTCATGATGTACTTCAAAAGCGCAGTCCCAGATCCTAATTACGAAGACAGTCCAAAATCCAAGTTTGGCCAGCTAGCGTTCCCACTTGCCAGCTTGCATTCACACTCCCAGCGGTGCTCTAATTGGTTCTAATAGATTTAAGGACTTTGTAATTAATTAAAAGTACAATAACTTTCCCTATCCTATGGTTTTACCAATCCTTATAGAATAAGGTTTTACCAATCCTTATAGAACAAGGTTTTCCCTTTGTCTATAAAAATGAGCCTTTGTTCAGTGTTTTGAGAAGGGGAGAGAGAGAGGGTTCCGTTTTTGTTTCTGGAGAATTAGAGACCATATTTTTAGAAATAATATTTTACACACAGATTATTGGGCGTGGAGCTTGGAGAAGAAGGCTCTGCCGTGTCTTCTGCTGCACCTGTTCTTCACAATATCTTTTATAACCTTATTTTTACTGAAATTTAATTATGAATTCAATTACGCTTGTGTTTATTTCAGTTATGTGTGAGTAGTCGTTAGGATTAGGGCTGCTTGAAGCCCTAGCCATGTTAGCTTGTTGATTGGATTTCTGGCTCTTGATTATGATTGCTATGCATGCTGAATAAGTTTGATTACTGTGCTTAATGACCTTAATTTATGCCTATAAGATTAGCTACCTTGTTTGCATATAATTATTGATGTAATTGCTTGAGTGACCGTCATATCATCTTGTGATTTGGAGCATCGAAAGTATTCTTACTTGTAATCTTAACTCATAACGACCTAGGATTGCATATCACTTTGCTAGGCTAATGTGGTGTCATTAAATTCACTTTGCTAGGATTGCATATGACTTCATGCATCATCTTAAAAGGTAGGTGATAGACGTTCTAGGCATATGCCCTGTTTAGAACATGCTAAGTAAGAGGGAATAAGATGTGTCTAGTGAACCAACGCCAAGTTCTAGGCACGGGCACCTAATTCAGAAAATGCATAGTAATTAGGTCGAGGAAATCTGATTAGTAACTATAATTGGTTAGAGTGGATAGTAAGCCTTAATTCTCCTTAGTTAATAATCAATCAACCGTTAATTCTTGCCTTGTTATTTTCTGCATTTTATTTTACTTGTCTTTAAATTTCAATTCTCACATCATAAACCCCCCCTGCGTGTGTGTGTGTGTGTGTTTTATTTTAGTTAATAAATCTGAACTAAAGTGGTCATAACGTTGATACAAGTCCTCGAGGGATCGACTCTTGCTGTGCTACCATACTATTCTTATCTATTTGTGCACTTGCAAGGATTTTATAACTATTAGAATTGAATTGCATATTTCTTGCTCTTTAATTCCACCAACAGGTATCGTTAAGACTTTTTCAAGCGTATTCGATTTATACTTCAACATCAACAAATGACGATGTACGTACATAGTTAACCATTTTTTGAACATTTCTCATATCTTAAATCTATTTATATATAGTAAAGATTAAAGTAATAATAAATTAATAGTATTTGTCATACAAAGTTGTGGCATTTAATTTGAAGGATCTCTTTCGCTCTCCTCACGTTTAGGACCTCTTTCTCTCTCCTCACGTTTAGGACCTCTTTCTCGCTCCTCATATTGAGGAACTATTTCTCCCTCTCTTCAAATATAGAAGTTCTTAGTGGTTGTTCTATTGTACGAGTGGAATACCTATTATAGTGGAAGTTGAATTTTGGGACATTTTTTCCAAAACATAGGAGTATGGTTGGGATAGAAAAATTTTAGAGAGCTCCTAAAATATCTTTTCGTTATTTCTTAGTTTTTGACATTGCACGAGGTATCTCTACATATATTGGTGTTGGAAAAATCTCCGCCCTCAAGGTACCTTGGCACCCACGCGAGATCAATATTCCCACATGAGGTCGATATCTGGTCAGGGGCACCCCTTACTCTCTTTGGTGGTCACAAGAGACAGTTAGTGGGATTCGAATACTAGACTTAGGAGCAAACCAAACTAGTACTTAAATTAACCACTAGACCACCACTTGTGGTTCTTTTAGTATTTTAGTTAAAATTTGATTTTAACAATAAAAGGAATGTAGCTGGAGATCGATACACTTATAGATGTTGGGGTTTTAATAGTTGCTTAAGAAAAAAGTGGGAAATTGTATCATCACTGAATCTGAGTAAGTGCGTGAAGGATTACGTAGGGACATAGAACAAAACAAGAAGTTGAATAAGAATTCTAGTTCACTCATAATACTAACACGCACAGTTCTTACAAAGAGACCCAATTACATAAAACCCCAAGGTCACGTTTAGTAAGTAGGATTGGATTAGATAGGATAACTCTAATTATTCAAATTCAATGTATTTTGAATGTGAAAATAGATGCAGTTACCTTGTAAGAGGATTAGATAGTATTAGATATAAAAGGAAACTTACTTTTTTTAATCATACTATTTTAAGGGATTTGGATTATACAAGTTTTCTCTGCCCCTAATCCTCTTACAAAGAAAACACATACATTTTTACATTTGAAATACATTGAATTTGATGAGTTATCATATCCAATACATTTTAAATGTAAAAATGGATGCAGTTGCCCAATAACGCTACGGGCATCACATACAATCTCGCTTTTTGTATCCCACCATATGTGGGGCACCACGTGCCAATCCACGTCATTCTTTTTTAAACACCTATCTAAAAATAAAAATTAATAAAAAACAAATAAAACAAAAAAGATATTTCCTGATTATTTCATAATTTTTTCATAAATCTTAAGAATTTCATTCTACATCTAATCATCTCCTTCCCCAAAAAACATAAACTCTAAGAATTCTACTGTTGTTCTCTCCTTTGAGACTAAAAGGCATGAGCACGGCCTCACTTTAATCGTCTCCCATTTTTTGGAAAACGATAGTGTTGGAGTGAGTCTTGGTGTAGCAGCAATACCAATTCTACTATCAAACTATGTATTTTCGATTAGCGGTATGTATATGATGAGACAGTGAGACATGGTTGAGATCTGCTCTATGGATCTACTCTTTGATGTAGATATATTTCATCTCTGATAAAGGTTCAATTGCATGGGGACTTGAGTGCCAGCATCCATTCTTTTTGTTACTATGTTGAGGCGCAGTCATTTTTCTTCTTTCAAAGCCCTTTGTGGATGAAATGTTATGTGGCCGAAAAATCCATCGGTTTTTTTAATTTTCTTATTAATTTTTTTTTTTGGGTAATATATAGCTAGCAAAACTATAATAGCAAAAGCAATACCAGTTAAAAGAAGAAAAATGATTATGCCACTCAAGTTTTGATGATGCCACTCAAGTTTCGATGCAATTGTCTTTCAACCTTTGTTGGAGAGAGCAAAATGGATATCACACACTACTGTTCTTATGCTATCGTTTTCTCAAAAATCGGAGACGATTTAAACGAGGTCGTGCTCAGGGCTTTCAATCTTCAAAGAAGGAGAAGAACAGTTGTATTCTTAGTGTTAACATTTTGGGGAATGAGACCATTTGATGCATAATGAAATTCTTAGGATTATGTTTTTTTTTTTGGGAAGGAGACGATATGATGTAGAAAATGAAATTTTTAGGGTTTATGAAACAATTAAGAAACAATAAGGATTTCGATCTAAAAAAGTCCCTCCCGCTCTACTAGGGTTTAGGTTTTCTAGGGTTTTTCAAGACTGCGCCACTTTCCTTGTGGTTTAGGGCACTTTTGCATGTGGCGGATGCTGGTTCATAGTATTGCTCGAGTGTGGTGGTCGTGTGTGTGGCCGATTATCAGATTTTTGATGGATGGTATTGAAGCGATGGCGTCCACTTTGGCCAGTTCCTTGGCGATTATAGCGGCGGAGAGCTGTGAGATTGAAGGGTTTGATGAAGTTGAGGCGTTGGCGGCCTCTAGGTTTTTTTTGGTTTGTTGTTTGCATATTACCAGGTCGTACAATTAGGAGGCCTTCGCAGCCACGATGCGCCAAATCTGGCATGTAAGGGACGAGTTCTTGATCACGAAATTGGAGGAGTCCGACAGAATGTTAATTTCCTTTAAATCTGAGTTCGACGGAGGAGAGTTTTAAGGGGATCCCCATGGAACTTCAACCGTGCCTTGCTAGCCCTAGCTCCAGCTGATGGTTTGGACTCTAGTCTAGTGCAGTTGGACGTCCAAGATTTTTGGATTAGGGTCAGGCGCATACTACCGATGTTTCTCACTGAGATGATGGGGAAGAAAATTGGGAATCACCAAGGGACTTTCTAGGGGATTGATAAGGGCCAAAATGGTGATTGTATGGGTAGTTTTCTATGCCTGCGAGTGAGTTTAAAACTGGCCGATCCTATTCCAAGGTGGGTTTCACTGAAACTGCGGAAAGATGAGCTTGCTGTCTACCATGAGATTGAGTTTGAGAGACTCCCCTTGTTTTGTTTCTTGTGTGGCCGTCTGGACCATGTCACTGCTGAGTGTGATTTATGCCAGGGGGGGAGCTGATCCTAAAGAATGCTATGGTCGCTGGAGGATGATGATAAAGGACGAGTTTAGTGTCGCTATAGAAAATAAACTGAAATGGAAGGTCTTCGGTATTGGCCCTATTGCACGAGATTGTTGACCCACGAAGGGGAATGGCGGCTCACAGGGGGGAACCTGTAACAACCCAGAATTTTAATTATTCGGTTTACGTAATTATTTTTATAAAATGACGATTTTACCCTTGGTCGGTAAGGGGCATGGAAATCAAGTTTTGTTTCGGAACTTATTAGGTGGTGTTTTGGATACCGTTGCGTAGATCTCGAACTCACGAGTTCGTAGACAGGTGGCACGCAGGAAACGGGGTTCGTGTACGAAAGTTATGGGTCTAGACGTGTAAGGGCAGTTTGGTAATTTCCCATGGAGGGGAGATATTTTACTACCCAAATCAGATTAATCTTATCATTGATCACTCATATATCTCTTGCTGAAACAAGAACACAAAAACCATCCGAACCCGTGTGCGAAAAACACCGAAAAACCCACAAAGACAACTTTGGATTCAAGGCTTTAGCTTCCAGTTTTGATCAACTAATCATATTCTACTCCTTCCCACGATCACAACCGTACCAACCATCGAAGGACAGGACCACGGTGGAAGCCGAACCGAGTATAGGAAGTTTCGGATCTTCCGATCGATTTTCCAGCTTACACAGGTACGTGTTTGATGTTTTAAGGTCATATTTGGATTCCTGGGTTCAAGTAGATAGATTTAGACGTAAAATTTGTGAAAAATGGTTGAGTTTTGAGGAAGTTGTAAAGCTTGGAGTTTCGGCCGGAAATGGGGGATTCCGGCGGAAACCAGATGGCGGCGCCGGTAGCCGGTCGTCTTCTCCGGCGAGTCACCGATAACCGGTCGGGTCGAGTTGAACCGGTAGGGTTGAGTGAATCGGTCGGGTCGAGTTGAACTGGTCGAATTGAGTGAATCGGTCAGGTTGAGTTGGATCGGGTCAGGTTGAGCCGGACCGGGTTGGACCGGTCCAGGCGCGTGAACACTGTAGCAGGCGCGTGACCGGTGCGTGAGGGCGCGTGGGCGCGTGTGCCGAACTTCTGGAACCGTGGCGGCGCGTGGGGCCGAGTCTGAGGTCACGGTGGCGCGTGGTAACTAGTTTTCGACGTTCCGAATCTGTTGGTACAGTTTCAGGTTGATCGGACACCGTTTAGAGGTCATTTTGGGCAATCCCAGCGGTAATGGTTGACCTTATTAGTGGGTTTTGAGCACGGAAAGTCAAGGTAGTTGTGTAAGGACCCTTCCCGAATTTTTCCTCTAAACCCGGAAAGAACCCTTATCCCGTCTAACAGCCCTTTTACCTCAAAATTTAAATACCAGAAATACCCTTTGTTCTTGAATAATTTTTATTAAACCTTATAAGGTTCCCGACAGAACCTCTGTACTTACTGATCACTCTTACCTGTCAGACGCAGGATAGTATACAGGTCAAAGTCAAGACGTCGGAACAGTGGTGGTTCAAATAGGAATACCCTATGACACCAAATGTCAGTAGGTCAGACACTGCTGACATCTCTACTGGAATACCACAAGACAACCGACTAGTCAGATACTTGTGAACCAACCATAATTCGTCCCTATGGGTCACCGCCCACACCAACCCACAGACCCGGCTGACGAAGTATTTTCATAGGTTGATTAAGCCCATGACAATTGTCGTCTGGTTCATATTAGAGCCGGATATATCCTCGGCAATCATATCGTATCATCAGCCGGTATAACCTTCGGCTATCATAACATATCAGTCGGCATATATCTCGACTATCATATCCCTAGCCACCAGGGTATCCCTTGGGGTGTGCTAGTCATGTATCATATCATATCAGTCGGCATATATCTCGACTATCATATCATATCAGTCGGCATCTCTCGACTATCATAACATATCAGTCGGCATCTCTCGACTATCATATCCCTAGCCACCAGGGTATCCCTTGGGGTGTGCTAGTCATGTATCATATCATATCAGTCGGCATATATCTCGACTATCATATCATATCAGTCGGCATCTCTCGACTATCATAACATATCAGTCGGCATCTCTCGACTATCATAACATATGAGTCGGCATCTCTCGACTATCATAACATATCAATCGGCATCTTTCGACTATCATAACATATCAGTCGGCATCTCTCGACTATCATATCCCTAGCCACCAGGGTATCCCTTGGGGTGTGCTAGTCATGTATCATATCATATTAGTCGGCATATATCTCGACTATCATATCATATCAGTCGGCATCTCTCGACTATCATAACATATCAGCCGGCATCTCTCGACTATCATAACATATCAGTCGGCATCTCTCGACTATCATAACATATCAGTCGGCATCTCTCGACTATCATAACAAATCAGTCGGCATCTCTCGACTAACATATCCCTAGCCACCAGGGTATCCCTTGGGGCGTGCTAGTCATGTATCATATCATATCAGTCGGCATATATCTCGACTATCATATCATATCAGTCGGCATCTCTCGACTATCATAACATATCAGTCGGCATCTCTCGACTATCATATCCCTAGCCACCAGGGTATCCCTTGGGGTGTGCTAGTCATGTATCATATCATATCAGTCGGCATATATCTCGACTATCATATCATATCAGTCGGCATCTCTCGACTATCATAACATATCAGTCGGCATCTCTCGACTATCATAACATATCAGTCGGCATCTCTCGACTATCATAACCTATCATTTGGCATCTCTCGACTATCATAACATATCATATCATATATTGGAGGTTCACCGGGTTCACCGCTAATAACGGATCCTCGTCCCGAGTCCTGGCCTTCCTCAAATCAATGTTTACCTTGGAGGTTCATCGGGTTCACCGCTAATAAAGGATCCTCATCCCGAGTCCTGGCCTCCCTCAAATCAATGTTTATCTTGGAGGTTCATCGGTTCACCGCTAATAACGGATCCTCATCCCGAGTCCTGGCCTCCCTCAAATCAATATTTATCTTGGAGGTTCATCGGGTTCACCGCTAATAATGGATCCTTGTCCCGAGTCCTAGCCTCCCTTAAATATGACCAAATACGATAAACTCATACAACAGGGTCAAAACCCAAATCATTGACTCAATAATTTCCACGTCAAAACGTTATCAAAATCGAGTCCAAAACCATGATATTTCTCAAATCACACTTTAATCGAAATAGTGGAAAACATATATCCAGTAATCATTTCTAAATGTCCAGGAAATCATTGCAACAATACATAACAATATGTAAACAAAGATACATTGATGAATGCATTACAGTTTATAAACAACAGTCCACCCACATACATCAACCAACCCTTAATTCATGGACACTCTAGCCCAAGCAACACATGCACAATAACGACCCAACTACCTTGACTTCCAGAGCTCAAAACCCGCTAATACGGTCAATCATTACCGCTGGGATTGCACAAATCAACCTCTAAACGACGTCCGATCAACCTAAAACCTGTACCAACAGATTCGGAACGTCGAAACTAATTACCACGCGCCGCCGTGACCTCAGTCTCGCCTCCACACGACGCCACGCGCCGCCGGAAGGTCGGCACACGCGCCGGTCACGAGCCTGCTACAGTGTTCATGCGCCTGGACCGGTCCAACCCCGTCCGGCTCAACCTGACCCAGTACAACTCGACCAGACCGGTTCAACTCGACCCGACCGGTCACCGGTGACTCACCGGAGAAGACAACCGGACTGTCGTTGCCGTCGCCGGAAGCTGGCCAGAGAAGATGACCGGACCGCCACCTCCGCCGCCGTCTGGTTCGCCGGAATCCCCCATTTCCGGCCGAAACTTCAAGGTTTTCTAACTTCTTTATTTCTTAACCGTTTTTCACGATCTACACATGGAAATTCATCTACTTTTCACCAGGAATCCAAATATGAGGTCAAATTTTCGAGATCGTACCTGGTTTGGCCGGAAAACGGCCGAGAAGGTTCGGTTAACCTCCCTCCTCCGTCTGTCGCCTACGGTGGTGCTCCCGCTCCAATAGCTACCCCAAAATGCTCGTGGGATCCCGGGGAAGATCCTCCCGACCTTGGTTTCATTCAAATCGGATCGAAATCCATCCGATGAAAATCAAGTCTTTGTGTTCACACGGGGGGGGGGGGGGGGGGGGGGGGGGGGGGGGGTTTCGGGTAGGAGAGAGAGACTGATTGGCCAATCTCCCGATGAGAGAGAAAAATATCTACTATATAGTTCCAACTTCTCCAAAATTACCAAACTGCCCCTAAAACTTCTAGACCCGTAACGAACTCATCGGGTCTCCGTTTTCCGCGTGCCGCCTGTCTACGAATTCGTGAATTCGAGACCTACGCAACGACCCAATAAAAACTTCCAAAAGTACTGCTAGTCAAAAAGTGACTCCCGAACCCGTCCAAAACTGAGGGTAAAATTGTCCAATTCTCAAAATAATTTAATTTCTGGTCCGGGTCGTTACAAGTTGGGTCATTATTGTGCATGTGTTCCTTGGGCTAGAGCATCCATGAATTAAGGGTGGGATGATGTATGTGAGTGGACTTTTGTTTTATAAACTGAAATGCATGCATCAAAATATCTTTGTTTAAATACTGTTATGTATTGTGGCATTGAATTTCTGGATTTTAGAAATGATCACTAGACATATGTTTTCCCCTATATTAGTTAAAGTGTGATTTGAGAAATTTCATGGGTTTTGGACTCGGTTTTGATATCATTTTGACGTGGAAATTATTGAGTCCATGATTTGGGTTTTGACCCGGATGTATGAATTTATCGGAATTGGCCATATATTTGAGGGAGACTAGAACCCGGGACTAGGATCCGTTATTAGCGGTGAACCCGGTCAACCTCCAATATGATATGATATGATAGCCGAAGGTTATACCGTCTTATGATATGATATGATAGCGGAAGGTTATACCGACTGATGATATGATATGATAGCCGAAGGGTATACCGTCTTATGATATGATATGATAGCGGAAGGTTATACCGACTGATGATATGATATGATAGTCGGGAGATATGTCGACTGATATGATATGATAGCTGAAGGTTTTACCGGCTGATGATATGATAAGATAGTCGAGAGATATGCCGATTGATATGATATGAGAGCCGAAGGTTATACCAGCTGATGATATGATATGATAGTCGAGAGATATGCCGACTGATATGATATAATAGCCGAAGGTTATACCGGCTGATGATATGATATGATAGTCGAGAGATATGCCGACTGATATGATATGATAGCCGAAGGTTATACCGGCGGATGATATGATACGATAGTCGAGAGATATGTCGACTGATATGATATAATAGCCGAAGGTTATATCGGCTGATGATATGATATGATAGTCGAGAGATATGACGACTGATATGATATGATAGCCGAAGGTTATACCGGCTGATGATAAGATATGATAGTCGAGAGATATGCCGACTGATGTGATATGATAGCCGAAGGTTATACCGGCTGATGATATGATATGATAGTCGAGAGATATGTCCACTGATATGATATGATAGCCGAAGGTTATACCGGCTGATGATATGATATGACAGTCGAGAGATATGCGGACTGATATGATATAATAGCCGAAGGTTATACCGGCTGATGATATGATATGATAGTCGAGAGATATGCCGACTGATATGATATGATAGCCGAAGGTTATACCGGCTGATGATATGATATGATAGCCGAAGGTTATACCGGATGATGATATGATAAGATAGTCGAGAGATATACCGACTGATATGATATAATATCCGAAGGTTATACCGGCTGATGATATGATATGATAGTTGAGAGATATGCCGACTGATATGATATGATAGCCGAAGGTTATACCGGCTGATGATATGATATGATAGTCGAGAGATATGCCGACTTATGTGATATGATAGCCGAAGGTTATACCGGCTGATGATATGATATGATAGTTGAGAGATATGCCGACTGATATGATATGATAGCCGAAGGTTATACCGGCTGATGATATGATATGATAGTCGAGAGATATGCCGACTGATGTGATATGATAGCCGAATGTTATACCGGCTGATGATATGATATGATAGTCGAGAGATATGCCGACTGATATGATATGATAGCCGAAGGTTATACCGGCTGATGATATGATATGATAGTCGAGAGATATGTCGACTGATATGATATAATAGCCGAAGGTTATACCAGCTGATGATATGATATGATAGTCGAGAGATATGCCGATTGATATGATATGATAGCCGAAGGTTATACCGGCTGATGATATGATATGATAGTCGAGAGATATGCCGACTGATATGATATGATAGCCGAAGGTTATACCGGCTGATGATATGATATGATAGTCGAGAGATATGCCGACTGATGTGATATGATAGCCGAAGGTTATACCGGCTGATGATATGATATGATAATCGAGGATACTTGCCGACTGATATGATATAATAGCCGAAGGTTATACCGGCTGATGATATGATATGATAGTCGAGGATAATTGCCGACTGATGTGATATCATACAGAGAGTTGTAATACAGGACTAGCACACCCCAAGGGATACCCTGGTGGCTAGGGATATGCCAGTCGAGGGATATGCCGACTGATGTAATATGATAGCCAAAGGTTATACCGGCTGATGATATGATATGATAGTCGATGATACTTGCCGACTGATGTGATATCATAGTACAGAGAGTTGTAATACAGGACTAGCACACCCCAAGGGATACCCTGGTGGCTTGGGATATGCCAGTTGAGGGATATGCCGACTGATGTGATATGATAGCCGAGGATATTTCTGGCTCTAATATGATTTGACGACGATTGTCATTGGCTTAATCAGCCTATGGGCTTAATCAGCCTATGGGCTTAATCAGCCTATGGGCTTAATCAGCCTACGAAAATACTTCGTCATTCGGGTCAGTGTGTTGGTGTGGGCGGTGACCCAGAGTGACGAATTATTGTGGGTTCACAAGTATCTGACTAGTCGGTTTTCTTGTGGTATTCCAGTAGAGATGTCAGCAGTGTATGACTTACTGAAAATTGGTGTAAGTGAGTGTTCCTATTTGGACCACCACTATTCTGAGGTCATGGCTTTGACCTGTATACTATCCTGCGTCTGACAGGTAGAAATGGTCAATAAGTACAGAGGTTTGATCAGGAACCCTGTAAGGTTTACAAAAAAAAAAAAAAAATTATTTAAGGATAAAGGGTATTTCTGATATTTAAAAATTTGAGATAAAAGAGCTGTCAGACGGGATAAGGGTTCTTTTCGGGTTTCGAGGGAAAATTCGGGAAGGGTCCATACAAGTGGTATCAAAGCTCTAGGTTAACTTCCTGCAGACCGCAAACTTGTGTGCAAATTATTTAAGATTTCTGCTAGCAAGATGCCTCGGAGACGTGAGTTCCGTCAACGGTCGAGAAATGGTGGAGATGACCATGAACCTGCAGTGGAGCCTGATTTGAGGCAGACACTGGAACAGCTGGGTCAGACTTTAGCTTCTGTACTCCAGGATAGGGCTTCTCATGAAGTGTCTGATATTGAGAGAGCCCAGAGACTGGGGGCGACGATATTTATGGGCGAGTCTAGCCAGATGAGGCTGAGGATTGGATTACTCGCATGGAGCGGGTGTTTTTGATTATGAGATGTCCTCTAGGGGACAGAGTTCTGTTGGCCACATTTTGCTAGGTGGTTCTGCTTACCACTGGTGGCACTCATTCGAGGTGTCAGGCTGGAATGTCCATACACTTACTTTGCAGACTTTCCGGGAACGCTTCTTGGAGCAATTTTACCCTCGCTCACACCGGAATGTTAAGGATGCCGAGTTCTTGCATTTACAGCAAGGAAACATGACTGTGGCCCAGTATGAACAGAGATTCATAGCACTGAGTCACTTTGCACCGAATTTGGTGGCGAACCTCGTGATTCGCAGTTGTCCGGTGATGGTTGAAGGCCATGGTTTGGAGGCAGATTTAATCCCCTTATATATTTTTGAGTTTGATAGGATTCTGGGGATGGACTGGTTGTCCATGCAACATGCCTCCATAGACTATTATGATAAGACAGTGGTTTTCCGGAGTCCAGGATTACCGGAATTTACATTTCGGGGAGATCGTAGGGTACTACCCTTTGGAGTGATATCAGCGTTGACCGCTGAGAGATTGTTGAGAAAAGGTTGTGAGGGTTACTTGGCTCAAGTGTTTGATTCTCGAGATACTCCGATGAGAGTGGAGGATATTCCTGTGGTGAGTGAATTCTCTGATGTGTTTCCAGATGATCTTCCAAGATTGCCACCTCACCGGGTGATTGAGTTCGCCATCGAGCTTTTGCCAGGTACTCAACCTATCTCACAGGTACCGTACAAAATGGCACCGGCAGAATTGCGAGAGTTAAAGACTCAGTTGCAGGACTTGGTGAATAGCGGATTTATTCGCCCACGTGATTCACCATGGGGCGCGCCGGTATTATTTGTGAGGAAAAAGGATGGTGGTCTAACATTGTGTATCGACTACCAGCAGTTAAATAGAGTGACGATGCGAAATAAGTATCCTCTGCCAAGGATTGATGATTTATTTGATCAACTGAAGGGGACAAAGTATTTTTCGAAAATTGACCTTCGATCCGAGTACCATCAGTTAAGGATCCGAGAAGAGGATGTTCAGAAAATAGCTTTCAGGACTCGGTATGTTCATTATGAGTTCCTGCTGATGCCCTTCGGGTTGACTAATGCCCCGGCAGAGTTTATGAATTTGATGTAATGACCCGGACCAGAAATTAAATTATTTTGAGAATTGGACGATTTTACCCTCGATTTTAGACGGGTTTGGGAGTCACTTTTTGACTGGTAGTACTTTGGGAAATGTTTCTTGAGTTGTTACGTAGGTCTCGAACTCACGAGTTCGTAGACAGGCGGCACGCGCAAAACGGAGACCCGGTGAGTTCGTTACGGGTCTAGAAGCTTCAGGGGCAGTTTGGTAATTTTGGAAAAGTTGGAACTATATAGGAGATATTTTTTCTCTCTCCTCGGCAGATTGGTCCGTCTCTCTCCTACCCGAATCCTCCCCGTGCGAACACCGAAGACCCTTTTTCATCGGAGGGATTTTGATCCGATTCGATCGAAACCAAGGTCGGGAGAATCTTCCCCGGGACCCCACGAGCATTTTGGGGTAGTTATTGGAGCGGGAGCACCGCCGTAGGCGACGGACGGAGGAGGGAGGGAACCGAATCTTCTCGGCCATTTTTTTGGCCAAACCAGGTACGATCTCTGTACTTTGACCCCATATTTGGATTCCTGGTGAAAAGTAGATGAATTTAGATGTGTGGATCGTGAAAAACGGTCAAGAAATGAAGAAGTTAGAAAACCTTGAAAATCTACCAGAAATGGCGATTTCCGGCGAACCAGACGGCGGCGGAGGTGGCGGTCCAGTCATCTTCTCCGGCCAGCCTCCGACGACGGCGACGGCCATCCGGTCGTCTTCTCCGGCGAGTCACCGGAGACCGGTCGGGTTGAGTGAATCGATCGGGTTGAGTGAACCGATCGGGTCGAGTGAACCAGTCGGGTCGAGTTGGACCAGGTCAGGTTGAGCCGGACTGGGTTGGGCCGGTCCAGGCGAGTGAACACGGTAGCAGGCGCGTGACCGGCGCGTGGGACTGTGTGCCGAACTTTCGGCGGCTCGTGGCGGCGCGTGGGGCCGAGTCTGAGGTCACGGCGACGCGTAGTAACTAGTTTTCGACGTTTCGAATCTATTGGTACAGGTTTCAGGTTGATCGGACGTCGTTTAGAGGTCATTTTGGGCAATCCCAGCGGTAATAGTTGATCGTATTAGCGGATTTTGAGCTCGGAAAGTTAAGGTAGTTGGGTTATTATTGTGTTAGTAGTATTTGATGTAATTATGTGTGTGGTGATGAATGTTTGGTTGACTATTAATATATTTATGGAATGATAATGATGCAAGATGATGATAGGAAATCTAGATTATGCCAAGGTTAGCTTTAGGACCCAGCATTGTTAATTATGAGATGTGAGTATAAACTACCACTAGATTAGGGTATCTCGAGGGTCAATTCCGAGATACGTATCACGATATCAAGTCGTGAGGTATGACACATTCGGTGAAATACATGAGTCACAGCGAGATATCATGTTGACGTGGTAATTATTTGATTCCATGATTTTGAGTTGAAACCGTAATTGTGATTATTAAATATCTTTTATTTAAATACTGTTATGTATGAGTGCAATGATTTCCTAGAATTTATAATTGATTGCTGGACATTTGTTTTTCCAATATTTCAGTGAAAGTGTGTTATGAGAAATGGCATGGTTGTCGGATTCGATTTTGATATTGTTTTGACGCGGTAATTATTTGAGTCCATGATTTGAAGTTGAAACCGTATTTGTGATTATAAAATACTTGATTTTTGATCCAATACCGATTTGAGGAGGCCAAGATCCGGGGCTAGGATCCGCTGAGACGGTGAACTCGGTGAACCTCCAAAATAAACAATGCCGATTTGAGGGGGGCCAGGATCCGCTATTGGTGGTGAACCCGATGAACCTCCGAGATAAACATTGATTGAGGGAGGCTAGGATCTGGGCCAGGATCCGCTATTGGCGGTGAACCCGGTGAACCTCCGAGATAAACATTGATTGAGGGAGGCTAGGATCTGGGCCAGGATCCGCTATTGGCGGTGAACCCGGTGAACCTTCGAGATAAACATTGATTGAGGGAGGCTAGGATCCGGGCCAGGATCCGCTATTGGCGGTGAACCCGGTGAACCTCCGAGATAAACATTGATTGAGGTAGGCTAAGATCTGGGCCAGGATCCGCTATTAGCGGTGAACCCGGTGAACCTTCAATATAATTGGTTACTATTCTTCGAATAGCATCGAGAGTTTTACTCCGTTGGTTCGTTCAGTGCTCCGACTCTGGCATCGAGGAGTTTTGGCGGTCGCGAGGCTATTTATGCATAGTACAGAGAATTGTTATACAGGACTAGCACACCCCAAGGGATACCCTGGTGGCTAGGTATATGTCAGTCTAGGGATATGCCGACTGATGTGATATGATAGCCGAAGGTTATACCGGTTGATGATATGATATGATAGTCGAGGATACTTGCCGACTGATGTGATATCATAGTACAGAGAGTTGTGATACAGGACTAGCACACCCCAAGGGATACCCTGGTGGCTAGGGATATACTAGTCGAGGGATATGCCGACTGATATGATATGATAGCCGAGGATATTTCCGGCTCTAATATGATTTGACGACGCTTGTCATGGGGTTAATCAGCCTACGGAAATACTTCGTCATCCGGGTCAGTGGGTTGGTATGGGCGGTGACCCAGAGTGGCGAATAATTGTTGGTTCACAAATATCTTACAAGTCAGTTGTCTTGTGATATTCCAGTAGAGGTGTCAGCAGTGTCTGACCTACTGACATTTGGTGTCAGAGGGTATTCCTAGTTGGACCACCACTATTCCGAGGTCTTGGCTTTGACCTGTATGCTATTCTGCGTCTGACAGGTAGGAGTGGTCAGTAAGTATAGAGGTTATGTCGGGAACCCTGTAAGGTTTACTAAATATTGTTTTTGTAAGTATAAAGAGTATTCCTGGTATTTAATGTTTGAGGTAAAAGAGCTGTCAGACGGGATAAGGGTTCTTCCCGGGTTTCGAGGGGAAATTCGGGATGGGTCCTTACATTTGATGAACAGGGTGTTCCAAAATATTTGGATCGATTTGTAATTGTGTTCATCGACGATATCTTGGTGTATTCGAGGAGTGCCAAGGCACATGAGAAGCACTTGAGGTTGGTGCTGAATATACTTAGGAAAAAGCATTTGTTTGTTAAGTTTAGTAAATGCCAGTTTTGGTTGACCGAAGTTGGATTCTTGAGTCATGTGATTTCGGCTGAGGATATCAGCATAGATCTCCAAAAAGTGAAGGCAGTGACGTTTGAGGAGCAACCGGTGCAAATTCTGGATTGGAAGGAAAAGGTACTTCGCAGAGAGACTATTCCTCTAGTTAAAGTGTTGTGGAGGAATCATAACGTGGAGGAGGCCACGTGGGAAATCGAGGAACTAATGCGGGTACAATATCCTCATTTGTTTCCTGGTTAGGAATGAATTTCGAGGACGAAATTTCTTAAGGGGGGTAGATTGTAACAACCCGGAATTTTAATTATTGGGTTTATGCAATTATTTTTGTAAAATGACGATTTTACCCTAGGTCGGTAAAGGGCATGGAAATCAAGTTTTGTTTCGAAACTTATTAGGTGGTGTTTTGGATACCGTTGCATAGGTCTCGAACTCACGAGTTCGTAGACAGGCGGCACGCAGGAAACGGGGTTCGTGTACGAAAGTTATGGGTCTAGACGTGTAAGGGCAGTTTGGTAATTTGCCATGGAGGGGAGATATTTTACTACCCAAATCAGATTAATCAGATTAATCTGATCATTGTTGACTCATATATCTCTCGCTGAAACAAGAACACAAAAACCACCCGAACCCGTGTGCGAAAAACACCGAAAAACCCACAAAGTCAACTTTGGATTCAAGGTTTTAGCTTCCAGTTTTGATCAACTAATCATATTCTACTCCTTCCCATGATCACAACCGTACCAACCATCGAAGGAGAGGACCACGGTGGAAACCGAACCGAGTATAGGAAGTTTCGGATCTTCCGATCGATTTTTCGGCTTACACAGGTACGTGTTTGATGTTTTAAGTTCATATTTGGATTCCTGGGTTCGAGTAGATAGATTTAGACGTAAAATTTGTGAAAAATGGTTGAGTTTTGAGGAAGTTATAAAGCTTGGTGTTTCGGCCGGAAATGGGGGATTCCGACGGAAACCAGACGGCGGCGCCGGTAGCCGATCATCTTCTCCGACGAGTCACTGGTAACCGGTCGGGTCGAGTTGAATCGGTCGGGTTGAGTGAACCAGTCGGGTCGAGTTGAACCGGTCGAATTGAGTGAATCGGTCAGGTCGAGTCGGACCGGGTTAGGTTGAGCTGGACCGGGTTGGACCGGTCCAGGCGCGTGAACACTGTAGCAGGCGTGTGACCGGCGCGTGAGGGCACGTGGGCGCATGTGCTGAACTTCCGGAGGCCCGTGGCGGCGCGTGGGGCCAAGTCTGAGGTCACGGTGATACGTGGTAACTAGTTTTCGACGTTTTGAATCTGTTGGTACAGGTTTCAGGTTGATCGGACGTCGTTTAGAGGTCATTTTGGGCAATCCCAACGGTAATGGTTGACCTTATTAGCGGGTTTTGAGCACGGAAAGTCAAGGTAGTTGGGTCATTATTGTGCATGTGTTCCTTGGGCTAGAGCGTCCATGAATTAAGGGTGGGATGATGTATGTGAGTGGACTTTTGTTTTATAAACTGAAATGCATGCATCAAAATATCTTTGTTTAAATACTGTTATGTATTGTGGCATTGAATTTCTGGATTTTAGAAATGATTACTAGACATATGTTTTCCACTATATCAGTTAAAGTGTGATTTGAGAAATATCATGGGTTTTGGACACGGTTTTGATATCATTTTGACGTGGAAATTATTGAGTCCATGATTTGGGTTTTGACCCGGATGTATGAGTTTATCAGAATTGGCCATATATTTGAGGGAGACTAGAACCCGAGACTAGGATCCGTTATTAGCGGTGAACCCGGTGAACCTCCAATATGATATGATATGATAGCCGAAGGTTATACCGTCTGATGATATGATATGATAGCCGAAGGTAATACCGGCTGATGATATGATATGATAGTCGAGAGATATGCCGACTGATATGATATAATAGCCGAAGGTTATACCGGCTGATGATATGATATGATAGTCGATAGATATGCCGAAGGTTATACCGGCTGATGATATGATATGATAGTCGAGAGATATGCCGACTTATATGATATAATAGCCGAAGGTTATACCGGCTGATGATATGATATGATAGTCGAGAGATATGCCGACTGATATGATATATTAGCCGAAGGTTATACCGGCTGATGATATGATATGATAGTCGAGAGATATGCCGACTGATATGATATGATAGCTGAAGGTTATACCGGCTGATGATATGATATGATAGTCGAGAGATATGCTGACTGATGTGATATGATAGCCGAAGGTTATACCGGCTGATGATATGATATGATAGTCGAGGATACTTGCCGACTGATATGATATAATAGCCGAAGGTTATATCGGCTGATGATATGATATGATAGTCGATGATACTTGCCGACTGATGTGATATCATAGTACAGAAAGTTGTAATACAGGACTAGCACACCCCAAGGGATACCCTGGTGGCTAGGGATATGCCGGTCGAGGGATATGCCGACTGATGTGATATGATAACCGAAGGTTATACCGGCTGATGATATGATATGATAGTCGAGGATACTTGCCGACTGATGTGATATCATAGTACAGAGAGTTGTAATACAGGACTAGCACACCCCAAGGGATACCCCTGTGGCTAGGGATATACCAGTCGAGGGATATGCCGACTGATGTGATATGATAGCGGAGGATATTTCCGGCTCTAATATGATTTGACGACGATTGTCATGGGCTTAATCAGCCTACAAAAATACTTCGTCATTCGGGTCAGTGGGTTGGTGTGGGCGGTTAGCCAGAGTGACGAATTATTGTTGGTTCACAAGTATCTGACTAGTCGGTTGTCTTGTGGTATTCCAGTAGAGATGTCAGCAGTGTCTGACTTACTGAAAATTGGTGTAAGAGAGTGTTCCTATTTGGACCACCACTATTCCGAGGTCTTGGTTTTGACCTGTATACTATCCTTCAGTCGGGAACCCTATAAGGTTTACAAAAAAAAAAAAAAATTATTTAAGGATAAAGGGTATTTCTGATATTTAAAAATTTGAGATAAAAGAGCTGTCAGACGGGATAAGGGTTCTTTCCGGGTTTCGAGGGAAAATTCGGGAAGGGTCCTTACAGAACCACTCAGTCCCATGACTTGGCTTTTGGAAGGCAGGGTAATGCATTGGACATGGAGGGGGACCTTGAAAGGAGGGAAGGCTTGGAGGGCGTGAAACGCCGGAAGATATCAATCAATACACAAGGGCTAGGACGTGAGGAGGGAGGATAGGGTGAGGTTTTGTCTCAGTTTGTGGGGTCTCAAAGGAAAACTGATGAGGTGTCTCCCAAAGCAGCGAGTACTGCAGGTCACACATTTGCTGGGTCTGTGCAAGGTGTTGATCAGGTGCAGGGCTCGATTGGGGGGCAGCCAAGACAGGAATTGCAATCTGACCTAGCAGCTGTGAATAGGGTGGATGGGGCGGTATTGCCAACTACTAGTACTACCACGAGCTCTGCTTAATCAATAAACGGGGTGGGGCGGAGGCAGGGCTTCAAGGTGCGATCTCCGATCAGGTTGTGTAAGGACCCTTCCGGAATTTTCCCTCGAAACCCGGAAAGAACCCTTATCCCGTCTGACAGCTCTTTTACCTCAAAATTCATATACCATAAATACCCCTTGTTCTTAAAAAAATTTTATTAAACCTTACAAGGTTCCCGACAGAACCTCTGTACTTACTGACCACTCCTACTGTCAGACGCAGGATAGTATACTGGTCAAAGCCAAAACCTCGGAATAGTGGTGGTCCAAATAGGAATACCCTATGACACCAAATGTCAGTAGGTCAGACACTGCTGACATCTCTAGTGTAATACCTTGACTAGTATCACATCAGTCGGCAAGTATCCTCGACTATCATATCATATCATCAGCCGGTATAACCTTCGGCTATCATATCATATCAGTCGGCATATCTCTCGACTATCATATCATATCATCAGCCGGTATAACCTTCGGCTATCATATCATATCAGTCGGCATATCTCTCGACTATCATATCATATCATCAGCCGGTATAACCTTCGGCTATCATATCATATCAGTCGGCATATCTCTCGACTATCATATCATATCATCATCTGCCACAATACATAACAGTATTTAAACAAAGATACTCAGATGCATGCATTTCAGTTTATAAAACAAAAGTCCACTCACATACATCATCCAACCCTTAATTCATGGACGCTCTAGCCCAAGGAACACATGCACAATAATGACCCAACTATCATATCACATCAGTCGGCAAGTATCCTCGACTATCATATCATATCATCAGCCGGTATAACCTTCGGCTATCATATCATATCAGTCGGCATATCTCTCGACTATCATATCATATCATCAGCCGGTATAACCTTCGGCTATCATATCATATCAGTCGGCATATCTCTCGACTATCATATCATATCATCATCTGCCACAATACATAACAGTATTTAAACAAAGATATTATGATGCATGCATTTCAGTTTATAAAACAAAAGTCCAGTCACATACATCATCCAACCCTTAATTCATGGACGCTCTAGCCCAAGGAACACATGCACAATAATGACCCAACTACCTTGACTTTCCGAGCTCAAAACCCTCTAATACGGTCAACTATTACCGCTGGGATTGCCCAAAATGACCTCTAAACGACGTCCGATCAACCTGAAACCTGTACCAACAGATTCGGAACGTCGAAAACTAGTTACCACGTGTCAACGTGACCTCAAACTCGGCCCCACTCGCCGCCACGCGCCGCCGGAAGGTCGACACACGCGCCTGCGACAGTGTTCATGCGCCTGGACCGGTCCAACCCGATCCGGCTCGACCTGACCCGGTCCAACTCGACCCGACCAATTCACTCAACCCGACCGATTCAACTCGACCCGATCGATTCATTCAACCCGATCGGTTCAACTCGACCCGACCGGTCATTGGTGACTCGCCGGAGAAGACGACTGGACTGCCGTCATCGTCGCCGGAGGCTGGCCGGAGAAGATGACCGGACCACCACCTCCGCCGCCGTCTGGTTCGCCGGAATCCCCCATTTCCGGCTGAAACTCCAAGCTTTACAACTTCCTCAAAACTCAACCATTTTACACAAATTTTACGTCTAAATCTATCTACTCAAACCCAGGAATCCATATACGACCTTAAAACATCAAACACATAACTGTGTAAGCCGGAAAATCGAACGGAAGATCCGAAACTTCCTATACTCGGTTCGGTTTCCACCGTGGTCATCTCCTTCGATGGTTGGTATGGTTGTGATCGTGGGAAGGAGTAGAATACGATTAGTTGATCAAAACTGGAAGCTAAAGCCTTGAATTCAAAGTTGACTTTATGGGTTTTTCGGTGTTTTTCGCACGGGTTGGTGTGTTTCGAGACCTACGCAACGGTACCCGAAACACCGCCTAATAAGTTCCGAAACAAAACTTGATTTCCATGCCCTTTACTGACCAAGGGTAAAATCATCATTTGACCAAAAATAATTGGGTAAACCCAATAATTAAAATTCCGGGTTGTTACAGGTTGGGACGCTCCCCTACCAAAAAGTCGTGCTCTCCGCCGCCCTCTTCGCTCTCAATGGGCAAACCTTTTGTTTCGTGACGTGTTACTCGCCATTTGGGACAATCCATGCTGGGCGCCGGTTCATTGGCCCATCACGCGTCATGAGTATCCTTGTGTGGAACGCCCGAGGGCTTGGCAACGCTCAGACTACACGAGCATTGAAACACATGATCAAATCAAGGAGACCGGGAGTGATGTTTCTTATTGACACAAAGCAAACGATCAAGCAAAATGAGGGCATAAAGAGGAAATTGAAAGTGGCAGAGGGTCTTAGTGTTAGCCGTGTGGGCCTTGGCGGGGGCCTTGCATTACTCTGGTTTGAAGGTATAAATGTGACTCTTCGCGCTTATTAGATGGGACATATTGACACCTAGAGTTAGGGACTAGGGTAGGGACGCTTCCATTTCACGGGTTTCTATGGAAATCCAGTGGCATCTATGAGGGCTCAATCATGGGAATTGCTTCACCGTTTGCGGGACTCTAGTAGCGAACCCAGGTTGCTGGCTGGGGACTTTAATGAGGTGGTGAGCGGTGGTGAGTACAAAGGACGCCGTTTCAGGCCCTCAACGGCAATGGTTGATTTTCGTGGGTTATTAGAGGATTGCGGTTTGACCTCTAATCGGTTTACTGGGTATAAATTTACTTGGAACAATGGTCGGCCTTGAGAGGATAACGTTCAGTTGCGTTTGGACAGAGCAGTGATTAATCAGGCCTTTTTACAGAATTTCCCAGGTACGTTAACTCATCATCTGTCTTCTTTGGTTTCTGATCACTCACCAATACTTGTTTTGCTGGAAGTGAGAGGTATTAAGGCTAGGCAGGCCAAGCGCTTTCATTTTGAAGAGATTTGGACCACAGCTGAGGGAAACATGGAGGTTGTAAAAGAGGCGTGGTGTGGCACTGGCACGGTTCAACAAAAACTGCTACATTGTCAGGGGGAGTTATTGAAATGGGATAAGGAGACAGTTGGGAATTTGACGGTCAAAATTCGGGAGGTCCAATCCAAGATTGATGGGCTCTCGAGGGGTGTCGGCGTGGTTCAGAGGCATGATATCCATTGGGCTCTCGAGAGAGAGTTAGACAGGCTGCTGGAAAAAGAGGAGGTAAACTGGTAACAGCGTGCTCGTGTCTCCTGGATTAAAAATGGTGATCGTAACACAAAGTTCTTCCATGCTTGTGCCAATATGAGGGGTCAGCGTAATCACATAAGAGGTGTCCTCGACCAGAATGAGAGATGGTGTCAATCGGATATGGAGATTGGGGATGTGTTTTGTAGATATTTCAAGGACCTTTTCGAGTCAGGAGGAGTACATGAGATGGATGAGATCCTAGGGGTGGTGCAACCAAAGGTTACGAGCTCACAAAATAGGGCCTTGGTGCAGACTTTCACTCGTGAGCAGGTTGAGAAGGCTTTGTTTCAGATTGCCCCCACAATGGCCCCGGGATTGGATGGCATGTCGGCTCTCTTCTACCAACGTTATTGGGAAATTGTAGGGGATAAAGTGATTGAGTTCTGTCTCCAGGTTCTTAATGATGGAGCTTGTGTGCGAGATATCAATGTTGCCCTAATTGAGCTAATCCCAAAGGTCCCTCATCCCAAACAGGTCACTGAATTCATACCAATCAACCTTTGTTCTGTTTTGTATAAGATTATCTCCAAAACGATCGTTAATAGACTGAAGAATTTAATGCCATCTGTCATTTCAGAGTTCTAGAGTGCGTTTGTGCCTTCCCGACTTATTTCATACAACACTATAGCTGCTTTTTAGAGCATTCATGCCATAAGAAGGAGGGGGAAAGTGAACTAAAAAAGCTGGTCCTCAAACTTGACATGTCTAAGGCCTATGATAGGGTGGAGTGGAATTTTGTAGCTGCAATGATGCGTCATTTGGGGTTTTGTGAGCAGTGGATTAGTCTAGTTATGGCTTTTGTGACAATTGGCCCTACATCTCCCAGTAGGGGACTCCGCCAGGGTGACCTGACCCTCTATCACCCTATCTCTTCTTGTTTGTGTTGAGGGCTTGTCTACACTGCTATCCCAAGCTTAGTTTAGGAAATTGATACGTGGCGTCAAGGAAGCCCCCTGTGCCCCCTCTTATCAAATTTATTTTTTGCAAATGATAGTATGCTCTTTTGCAATGCCCACTTGTCAGAATGTTAGGCCTTTCTTCAGATTTTACATTGCTATGAGCGAGCCTCCGGTCAGAAGGTTAATTTTGAGAAATCTGCAGCATGCTTCAGCCCCAACACATACCAAATTACCAAACATCTGATTGCCTCCATGCTTGGGGTTCGTTTTGTTGATTTCCATGAACGTTATTTGGGGTTGCCGACGTTGGCTAAGAGAAGTAAACAAAAGATGTTTAATCATGTAAGGGATTCCTTGTGGTCTAAACTTGATGTGTGGAATACTAAACTGCTATCAGCGGCTGGAAAGGAGGTCCTCATTAAGGCAGTTGCCCAGGCTATTCCCACATATTCAATGACTATTTTTCACTTACATAAGGGTTTGTGTCAGGAGTTGTCATCCGCCATTGCCAAGTATTGGTGGGGACGGGAAGGCAGGAGGGGTATTCATTGGATGGAGTGGCAAAAGTTGTGCCAACCGAAGTGCCTAGGAGGGCTGGGTTTCAAAATTTTCGAGGCTTTTAATCGAGCAATAGTGGCGAAGCAGGTGTGGCGCCTCATGGAGCCGCCTTACACTTTGGTGTCTAAGATGCTTAAGGCTCGGTATTATCCCAAGAGTGATGTGCTTAAGGCAGATTTGGGATCCAATCCATCGTTTGTATGGATTGCGATAATGTGGGATCGTGAAGTTGTAAATGATGGGCTTCGTTGTAGAGTGCGGGATGGTAAGAGTATATTGGTGTTCCAAGACAAATGGGTTCCCAAGCACTCACTGTATCGGCCATAGTTCATGGGCCTTTTACCCTAGGACATGAGGGTTATGGAGCTATTTTCGGCCTAGGGCGGCTGGAATGTTGACCTGATCTCTCAGGCTTTCGACGATGAGGATGTGGAGGCGGTCCTCACCATTCCTTTGGGACTACTAAGACGTAGTATGGATGGACTATTTTAGGGCTTTACTAGGAATGGAGTGTATAATGTGAAGTCTGGTTATCAAGTAGCTTTGAATCTATTTCATGCCCAACAAGGAGTGGAGGCTAGCTCTTCTAGTATGGAGGTCCTTACTAGGTTTTGGAAGGAGGTGTGGCATCTTCGGGTGCCAAACCGAGTCAAAGTCTTTTTATGGCGGGCTTGCCATGATATTCTGCCAACAACTGCAAACCTTCACAGGAGGAGGTTGTTACCGAGCCCTCTATGGGCTAGGTGTGGGAAGCAGATGGAGACCACCATTCATGCGGTGTGGGGTTGCAAAACAAGCTGGATGGTGAGGTCTATGATTGGATGATGCCTTAGCTTTGAAATGGAAGAGGTCTCGTTTGCTTAGTTGCTTCTTAAAGCATGCAAAGTATTGAAACAAGACAAAGTTGAGGAACTTGGGTGGGGTTTTTGGGCGGCTTGGAACTTGAGAAATAAGGTAATTCATAGGGCACAAATGGTCAACATTGAGAGGTCAGTAGAAGAGCTGCTGGAACAACAAAAGTTGTTTAGGGATACATTGCATCGCTGTGTCCAAGCCCCTCCTAGCAGTCCGATTAAGTGGGAGAGACCTCCAACATGTTGTTTGAAATTGAATTGTGATGTTGCATCGTAGGCCGTGGGACGTTTGAGAGGTATTGGAGTGATCATCTTAAACCATTAGGTATAAGGAACGTAGTTGGAGATCGATACTCTTATAGATGTTAAGGTTTTAATAGTTGCTTAAGTAAAAAGTGAGAAATGGTATCATCACTGAATCTGAGTAAGTGCGTGAAGGATTACGAAGAGACAAAAAATGAAAGAAGAAGCTGAATAAGAATTCTAGCTCATTCATAATACTAACACGCACAGTTCTTACAAGAGACCCAATTACATAAAACCCCAAGGTCACGTTTAGTAAGTAGAATTGGATTAGATAGGATAACTCTAATTCTTCAAATTTAATGTATTTTGAATGTGAAAATGGATGCAGTTGCCTTGTAAGAGGATTAGATAGTATTAAACATACAAGGAAACTTACTTTTCTAATCATATTATTTTAAGGGGATTGGATTATACAAGTTTTCTACGCCCCTAATCCTCTTACAAAGAAAACACATACATTTTTACATTTGAAATACATTGAATTTGATGAGTTATCATTTCCAATACATTTTGAATGTAAAAATGGATGCAGTTGCCCAATAACGCTACGGGCATCACCTACAATCCCGCTTTTTGTATCCCACCACATATGGGGCACGATGTGCCAATCCACGTCATTCTTTTTTAAACATCTATCTAAAAATAAAAATTAAATAAAAAAAAAAAATTAAATAAAAAAAAAAAGATATTTCCTGATTATTTTATAATTTGTTCATAAATCCTAAGAATTTCATTCTGCATCTAATCATCTTCTTCCCCAAAATATGTATTTTCCATTAGCTGTATGTATATGATGAGACAGTGAGACATGGTTGAGATCTGCTCTACGGATCTACTCTTTGATGTAGGTATATTTCATCTCTGATAAAGGTTCAATTGCATGGGGATTTGAGTGCCAGCATCCATTCTTTTTGTTACTATGTCGAGGTGCAGTCATTTTTCTTCTTTCAAAGCCCTTTGTGGATGAAATGTTATGTGGCCGAAAAATTCATCGGTTTTTTTAATTTTCTTATTAATTATTATTTTTTTGGGTAATATATAGCTAGCAAAACTATAATAGCGAAAGCAATACCAGTTAAAAGAAGGAAAATGATTATGCCACTCAATTTTAGATATATTTTTTTGAAACAATTAAGAAACAATAAGGAAATATATTTTTTTGTTTTATTTATCTTTTTATGTTTGAATTTTTTTTTTTTTGAGATAAGTAATTAAAAAAAATAACGTGGATTGTTACGTGATTCACCACATCTAGTCCTCGTACCACTATTGAATTTTATCAACTAATAGCTAGCTCATGGTGACATCTGGAAATTAGCTGTTTAACCACAGTAACAAACCTAATGCATTCAGCAGAGACACATTTTAACTACTTATAACAACTTCTAACAACCTGCTATCTCTATCAACCATAATATAATCAGTACCAATCAGACCTGTTAGCACTTTATTTTCTAACAAAAAAAGGTAAGAGAGCATAGTAAAAAGAAAAAAGTAAAATGTAAAATGTAAACTCAATCAGGCTAAAAGTAAAAACAAAGGTATTTTAGAATACCTCATCTTGTTGATATATATGCATACATATATATATATATATATATGGGAGGTGTCATTTCGAAACTGGGACCTGCTGGATTGCAAAAGAACCACAAGCCAAGCAGACCACCAAATCCGGACATTGAACTTCTTTGTGTAACTGTATATTATCGAGAAAGCTCCCAAGCTCTGCTCTACATTGTCCTCTGTAGGAACTTTTTCTTTCCTAATGTCAATTGTTGTTCTATAGGCTAAGTTGGTACCTTCGATGCTTTGATTTTTGGGTTATTTCTCAATAGTTTATATTTTGTAATAGATTCATACCTAATTTTTTAAATATTACAATTACTCTTTTATGTTCTTCAAAACACGACAACTTAGCTCCTCTGTTAATTATTCCGTTAAATTTTCTATTAAATACTGATGTGAAGTAAATTGGATTCACCATTTAATTTAAATGGGTGAAAAATAAGCGTCACGTGTCAAAAATAATCATAAATTAATTTAAAAAATTAAAAACTAATTTATTAAAAAATAAAACAGAAAAAAATCAAAAAAAAAAATCAACCCAAACACCCGAGCTCCAACACCCATTTTTCTTGAATTCGAAACTCTGCGTGGTTGTTGTTGTGGTGTCGAAAATGGAGTTGGCAAACAAGTTAAAAGAGTAGTTCTATGGTTTCTAAGTTGAAAATACATCTAAGCAATAAAATGAACGATTTCAACTTCCTTCTTCACAAAAATGTCCATTCAAAGCTCTAATCCTTTTGTTATACATCATCCAATCTAACTAAGGGTGAGGGTGAGATGGAGGGGAGACTGTGGATGAGCAACTATTTTTTTTTTTCTGGAATTTCTGGAAAGAGTATAAATATCTGTGAATATTTCATCACTAAAGGTGATGAACCCCTTTGGTGACGAATTTCCTGATGAACGGCGTCAAGAAAAGAATGCTATTCATCACAAAACTTCGGTGCCGAAGGTGTTCTTCACCATCAGTGACCATTTCATAGATATTCTTATTTTTCCAGAAATTCCAGAAAATCCAGAAAATTAGAAATGATTCGGGTTCTGTTATGGGATTCTGATTCGAGAAACCTCATGAGGCTTCAAAGCACGTATCCCGCGATTTAGGTTACGAAATTCAGATTTCAAAATTCAAAAACTCAAGAATTCAAAGCTCAAGTGTTGGGGTTGATTTTTTTTTTTTCTGTTTTGTTTTAAGAACTGATAATTGCATTAATACAAAGAAATAAGTCTAAATCTCCATTATAATAAATAGCAAACTCTATCCAGCCAGGGAAGGAAGCAGAATTCACTACTTCGTATTTCTGTTACTGCAAAAATACCACTTCACGCAAGGAAGGAACCACGCAGAGTTTCGAATTCAAGAGAAATGGGTGTTGAAGCTCGGGTGTTTAGGTTGAATTTTTTTTTTAAATGTTTTTCTGTTTTATTTTTTAATTTTTTAAATTAATTTATGATTTTTTTGTCACATGATGCTTATTTGTCACCCATTTAAATTAAACGGTGGGTCCCATTTACTCCACATAAGCATTTAACAGAAAATTTAACGGAATAATTAACGGAGATGCAAGTTGTCGTGTTTCGAAGAGCATAAAGGGTAATTGCAATATTTAAAAAGTCAGGTATGGATCTGTTACAAGGTGCAAACCACAGGGTAATAAAGTGTAAGTTGCCCTTGATTTTAAAAGAGAACCAGTTAATGGAGAATCATTGCGAGAATTGAACCTAGAACTAGTCGAATGCATGCCGAACTTGTGAACGCCCTAACTACTAGGCTAACATGTTGTAGTTAAGTTGCTACCTTTGATTGATGGTATACTTGTAGACAATTTGAAGATCATTTCCTTTTTATTTTTCTTTTTTATACTCAAACTCATTTCTTAGATTTTTTTTATTTTTCATTTCCTTTATATTTTTATTTTTTATACTCAAATTCATTTCTTAATTTTTTTTTTGATACAATGATATTGGAAAAAGAGGATTACAATATATATATATATATATATATTGGGTATCGACCTCGCTCACGAGAGTCGAATCCGAAACCTTTCACATAATGTATGAAAAAGAATATCACTAGGCCACAAAGGCGGAGCATGGCATGGGCTATGGCACAGGGCTGAGTTTTGTGGTAAAAAAAAAATAGATATATATATATATATATATATATATATATATATAATTAAGTAAAAAGGCAATTTAGCATAGCCTAAAATATTAAGTCATAGGAAAAAATATATATATTAATAACTCTATCCTAATCTGATTTCTTTCCTAATAAAACAAGGGTTTAATATTAAGAGTCATAGGAAAATAAATATATTAAGAATTTTATCCTAATCTAATTTCTTTCTCACTAAAATAATGATTTTTTTTCACCCACGCTAATATTTAGGCAATAGCAAGGGTTTTATTTTTGCACGTATGCTTAAACTATTTATGGAGAAACTAGGTAAAATTACAAATTTTGAGATTTTAGAAGTATTTATAGCTTTAGGAACCATTTTATTAATATTTTTTTGTTAAACCTTCTTGTTGAGTTCTGTTTAAAATTCAGCCTAAACTTGTTACCATGTCTAGATAAAGTTTTTTTTTCCTAAATATGACGTACTAGGTCTAAATGCAATTAGTTTTGACTAAAAGAAATTTAGCCCAGTGCTGTATAGACTCCTGGCTCCGCCATTGCTAGGTCATAACACTATGTGGTCATTTCTTAGTTTTATATAAGAAAATTATTTTATAGAGCAAGAAAAGTCATAAGTAGGCATAAATGATAAAACTCAACAACAACAAAATATATAGTCTTCATTATTTATAAATAGAATTTAATTTTTTTTTAAATAAAAATAAATACCACTAAATTGTATTTATTTAAAATTATTTTTATTTTTAATTTTATGCACGATTATCTGTAGTCTCTTTAATATCTTACCCACCACCCATTTTCTTTCTTTTTGGCACAAACCCACCACCCTTCTTTCACAATTTTTCTTTGCATCCTTCTTTCTACTTCATATTTCCAAAAAAATAAATTAAGATGGGTATCAAACATGCCGAAATCTATGAGATTTAAAGTTACACCTTCCAAATGAAGCGTTGCATTGATATTTCATTACCACGATTTTGAGTTATAAATAAGAATTTGTTTTCTAAACAGGCTCTATTCTAAAGTACTGATTAATCAATTTAAATAGATCAAACATCATGCCAAAAAAATCAAACTGAAACAATAATTGGTCATTTATTTCGAATTTTATGCTTATGGTAATTTATTGATAAAAAGAATAATTAGGGATGGCAATTTCCGACATGACTAGATAAACGATTCGAAACCCACATGAAATTTGTCCCGGTCAAACCGCACATTCAAAATTTCGGGTCAATTTTTACATAACATGTTATGATACGTTTAATAAACGGGTGGGTCCCGTTTAATGACCTATTAACTTGTTTAATCAATGTGTCTATCACTAACTCAATCAATTCTTTCCGGATCTCTCTTCATTTTTTTTTCCTCATTTCTCATCCTCAATTCCAGGCCTGTGTATTGGATGAATCTCCGTTTGTTAAATTGACAATTAGACAGTTTTGGGTGAAAATCTGGAATCCAATCCTGTTTATAGAATGATGCTCTTCGTCGGAGATCGTTTGTAATGCCCCTAAATGGAGCTTTAAAGCTCTCCATGTTTAATTTTTTGAGCGAAATCGGAGATATGGGAATAAATTCCGGATCGTATTTTGGGAATTCTCTAGAAGTCATGTTTAACCAGTGAGCAGAGGAGTAAAAAAGTAGGGGGCAGAATCTTAGAAATCTGACGAAAATCCAACATACTACTTAAGAGAAAGCTATTAATTTCTTCAAACATTTGTTGGATTGTTGGCAAAATCGTAAAACTCTGCCAGTCATAAAGGAAGTTATACATTTTTCTAATGCTCTGATTTTTTTTTCAAGATACAAAGAAAGAAGGCATCTTTTTTCTGCCAGTCACCAAGAAATTATTTTGTTTTTGACATAAAGAAAACAAATCAAAAGAGAGGAAGAACAAGGAAATAAGGATTCAGAGAAGAAGAAGGGGGAGAGGATTTGCTGTTTATTATGGTGTGTTTAAAATCAGATAAAATTATTTTTAGCCGTTGGATTGCTTTTAAATGGCTGAGATTAAAAGCTTCGGTCATATATGCTAATGAAATGTCTCTTTTTCCCTCAACTATTCACTCACGTGTCTTTTTCTCACGTTTCCGTTTGATTTTTTTACGGAGGGACTAACTCAACTATTATGGTAAAATTCAAGGACAGGGATCATAATATTGAAGTTTAGAGACGATTACTAAAATTATGATAAAATTCATGGATGGTTACTCCAATTTAGCCATTTAATTTTTAGGGTATATAACATAAATTCATAAAGTTAGAATGTCAAATAGTTTAAATATATTAAATAAGTCATAGGTTAATTGGGTTTCGAACACGACATTTTTTATTAAATGGGATACACGGATTACCTGGTTCATTAACAGGTCGAGTTCAAGTTGAGCATCCTTGACACGATTATTAAACGGGTCGGATTCATATTTGAGTAAAACAGAGTTCATGACATGACACAAAGCTGACATGACCCGACCCATTGCCAACCCTAAGAATAATATAATACAAAAACAAAAACTCAGCCCTAAAAGCTAGATAATGTACATGGATAAAATACCTTCAGTGACTAAATTTAACAAATGCCAAATCGATTGGGAGGGAATCCTGCCCAATTAATTTACTACGAAAATCCATATGCATCAGCATAGCCAAATGACACAACAAACCCACAAAGGGGCTAGACGATTCCCCAAACTGACTAAAAACCCCACTAAAGGGAACGAACACCATACTTAAAAAAAAAATTAAAAAAAGACTATCCAAAATGCCTCCTCTCGAAGATCTCGCATCCTCGAAGCTTTATCATCAGCATCGCCGCTGCATCTTCCAAATTGAATGAAATAGATGCCATGGACCAGCATAGTAGATCTGACAGATCTGCACAAATCAGCAATGATCGCTTATCCAGACCACGAGAAAATTTATAATTGAGAGGGATTGGATCAAGCAGATAGGAAAGCAAGGTGGGAAGGGAAATGGAGGCGGAGGTAGAACAACATAAGCCAACAGATGAAGGAGATCAAGTCGGATCTAAGGTCAATTTTTGAGGAATACCTTGTTTAACTGCCGGATATTTATTCTGCACCGTAACCGGTAGTCAATACACCGGCGTACTCCAAGGCGATACACTCAGTCGAATCAATCCCAAATCCACTAGGTCCTACCATTGAGTCTTCAATTCCTTCATCACAAGTTGGGTACCCAGAAGAAGCTCTATGGTGAACTAAAGCTGCCGGTAAGGTGGCAACCCCGGAAGATCCTCCGAAAAACAAACACAGAAACTCATTCACCATAGGAATATCCTCTAACCTCAATAGAGTATCCCGAGAATCGATCATGTGAGCTAAATATCCCTCACCACCTTTCCTCAATAACTTCTCAGTTGTCAAAGTCGATATCACTCCCTAGGGAAGCACCCTACGGTCTCCCTGAAAAGTAAGTTCCGGTAAACCTGGACTCCAAAATATCACCCTCTTGTCGAAACAAGCAATGGAGGCATGACGGGTGGTTAACCAATCCATCCCCGGAATCACATCAAAATCATAAATGTCCAAGGGGATTAAGTCTGCCTCCAACTCATGACCTCCCACTACCACTAGACAACTGCGTATTACTAGGTTCGCACCTCGCATAACTCCGGTGGGGGTGCTAATGCCCATGTCCCAACCAATCGGTGACAATTCCCTATTGGCAAAAAGTGTAAAACCCCGAAAAATAAAAGAATGTGTAGCCCTGTGATCTATCAAAACTCGAACATGATCAAAAATAGACAACGCACCAGTAACCACCTCTAGTGCAGCTTGAGCCTCTTGCTGTGTCATAGCAAAAACTCGAGCCTGTGTACCAGAAGATCGACCACGACCCTTATGTCTCCCACTGGCCCTGCTGGCCCACTGGACTGGGTCTGGCTCCCTATTGCCGTACCATATGTCTATACCGCTTTCTAACTCTATTCAGCAGCATCTCGGCCCAAAGAACTACTGCCCAGATGATGTGGACATTATCTCTTAAAATGGCCAGTCTCAATGTCCCAAACCTCAATAGTACATCTACTCCATAACAACCTAATCATTGCCCGACCCAACAAATCCAAGGTCTGCCCAAATTAACTCAACCACTTAATCTTGCATCTCCTATCCACTATGCACTCTCCGCCTCCCTCAATACTAGGCCGCTGACGAGACAAACGTCTCGGAGGCATCTCGCTGATAAGAACCACTAAAATAATCTGCACACAAGTGTGCAGTCTGCAGGAAGTTAAAGCTAGAGCTCTGATACCAAATTGATAGGACTTTTCCCGAATTTCACCTCGAAAACGTGAAAGGCCCTTCTCCCGTTTAACAGCCTTTGACAACAAAAGTTAACACCTGAAATACCCTTATTTCTTTAGAAACATCGAATGGAAAATTTACTGGGACTCCAACAGAACCTCCCCTGTATTTGATTGACCTTCACCCACCTGTCAAACGAACGACAGACCAGTAGTTCACAAACTACCCCGAAGGACCTCCTCCACAAGCCAAACAAAATAACTAACGTGTCACCCTAGTGTGAACCATCAAAAACTCGTCAATCTGGGTCACCGCCCACACTACCCACTGACCCTGATGACGAAAGTACCCTTGACACGTCTCAGGCATTGGTTACACTTCGTGACCGTAAGATTTGATACAATTCAATATTCAAGACTTGGTTGAATTAAGACCCACTAATTTTACCGCGAGCTGTAACTCGATATCCCGGCTCTTCCCAAGCCATGGTTCAATATTCCGGCTCTTTCCGAGCCACAGTCCAATCCTCCCTACCATATCTCACATCTCCCCGGTGTATGATAGAATCCATCCTGACATACCTCATACCTCTTATCCTACATCAGGGTCAAAACTCAAACCACAATTTCGGTCTGAAACACTAAAATAAATTATTAGCTGGGTCTACGCACCAACTATATAACCTCGAGCGAAGCCCGATATCCATATTCCAAAGTAATATCCTTGTCAATACTAAACCAAAAATATAATAAATCACTCTTACTTCGAGAGATGCATAATGAAAAAACATTCGATAATCCATTTAAACCTTAAGCATTAGTTTCTGAGCATCAAAAGGGCGATAATATATTCCTAATGATGTCTCTCAATTCCCACCACCCACAATCGGTGGTATGACATAATACAGAGAAATACAGAGAAATACCCAGCCCGCTCACAGTACATCCAAAGTTACCAACTCAAGGAAACCCTAGTCCCAAGGAACCCTTGGCATACCGATAACCAAGCTCCCTTGACCCCCCGAGCCAAAACTCGCCCCGTGGTCAACCAATACAGCTGAGATTACTCAAACGAGACTCCAAACGGACTCCAATGGCCTCAAAATCGCCAAAAACTGGTCTGGAATGTTCCAAGACCTTTGACAAGCGCCGTCGTGGGTCAGAAAACGACTCCACGCGCCGCCACCCTCCGGAAGAAGGTCGACGGCCACCCCACGCGCTGGCAGAAGAGTGGACCACGCGCCACACGGCCCCACGCGCGTCTAAACTGTCAGGACCCGTCCCAAATTTCCCCTCGAAACTCGGGAAGAACCCTGATCCCGTCTGACAACCTAAGGAAAGGTTCCCAAAATACCCTTCAATCCTTACAAATTATAATAATAATAAATACTTTCACATGTCAGACAAGGGATTTAAGCACTCAATAATTCCCGTAAATAATGACCAATCAAATACAATATAATATCAGAGCGTCTAAGTAGGATCAAGAGTAAAATTTAGATATCCTACTCAAATATAATTACACAGCGCAGTCGAAGTACTAATGCCTCTGCCTCGAGATCAGTGTTCGCGTCAACTCTACTCAACAGCCTGAAGGGGGTTTAAACACAAAAGTTGTGAGTGGACAAAAATAATCATTTATAAATTGTTTTCCAAGAAATACCTTTCTTCCCCTCCATTTATAAAACCATGCATGCATAACATAAAACAATTTATGATACTAAAACATTATATGTAAATCACCAAAAATTCCCATTTCTCCTTAAAACCACTTAATTGGACTCACATAAAATATGTATAATGAAAATACCTCGTGATCCACAATTTGGTTTGAAAACTCTCTTCAAAAGAGTTAAAAATCATTTATAAATTCAATCTGGACACATAATATCTCAAATTCACTGTTCCCGACATATCCACAACACACCAGGGTATCCCTTGAGATGTGTTAAAATCTGTACAACAATTCTTTGTACTATCTGTACTATGCATAGAAAGTCTCGCGACCCGGCGGAGCAAGACCCCTCAACACCAAAGTCCGAGCCCTCAACAACCAGCGGAGCAAGACCCCTCAACACCAGTCAGAGCAACAGTAACCATCGGGACAGGAACCAGTGAACCAAATCCATACTTCGAAATCTTTGTTTCTTGGCCTAAGCCAAATTCTTTGCAATATCATTTTATGGCCAAAATCGGTAAAATCATAATTACGGGTCTCAACCCAAATCACATGCTCAAATAGTTACCACTTCAAAACGATATCAAAATCAAGTATAAAAATCAGGCCATTTCTCAAAACACACTTTCACTGAAATATTCGAAAACTTGTGTCCAGCATCATTTCTAAATTCCAGAAATTCTTTGCACCCATACATAACAGTATTTAAATCAAAGATACATTTATGCATGCATTATAGTTTATAAACCAAAAGTCCACTCACAAACCTGTTGAAGCAAGCTCAATCCCGAACTGTACGCTCCCCTGAAATTCCTGGAGCAGTATCGCCTGTCCAAATCAATAATCGGGATTACCAGCTAATAATAAGAACCTTAAATATAATCCCCCTAAACCCCGGGAAGTCTAACTATGCTGGCCTAGAAAACGCAGCAACTTTAAAATGCCCAAAACAACCCCTAAACGACGTCCGATCGACTCAAAACTTGCGCCAACAGGTCCGAAATGTCAAAAACTAGCTGTCACGCGCCACCGTGACCTCAGACTCGGCCCCACACGCCACCATGCACCGACGGAAGGTCAGAACACGCGCCCACGCGCCGCCACGCGCCCTCACGTGCCGGTCACGCGCCTGCTACAGTACCCACGCGCCTGGACTGGTCCAACCCGGCCCAACTCGGCCTGACCCGATCTAACTCGACCCGACCGGTTCACTCAACCCGACCGGTTCAACTCGACCCGACCGGTTTAACTCGACCCGACCGATCACTCGACCCGACTGGTTTACTCGACCCGATCGGTCATCGGCGACTCGCCGGAGAAGACGACCGGCTGCCGGCGCCGCCGTCTGGTTTCCGCCGGAATCATCCATTTCCGGCCGAAACTTCAAGCTTTCCAACTTCCTCCAAACTCAACCATTTTTCACAAATTTTATGTCTAAATCTATCTACTCGAACCCAGGAATCCAAATATGACCTCAAAACCACAAACACTTACCTGTGCTAGCCGGAAAATCGATCGGAAGATCCGAAACTTCCTACACTCGGTTCGGCTTCCCCCGTGGTCCTTTCCTTCGTTGGTTGGCACGGTTGTGATCGTGGGAAGGAGTAGAATATGATTAGTTGATCAAAAATGGAAGTTTGAGCCTTGAATCAAAAGTTGACTTTGCGGGTTTTTGGGTTAGTTTTCGCACGGTTTCGGGTTCGATGGTTTGTGTATGTTTCAGAGAGAGAGATGACTGTTAAAGGAGATGAAGATGAAAATGAAATGAAGATGAGACAATGATTGGGTTAAAATATCTACCCCAAGTCAAAAATTACCAAAATACCCCTATCAATCTAGACACGTAACTTTCGTCCAAGAACTCCGTTTTCTGCGTGCCGCCTGTCTACAAACTCGTGAGTTCGTGACCTATGCAACGGTATCCAAAATAGCACCAAAAATATCTCGAAACAAAATTTGACTTTCACGCCCCTTAATAAGCAAGGGTAAAATCGTCATTTACATAAATAATTTACGCAAATTCAATAATTGAAATTCCGGGTTGTTACAATCTACCCCCCTTAAGAAATTTCGTCCTCGAAATTCAACTCTACCCTTGGAAAAAATGAGGATATTGCGCTCGCATTAGTTCCTCGGTTTCCCACGTGTCTTCCTCCACGTTATGATTCCACCATAACACTTTAACTAGAGGAATACTCTTTCTGCGCAGCACCTTCTCCTTCCAATCCAAAATTTTCACTGGTTGCTCCTCAAAGGTCAAATCATCCTTCAGCTCAAGTGGCTGCTATTCCAATACGTGAGACTCATCAAATAGATATTTCCGGAGCAAAGATACATGGAAAACATTATGAACTCTGGATAATTCCGATGGTAAAGCAAGACGATATGCCACTGGTCCTATCCTCTCCAAAATCTCATACGGACCAATGTAGCGAGGACTCAGTTTCCCTCATCTACCAAAACGTACCACTCCCTTCCAAGGAGATAGTTTCAAGAACACCCAATCACCTACCTCAAACTCAAGGTCTCTGGTTCGACGGTCTACATAGCTCTTCTGGTGATCCTGAGCTGTCGTCAACCTTTCTCTGATGATTCTTATCTTTTCCTCAGTCGTATCCACCAACTCTGGTGTTAATAGTTTCCTTTCACCCACTTCGTTCCAGCATAACGGTGTCCTGCACTGCCTCCCATACAGTGCCTCGAAAGGAGACATCCCAATACTCGACTGATAACTATTATTATAAGCAAATTCCATCAGAGCCAGGTATGAATCCCAGTTCCCTTTAAACTGCAGTACACAAGCTCTCATCATATCCTCCAAAACCTGGATTGTCCTCTCAGACTGACCATCCGTCTGAGGATGAAAAGCTGTACTAAAATGCAAGGTAGTGCCAAAAGCCTTCTGCAAACTCCGCCAAAACCTGGAGGTAAATCTAGGATCCCTGTCCGAAACAATTGACTCTGGAGTCCCATGTAGCCGTATGATCTCATCAACGAACAATTTGGCATACCGACTGATCCGAAAATCTTCCCGCACTGGCAAGAAATGTGCAGACTTCGTGAGTCTATCAACAATTACCCATATCCCGTCATGTCCCTTCTGTGTCCTTGGAAGTTTATACACAAAATCCATCGTAATGTGATCCCACTTCCATTCCGGAATAGGTAATGGTTAAAGTGTCCCATATGGTTTCTGCCTCTCTGCTTCCACTTGCTGACATGTCAGACATCTACTCACAAACTCAGCAATTTCCCTTTTCATCCCAGTCCACCAATAGTATTTCCTTAGGGTATGATACATCTTGGTACCTCCTGGATGCATAGCATAAGCCGAACTATGAGCCTCATCAAGAATTTCCGTCTTTAGCTCCAGCTCATTCAGTACGCACAACCGACCATCCCAAACCAAGGCTCCATCATCCCTAAGTGCATAGTCTTGCATGTTTCCAGCCTCCAACTCCATCCGGATAATGCACAATGTAGGGTCCTGGAGTTGAGCCTCAATAATCCGATCAATCAGAACAGGCCTCACATGGAAACTAGCCAATAAAGCCCCCTGGTTATCCATGTCCAGTACTATCCCTGCTCTACGGAACTCTACAAGTAACGGTAGGTAGACTGTATGCAAATGGGCCAAAGAACCCATGGATTTCCTGCTCAATGCATCCGCTACAACATTGGCTTTCCCTGGATGGTACTCTATAGTACAATCATAATCCTTTATTAGCTCAAGCCATCTTCTCTGCCTTAGATTCAGGTCTTTTTGGGTGAAGATCCGACACGTCTCCCCGTATAAATAATGTCTCCATATTTTCAGTGCATGCACCACTGCAACTAACTCCAAATCATGTGTGGGGTAATTCAACTCATGGGGTTTAAGTTGTCTAGAAGCATATGCTATCACCTTTCCATGCTGCATCAACACGTAGCCTATACCCCGCAATGATGTATCACTATACACCTCGAATCCCCCAGTCTCATCAGGAAGGGTTAATACAGGAGCAGAAGTCAACCTCCTCTTCAGCTCTTGAAATCCCTGTTCATAATCAGCTCCCTAGTCAAACTAGACTCCTTTCATAGTCAACCGAGTCAATGGGCCTGCTATCGTAGAAAATCCTTCTACGAACCGTCGATAATATCCTGCCAAACCCAGAAAACTCCTCACCTCTGTCAATGTCCTCGGTTGCTCCCAGTTTGCCACTGCCTCAACCTTTTGGGGATCTACGCTGATACCCTCAGCCGAAATCACATGACCTAAGAATCCAACTTCTGTCAACCAAAACTGGAATTTACAGAACTTGGCAAACAAATGCTTTTTCCTAAGCATATTCAGCACCAACCTTAAGTGCTTCTCATGTGCCTTAGCACTCCTCTAATACACCAAGATGTCATCAATGAACACAATCACAAACCGATCCAAATACTTTTGGAACACCCTGTTCATCAAATCCATAAATGCTGTTGGGGCATTGGTCAACCCGAAGGGCATCACCAGGAACTCATAATGACCATAACGAGTCCTGAAAGCTGTTTTCTGAACATCCCCTTCTCTGATCCTCAACTGATGGTACCCGGATGGAAGGTCAATTTTCGAAAAATATCTTGCCCCCTTAAGTTGATCAAACAAATCATCTATCCTTTGCAGAGGATACTTATTCCGCACCGTAGCCCTGTTTAGCTACCGATAGTCGATACACAATCTCTGACCACCATCTTTTTTCCTCACAAATAACACTGGTGCACCCCAAGGTGAAACACTTGGGCGAATAAATCCAATATTCTCCAAATCCTGCAACTGAGTCTTCAACTCTCACAATTCTACCGGTGCCATTCTGTACGGTACCTGTGAGATAGGTTGAGTACCTGGTAAAAGCACTATGGTGAATTCAATCTCCCGGTGAGGTGGCAATCCCGGAAGATCATCTGGAAACACATCAGAGAACTCACTCACCACTGGAATATCCTCCACTCTCATCGGAGTATTCCGAGAATCAAACACATGAGCCAAGTAACCCTCACAACCTTTCCTCAACAATTTCTCAGCGGTCAAAGCTGATATCACTCCACAGGGTAGTACCCTACGATCTCCCCTGAATGTAAATTCCGGTAAACCTGGACTCCGGAAATCCACTCTCTTGTCATAACAATCAATAGAGGCATGGTGCATAGTCAACCAATCTATCCCCAGAATCACATCAAAATCAAAAATATCTAAGGGGATTAAATCTGCCTCTAATGCATGACCTTCTACTAAAACTAGACAACTACGAATCACGACATTCGCCACTAACATATTCCCAGTAGGAGTACTAATACCCATGTCCCAACCAATCGGAGACAATTCTCTATCAGCAAACAATGTAAAACCCCGAGAAATAAAAGAATGAGTCGCCCATATATATTGTAGCCACTAATCTCTGGGCTTTCTCAATGTCCGAACCTTCAGTAGTAGTCCTACTCTGAAGTACAGAAGTCAAAGTTTGGCCCAATTGTTCTAGTGTTTGCCTCATATCAGGCTTCACTGCAGGTTCATGCGTGTCCCCAATATTTTCAGACTGTTGACGGAACTCGCGTCTCGGAGGCATTACGCTGAAAAGAACTATAACTCATCAATACCAAAATAATTGTACACTAAGTGTACGGTCCACAGGAATTTAAACCTAGTGCTCTAATACCAATTGTCAGGACCCGTCCCAAATTTCCCCTCGAAACTCGGGAAGAACCCTGATCCCGTCTGACAACCTAAGGAAAGGTTTCCAAAATACCCTTCAATCCTTACAAATTATAATAATAATAAATACTTTCACATGTCAGACAAGGGATTCAAGCACTCAATAATTATCGTAAATAATGACCAATCAAATACAATATAATATCAGAGCGTCTAAGTAGGATCAAGAGTAAAATTTAGATATCCTACTCAAATATAATTACACAGCGCAGTCGAAGTACTAATGCCTCTACCTCGAGATCAGTGTTCGCGTCAACTCTACTCAACAGCCTGAAGGGGGTTTAAACACAAAAGTTGTGAGTGGACAAAAATAATCATTTATAAATTGTTTTCCAAGAAATACCTTTCTTCCCCTCCATTTATAAAATCATGCATGCATAACATAAAACAATTTATGATACTAAAACATTATATGTAAATCACCAAAAATTCCCATTTCTCTTTAAAACCACTTAATTGGACTCACATAAAATATGTATAATGAAAATACCTCGTGATCCACAATTTGGTTTGAAAACTCTCTTCAAAGGAGTTAAAAATCATTTATAAATTCAATCTGGACACATAATATCTCAAATTCACTGTTCCCGACATATCCACAACACACCAGGGTATCCCTTGAGATGTGTTAAAATCTGTGCAACAATTCTCTGTACTATCTGTACTATGCATAGACAGTCTCGCGACCCGGCGGAGCAAGACCCCTCAACACCAAAGTCCAAGCCCTCAACAACCAGCGGAGCAAGACCCCTCAACACCAGTCAGAGCAACAGTAACCATCGGGACAGGAACCAGTGAACCAAATCCATACTTCGAAATCTTTGTTTCTTGGCCTAAGCCAAATTCTTTGCAATATCATTTTATGGCCAAAATCGGTAAAATCATAATTACGGGTCTCAACCCAAATCACATGCTCAAATAGTTACCACTTCAAAACGATATCAAAATCAAGTATAAAAACCAGGCCATTTCTCAAAACACACTTTCACTGAAATATTCGAAAACTTGTGTCCAGCATTATTTCTAAATTGCAGAAATTCATTGCGCCCATACATAACAGTATTTAAATCAAAGATACATTTATGCATGCATTATAGTTTATAAACCAAAAGTCCACTCACAAACCTGTTGAAGCAAACTCAATCCCGAACTGTACGCTCCCCTGAAGTTCCTGGAGCAGTATCGCCTGTCCAAATCAATAATCGGGATTACCAGCTAATAATAAGAACCTTAAATATAAACCCACTAAACCCCGGGAAGTCTAACTATGCTGGCCTAGAAAACGTAGCAACTTTAAAATGCCCAAAACAACCCCTAAACGACGTCCGATCGACTCAAAACCTGCGCCAACAAGTCCGAAATGTCAAAACTAGCTGTCACGCGCCACCGTGACCTCAGACTAGGCCCCACGCGCCGCCACGCGCCCACGCGCCGCCACGCACCCTCACGCGCCGGTCACGCGCCTGCTACAGTACCCACGCGCCTGGATCGGTCCAACCCGACCAAGCTCGGCCTGACCCGGTCTAACTCGACCCAACCGGTTCACTCAACCCGACCGGTTCAACTCGACCCGACCAGTTTAACTCGACCCGACCGATCACTCAACCCGACCGGTTTAGTCGACCTGACCGGTCACCGGCGACTCGCCAGAGAAGACGACCGGCTGCCGGCGCCGCCGTCTGGTTTCCGCAGGAATCCTCCATTTCCGGCCGAAACTTCAAGCTTTCCAACTTCCTCCAAACTCAACCATTTTACACAAATTTTATGTCTAAATCTATCTACTCGAACCCAGAAATCCAAATATGACCTCAAAACCACAAACACGTACCTGTGCTAGCCAAAAAATCGATCGGAAGATCCGAAACTTCCTACACTCGGTTCGGCTTCCCCCGTGGTCCTCTCCTTCGATGGTTGGGAAGGAGTAGAATACGATTAGTTGATCAAAAATGGAAGTTGGAGCCTTGAATCAAAAGTTGACTTTGTGGGTTTTTGGGTTAGTTTTCGCACGGTTTCGGGTTCGATGGTTTGTGTATGTTTCAGAGAGAGAGAGATGACTGTTAAAGGAGATGAAGATGAAAATGAAATGAAGATGAGACAATGATTGGGTTAAAATATCTACCCCAAGTCAAAAATTACCAAAATACCCCTATCAATCTAGACACGTAACTTTCTTCCACGAACTCCGTTTTCCGCATGCCGCCTGTCTACGAACTCGTGAGTTCGAGACCTACGCAACGGTATCCAAAACACCACCAAAAATATCTCGAAACAAAATTTGACTTTCATGCCCCTTAATAAGCAAGGGTAAAATCGTCATTTACATAAATAATTTACGTAAACCAATAATTGAAATTCCGGGTTGTTACATAAACTGTCACGTGGAAATATTCCGTCACTCTGAATATTAGTTATGGTGTTCTATGCCGCTAGGCTCATCTCCAAATTTTGTTTGTACTCACGACTTTGGGTAGATCTAGAAGAGAGAAAAAAGAGGGAGAGTGGAAGAAAGAGGAGAGGGAGAGAAGTGAGAGAAGATGAAGGTGAACATGAAGATGAAGGTGAAGGAGAAGGTAAAGATGAAGATGAAGATGAAGTTCAAAATGTGAGAGTTAATACTTTTTATGATTTCTGGGTTTCTCTCAACTCACCCACATTCCAATATGGATTTTACCCCAAAGCAAAAAGCAAAAGAACAAATATCAAACAATTTGGTTCAACAAAAAAAACCAAAAAAGGACCCAAACATGGAAAAAAGAAAAAGAAATTGAATTTAGCTATTAGTTTCCTCTTAATTCCCACAAATTGGCACCAAATTATTTGCCACTTCGTTAACATTTAATTATTGTTTTAGTTTTCAACAACAAACACCAAAAACTAGGTTCTCATCTTCATTTTCCTCTTCATCTTCATCTTCCTCTTCCTCTTCCTCTTCCTTTTCATCTTGAACTTCATATTGATCTAAATTTGTTGAAGCATAAATCAAACAAGCATGAGAAAATCTCCACGATCCATACAAACAATAAACAAAACAATCAAGGTTAAGGTTGAAGCCCCGTTGGAGTCATTCAACCAAGAATGCTCCGATGCTTAAGTTAGCTTTGAGAGAGAATCTGAAAGAGCTTTAGAAGCGAGGAATGAGTTACCTTTAGAATTGAGGTGAGGCCCTCTATTTAAAGTGGAGACTCATGAGTCATCGAGCATTTTGATTGGTTGAAAGATTTTGTAATTAATAAATAATTATTTTAATAAAATATATTATTTATTAATTGAATTATTAAAAGAATTATTTATTAATTGAATTCTAATAACAATTCATTCTTATTAATTGAATTTTAATAACAATTAACTCTCATTAATTGAATTTTAATAACAATTAATTCTCAAGGAGAATATTATTATTATTGGACAATAATCCGATTAAATAATATATTTAGCGGGTAAATATATTATCTAATGTGTGGACATTTGAGCGCCGCCAATGTCATTAGCACTACAAAAAATAACCTTTTTTCCGAAGGCTAAAAACGGTCGAAAATATCAGTTTTCCATCGGAAATATGCTTTTACGAGGGCAACTGGCCACCGTAGACCATCGTAAAAGCACTTGTCACAAAAGGTGTTTTTCGATGAACCATCGTAAAATCTTCTATTTCTGACAATCCCTAACTTTCGGATATATTTTGTTGCCGTCGTAAAGAATCTTTTTAAAATGAGGAGAACTTTTTCTTGCGACATATTTTATCTGTTTTGTATGCGATGATCTCTTTTTTTTTCGATAACAAGGTTACGACAAAACACTAGCCATTGTCCAGAAGAAATTGTTGATTCGACGGTCATTGTCCATCACAACTACACATTTCCAACGATAACTAGTACTCATAAAAACTGACTATTTTCTCATAAAAGGAATTCGACTATTATTTCCAACAACCAAAAATCCTCGAAATACGTTTTTTCTGACTAGCTTTTGGCATCGAAATAATAGCTTGACTTGAGAGATTTAATATTTTCGACCACCTTGTGGCGTCGAAATAATTATTTTTTTCGAGATGACTAACGTTTTTCGACTACCTTGAAACATCGAAAATATCCACTTATTTCGAGAAATTATGGGCCACGTGGCAGCTCCACAATTTTCGGGTAATTTATGGTTCCACAAATGCCCCGACATTGCTTAGGAATTTGAGGAATCCTAAGGGATGTAGGTCTTTTGGTAGTCTCAGTAAACCCATTTTTTTGTCGGAGTAAGACTCCATTTTACTTCGAATATTCGTCGTGTCGGTATTGGAATCTTGTGGCTAGCTTTTTCCTTCCAACTTAGAAATCCTTGGGATTTTTCTCAGTGCTAGAACTTTGGTTTCACCTTTTTTTATTGGAAAATGAGATTTTTCGTTTATTCAAATGCCCTCGTTGTAGCCTTGGGCATTCAGCGTTGGGGCTTTGATTCAACTTGCTTCTCAGAGGAAGACTTTACTTGGCCTTCAAGGAAGATATTTTGCTTCACGGAAGAAGACTTGGAGCGCTTCCCGAAGGGAAGGCTTGGATGCTTCGCAAACCCCTCCCGAATTTCTCCCTCGAAATCCGTGAGAAGCCTTGCTCCCGTCTGACAACACCTGAAAACTAAAAGTAATTTCAGAAATATTGTCAACCTACCAACCAAAACGTTAAGAGAATTCTACCGAAAATTTGGCAGAATCTCCCGTGTAAATGAGTTAAACCCACTTCCACCTGTCATACGAAGGATTCAATTAACTAAAACCAATCATCCAAATAGTCCAGATAAAACCAAATCCAACCAAACCGCACAACATCTCAATAACAACCCAAAGGATGCGCAGAGCAAACTAGGTTTAAAACTTAAATTTACAAAACCAACAAGTCCTACGTAGTGGGAGTAGCGCAGCCAGAAGATGATGTCTCCGCCTAGGGATGTGTCCTCATCGTATGCAATGGCCTGGAGGGATGCAAAACAAGAAAAGTTGTGAGTGGACAAGAAGAATAATTTTAAATCACAAATTCCAAGGAAAACATAAAATCCCTCCGTAAGTAAAACCATTCATGCATAATTTAATATCCTTTTTATAAAGTAAACAAATAATAATAATACTAAGAACTTACCGTAAAAGCCTTTTTAATTAAAAACCCAACGGGACCAACGAAATCCTCGAAAGAAAAGTGCCCCGTGGTCCACACCCATGCTTTGAAAACCCTCCTCGAAGGAGCTTTAAATCTTAAGTAAAACTGGACACACTACACCATAAAAGTACCCCACAATCCCCTAATGTACCGGGAGGAAAGTCCAACGCGGGGACGTTCCGTCTAACCATTGTCAAAAATACCTCAAAGCAATGGCTAGGGAACCGAGATGTCCAACTAAGGGACCTAGTCCCAAACACGCATATTCGAAAATACCTCAAAGAAATGTGACTGAAAACCTGTACTACGCATAGACAGCCTTGACCAACGTATGACAGAAAATACCTCAACATCATACGTGGGAGAAATAACCTTCGACAAGCACACGACGGAAAATACCACAACGTCATGTGTCGGAGAAAATAACCCTCCAGCTCATGTGAGTGAATCCTCAAACCCAACGTGGCTGAAAATAATGAAAATTGGGAATGGTACATATATAGTGAAAGGGGTAGTGTGACCCCGAAAACTGACTGAAATCCATATGTCTGGCCTAAGCAAAAATCATCGAAAACTTGGGCCAAAGCCCAAAATCCATAAAACAAAAATCTCGGGCCTAAGCCCAAAATCGTATTCACGGTCGAAGCCAAAATCCAATAAATCTATAAAACCGGGTCGTAGACCCAATACCTCATAAACCGGCTTAAACTAAAATTATGTAATCCAAAGTCATTGCAAAATCATAATTGAAATCCACCATCATTAATAAACTAATTAAAATGATTATACTCAGTTCCCGAGTCTTAAAAAGATAATAAAACATTTAATAATAATTTCCCTAAATTTCCACAATTCATAATTGATAATAACACATTTGAAACACAGAAATATGCATGAATTACAATTTAGAAAACAAAGTCCACTCACCGGAAGCTCAAATAAGCTCAACTCTGAGTTGTGCACTTCTCTACAGTCCCTGGAGTAGTATCGCATGTCAAAAGTAACAACCGGGATTACTAAACGACAATTGTAAACCTTAAATTCGGCCCTCTAACCCCCGGAAGTACACACACACCATAAACGAACTCAAAGTAACTTCGGACGCCCAAAATAGCCCCTAATTAAACAAACTCGAATGGACCCAAAACCTTTGCAAACAGCTCCGGAACGTCGCAAACAACTAACCATGCGCCGCCGTGGGCTAGGAACTAGCCCCATGCATCGCCACAGGTTGCTAGAAGGCTAGCAGCCCTCTCACGTGACGTCACGTGCGTCCCACTCTTTTGGGGGTGTGACTGCAGGCCGTACTCGCCTACTTCCTCACGCTAGCCAACGCCGCCGCTCGTCAACCGGATTCAGCCATGGCCGCCCTATTTTTCAGGCTTTCTAAAACTTTCAATTCTTCACCAAATCTCACATTTTAAATGTCAAAATCCATCTACTCAAGCCCAAGAACCCAAAAATGAGGTCAAAATCGAAAAACCTTACCTTGGTTAGCCGAAATTTGGACGGGAAGTTTTGGTCGACGTTCCGAGATTCGATCCGTCGTCCACAGCGGTCTTTACCGCTCAAGGAGGGTATGATTGTGCTCGTGGTGATTAGAGGAAGGCTGTTGTGTCCTTGTTTTTTTCTTAAATGGCAAAAAAAACAAGTTGAAGGGTGGTTTTTTCAGTCTTGGCTGGCGGAAAGAGAGAGGAGAGAGAGAGTGGAGAAATTTCTAGAAAAAGAAGAAGAAGGAGATGCTTTTAAAATGTCAAAACTCCAAAATACCCCTGACGGTTCCAGACCCCTAACTCTCTCACATGGACTCTGATTTCGCGTGCTGCCTGTTTACGAACTCGTGAGTTCAACATCGGCGTAACGGTCCAAGAAAAACTCCCAAAAATATCTCCAAACAAAAAGTGGCTCTCGAACACCTCATAAACTCGTTGGTAAAATCGTCAATTTTTAATTAATTTACGAAAATTTACTAATTACGCATACATGTCGTTACAACGAAGGCTTGGATGCTTTGGGGGTAGAAGGCTTGGATGCTTCTCAGGGTGAAGGCTTTGATGCTTCGCAGGCGAAGGCATTGACGTTTCGCAAGCGAAGGCATTGACATTTCGCAGGGCGAAGGATTTGATGCCTCGCAGAGCAAAGACATTGATGTTTCTCAAGGAGAAGACTTGGATGCTTTGCAGGGCGAAGGAGATGCTTCCCGAAGGAATGCTTAGTTCCTTCCCGAAGGAAGACTTGGTTGCTTCTCGGAGGAAGACTTGAATGCTTTCGAGAGAATGGTTTGGAGTGCTTCCCAGAGGAAGGCTTGGTTGCTTCTTGGAGAAAGGCTTGAATTATTTCGAGAGAAAGGTTTGGAGTGCTTCCTGGAAGAAGGCTTGGTTGCTTCCCGGAGAAAGGCTTGAATGCTTTCGAGAGAAAGGTTTGGAATGCTTCCCGGAGGAAGGCTTTGGGGTTTCCATTTCTATGCAAAATTTTCTACGTAAAATTTCAAGTTGCTTGATAATTTTTTTTGAAGAAACTAATACAATGGACACAACAATTGGCTTGGGGCCTTATTAATTTATTATGGCATTTATGCGTATCACCTTCGAATCAGGCTCTTTGGGGTCTTCGTTACTAAGACGCTTTGCAGCCTTGTCGGTGATGTATTTGGTGTAATGCCCTTCCTTGACGAGGTTTTGCAGATACCTACCAAAGGTGTTGCACGTGCTAATGGTGTGACCATAGCAATTGTGATAGACGCACCACCTAGTCTTGTCGGCCTTTTCTTGATCGCCTTTTACAAGTGCTGGCTTCTTGAACCAAGGCTCGTCCTTGATTTCATTTAGATTCGATGGACGGGCATCGAGAACCGTACGTTGGACTTCTCAACAACTGTAGAGTTGGAAGTCGGGATGGTTTACATTTTTTGGACTTGCTTGGTGTAGTTTCGTAATTGGTGTCATCACTGGGTGACGCTGACATCTTAGATGTTTCCTCAATTAGTCCAGTGCCCTCCTTGGCTTGTGTGGCATTTTTCTCATCCTCCCAGCATGCATGTCACTCTACCAAAGAACGCATCTTGGTGAGACTGTGAGCATTGTTCATGACAATGTCGCCATAAAGCTGGCTATCTCGAGGAAGCCCCTATTTGAATGTCATTACAGCGACGAGGTCACTGCAACCAACAATGCCAGACTTTTCCTCGCAGTATCTTCGAATATACTGTCGGAGGGCTTCCTTGAATCTCTTTCTGATAGTGAAGGGATGATCATCCTTTACTTTGACAGTGTGAAGTTGTGAATACTCCTTTACGAAAGCTAAGGCTAGCTCTTCGAAAAAGGAGATGGTTCTATGAGGGAGATGGTTGAACCACGTCATGGCCAGGCCTTGGAGGGTGGCCTGAAATATTTTTCACTTGAGTGCATCATTGTGCCTATAAGGTACCATGACTCCACGGTAATAATCGACATGCTTTACGAGGTCAGAGGTCCCTTTGAACTTATTGAAGTTCGAGGTTGCAAACCATTGAGGGAATGGCTCTTCTTCGATGTCCCTCACAAAAGGTGAAGTCGAGGATGACTGAATCTGACGACGTAGATCGTCTTCCAAATCACCATCATGTTTTATTCCTCATAGGCAACAATCTTACAATTTCTGGACATTTTGAGTTTGTAGAGCGCCTCGAGGAACCAACGAGCCAAGCGTCATCGACCTCCTCGTACCTTCGTTTTCGAGCTATTAGAGCACATTGGAGAATTCATCTTGTCCTCCTCAATGCGATAGCCAACACACCCTAAGTGGATGTGTGTGTCTCGGGAAGCTGCTTGTTGCCTCTAGCCTCCATGTGGGTATTCAATACGTGATAATGCCCCAACGCGCCCCCCAAGCCTCTCATGTGCAGACAGTATTGGGCATTATTGGCTCCTTTCCAGCGAGTGTGACTTTCCTCGCCAAAGTCACTCAGTGACGTATCACGAGACATTGTCCATCATCTGATGATATCTTTTCCATTATGCCTTGGAATATCTTCTTGCCCACCCCGAAGTGAGGCACGGCTCCCAACAACTTGGGTTGCTTCTCGTCCTGCCAGAAGTTGTTGTAGAAGCTCCGACTGATCTTGGACCTAGTTGTTTAGCCATTCGACCTACTGCGACAAATTTTCTTGAGGGGATGTGGGTCGAGGTTCTCATGTATCACACATTTCACATCGACACGCATGCCTCGAGCTCCGTTGTTGCTGATCCATGTCATGCTCCTCTTTTTCGATTTTGACCTGGTGTGTCACGAAGACCATCTAGGAATCATTGAAGATCTTCATCAGCATGGGGTTGATTTGGAGTATGCCTGGACGTTTCTCCCATATACTGCTCATCCGTTTGTTGGAAAGCAGTTGTTACTGCTCCCGATGCATGCGGTGGAGGTGCGTTGGAAAACGCTCTAGGTGCAGTGGTAGATGGGATGGGAAAGGTTCTGAAGCCAATAGTGGGAGTTGGCCCCTATGTCCCGATGGGTGCTAGAATCGTCACTTGGCGTGTCCCGCGGGGGAATGGTTCAACTATTCATCTAGTCCACAACATGTGTTCCAATCCCAACCTGAGCTGCAAAGACAGAAGCAGTGGCTCCGAATGAACGAATTGATCGTCGTGTTCTTGCCATGATAAGAACAATGAACGGTGATGATGATCGACGAACTAAATTGATGAACGATAACGAAATTGATGAACGACGAACAAAATTTGATGAACGACGAATGAAGTTCAAGAACCACAAATGAAGTTGAAGCTTTTAAGAAAGAACTAGATAGCAGTCTTTGAGTATTTCTCAATTCGGCTCTCTATGAATGCACTAGTTGTTGAAGCAGAAATCAAACACGCTTGAAAAAGTCTCCACGATCCCTACAAACAATAAACCAAAACAAGCGAGGTTAAGATTGAAACTCCGTTGGGGTCGTTCAACCAAGAACGCTTCGATGCTTAAGTTAGCTTTGAGAGAGAATCCGAAAGAGCTTTAGAAGCGAGGAATGAGTTACCTTTAGAAGTGAGGTGAAACCCTCTATTTATAGTAGAGACTCATGAGTCATCGAGCATTTTGATTTGCTGAGAGGTTTTGTAATTAATAGATCATTCTTTTAATAAAATATATTATTTATTAATTGAATTTTAATAACAATTAATTCTTATTATTTTAATTTTAATAACAATTAACTCTCATTAATTGAATTTTAATAACAATTAATTTTCTTTTATTGAATTTTAATAACAATTAATTCTCAAAGAGAATATTATTGTTATTGGGCGATAGTCCGATTAAATAATATATTTAGCGGATAAATATATTATCTAATGTGTGGACGTTTGAGCGCCGCCAATGTCATTACCTTGGGTAATTTGGACATTGTAGAAATTATGAGTCATGTGGCAGCTCCATAATTTTCGAGAAATTAATGAATCCACAATCTTGAATTTAAATTGAATTTTGTTATTAGCTTCCCTTAGATTCCAATTGGTATCAAATTACGTGTCACTTAGTTAACATTTAGTTGCCATTTAATTTCTAACAATAATTACCAGAAATTGGGTTTTCATCTTCATCTTCATCTTCATCTTCATCTTCATCTTGAACTTCATATTCATATTCATCTTCAACTTCATATTCATCATCATCTTCATCTTATCTTCATGTTCATCACTAAAGGGGAAGTTTTTCCCCTCCAACAACAGTTTTTTATAGCATTTTTTTCTTCAGCGAGGTAATTAAGTGGGAACTTGAGTAAATTTAACTAAATGTAATGAGTATTTATAGTTGAGCCAAAAATGTAAATAGAAAAAAATAAAAAGTATATGGAGTTGAGTATATACGAAGTGGGTAGATTAGGTTAATTTTTGTATAATAAGGCATTTGAGCCAATTTCCCCTAAAATAAAAGCAAAAAGGTTGGGCTACAAAAAGAAAGTTAAATAAAAACAGAGGTATTTTATAATACCTCATTCTTGTTCTGGTACCACAATCTCTCTTTGGTCTCTCTCTCTCTGCCAGTCTCGAACCAGGTACACCTAGTGTGGGGAACGGTTGCCCAATTCAATCAGGCTACAAGAGACTGGCGATAAACTTCCCTAAATAAATTTATTTGAATTATTCACAAGGACTTTCTAGGTAATATTGGTAGTGTATGGAGCTAATAGTTTTAGAGCTATTAATTTCTTTCATAATAAAAAACACACAAGAGTGGCCACCTAATGCTATGGCTTAGTGATATTCATCTCCACATGTTATGTGGGAGGTCTCGGGTTCGACTCTCGTCGGGTGAAGTCGATACCCTATGTATATATAATATAATCTCCCTCCCCCAATATCCTAAAACACATAAGAGTGACCCACTTAGTAATATGGGTCTAGTGATACTCCTCTCGATAGATACCAAATGTGTATAATATAATACCCTCCCTTCATTTTATTAAAAAAAGGTAATGTACGTGGTTTGACGTCTCATTGAATTGGCTAAAAATAATTGGAGGGATCTTGCACCAACCACCTAATCGAACTTTATAGAATTATTGGTGGATTTGAGAATATGAGCCAAAGCGATACACACTAAAAGAAGAATATGAGAATTAGAAGGTGACCGCTCTTACAATGCCTGCATGAAGTTTTAGTCACCAGTCATTAATTTAGGAATTATACTTTACGATAATATGTTGATGGTTCTTAGACTTCTTGGGAAATTAGTAATAATTTAGCCTTAATTATATAAATATATTATTTTCATGAAGTGGTTTTAATTCCTTCTTTTTTTAATTGCTCTATGTCTCCTTTTTCTTCTTCTTTATTTTGTTTCAGAATCAGAGACCTGATGCAACAATTCATGAAGAATCTGACAGTGTATACGTTTAAGAGGAGGCAAGGGTAAGTGTATATATATATATATATATATATATGTTATGGGCACTAATTTCTGGATTTTGTTTGGATAGACATACAAAATTTAGAAAGAAAAAAAAAAAAAAAAAAGAGAAAAATATTTTCATTAATCCTAGGTTGGATGTGCTAGTTTCTTAGGTGATTTCTTAAATTATTTCGTAAAGATTATCTCTTCAAACAATTAAACACATATATATAGGAGGCCATTTTGTTAACAATAAGGATCTAAACTTTTACCAAAACAATCAATTGTTTTGATTCGTACAAATTACATAAGCGTTATCAAGACGTTTTGTTGACTTTTTTGAGTATCGATCTAACCCTAATTTTGCTTTCCATATATGTATACATTGGCCGGGCCATGAAGGAACAGGGTGGTCTCAGGCCCCACTGTATTTTGTATTCCCACATCTATATATATATATATATATATATATATATATATATATATATATATATATATATATATACTGAGGATGAATTGGTTTTGGTTCATTGGATATTGATCAATTTGCTTATGAAAGGGAATGAGTTCTAATGTATACTTATGTTCTTTTTTTCTACAAAGAATAAATTATTTTATAATTTTTCACTAAAACCATGTATTTGTTTTGAAATTATTTTATATGAGATACCAAATTTAAAAGTTATTTACAATATTTGTACTAAATGTCCAAACTATTCCTTTTCTGTCAAAATTTTTTTTTTCTTTCTACAAATATTCCTAAATGTATTTATTCAATTTTTCCTTTCCTTTTTAAGATTTTATTTCCCTACATTTTTTTCATTTCGCCCATATTATTTAAAAGGAAAAAAAAGATGAAATGTGTACATGTGGATTTTGTGAATTTTCTATATTTATTGTTTATTTAAAAATTGATATTATGAATTTATGATTTAAAAATGAGTACATGTGCTAGTTTCTTGGGTAATACATAAATATTATCTCTTCAAACAATCAAATTAACACACATATATATATATAGGAGATCACTTAGTACCTTAACAATAAGGATCCAAACTTTTATCAAAACAATCAATTGTTTTGATTCATACAGATTGCTAAGTGATATCATCAATACGTTTAATTTTTTGACTTTTTAGAATATCAACCCTGATTTTGCTATAAAATCTTTCCATATATGTATACATTTGTTTTCCCACATCCATATATATATATTGCTTGGAGCTCAGCCCACCATTTCTCTTCCTGCAGATTCTTTTATCAAAATCAACCTGCCATGAAGATTTGGGAAAAAAGCAGTCTTCTACTTCTGCTCCTTTGCACTTTTCTTTTTTCAGGTTTGATTCATTCCTACCATCCCTTATGAAACAAATAATTTTAGTTTTATGGTTATTGTTATGATGATGTATCAATTTGGAGTATAATATAAGACAAAAGAATATGACATGATTAATAATTAAGCACGATCATCTAATAAATCGTGTGGCACGTAAGGGTGGTCATGGGAGAAAACAAAGGCCACGAACGGCGTTAGATGACATGGAAAAACATCACACATGTCATATTTGCCTATTTGGGTTAAGCCGATACACTACATAAGTCATGTATCAAATATATGGAATAACATCTCCATTTTAAATCTCCATACATAGATCCTAACCAATTGCTTTGCAGGATTTGAAGTGAATGCTCAATCCTATGATTACTCAGCCAGCATTGAGGCAAGCTTTCCTACAATTGATTCTTGTTTTCTTTTGTTGGGTAAAATGTGGTAATTAGTTACATATATAGAACTCAGATTTTCAATTTGAGGAAAAACAATTCTTGTGATTTAAAAAATTAATTACTTGGCTTTTTTTATTTTATTTATTTTCTTGCAGTGTTTGGCAAAGCCACCAAAACCCCAATATGGTGGAGGAATGATTGTAAACCCAGAACTAAATCAAGGGCTGAAAGGATGGTCTGCTTTTGGGAATGCAAAAATAGAACACAGAGAGTCACAAGGCAACAGCTTCATTGTGGCTAATGCCAGACACCAACCCTTTGACAGTGTTTCTCAGAAGACTATCTTGCAAACCAACAAGTTCTACACATTTTCTGGTACATAAAATACTTCATTTTCCACCCGGTTTGTTTATCCTTCTAATTTCGAGTGTCTTCTTGGATAGTTATAGCAGCCCATAAGCGCGAGATGTACATTGTGGGGTGGGGCGGCGGTCCCTGGACATAGTCTTTTCAGGCAGTGGTCGTTTAGTCCATGGTCCACTGGATGGTCGTTGCAAGGCCAGAAATTGGAACACATTGACTCAACTCGGTCAATTAATGATTAATTAATTTATTTATTTGTGTTGAACTGTTGATGCAGCTTGGATACAAGTGAGCAGTGGGAGTGTTCCAGTTTTGGCTGTTTTCAAGACAAGCAGTGGTAAATACATAAATGCAGGTGCAGTCATTGCTCAACCTAATTGCTGGTCTATGCTCAAGGGTGGCCTAACCGTCGATGCATCCGGCCCTGCCGAGCTCTATTTTGACGTAAGTATTTGTACCATATTTACTAATCGACTTGGAATTACTCAAATGACAAACATGCCCTTATGTTTTTATTTCTACAATTGTTAATTAAACTCTTGAATCTTGATCCAGAGCACGGACACATCTGTTGAGATTAGGGTTGATAGCATCTCTTTGCAACCATTCACAGACAAACAATGGATGTCTCATCAACAAGAAAGCATGGAAAAGGTGAGTCTAGCTTATAATCTATAACAAGCCTCCTACACCTGTTTACGGGTGTGTGTTAATATATTTTTTTAAATTTATATTTTTTAAATATTTGAAAATAATTAATGATATAAAAATTAATTGAAAAAACACAAAATGAAAGGTTGATGGATTAACTATGCACTTCTTCCTCTTGGAAAAAAAAAACTATGCACTTCTTCCACTAAAACATTAATTTTTTTTAATTTTTAATTTAAGATATCTGATTTTATTGCTTATTTGTCTCTGTTTAATAAATTATATTTTTTAGAATTTTTATTGATAAAACATATTTTTGTTTGAATTTTTTCGGTGAAGTTTATAACGCTAAATTTTCTCTTTTTGACTTTATAATAATAGAATATATATATATAGCTAATTAATTAACTAATTAAAAAGCATTCATTGGGCGCATGGGACATTTTGTAGCATCGTAAGAAGAATGTTCGAGTTCAAGCAGTTGATAAACAAGGAAAACCTCTAGCAAAGGCAACAATCAGCTTCACACAGAAGGCAGGCGGTTTCCCCTTCGGTGTTGCAATCAACAAAAACATCCTTACCAACACCGCGTACCAAAACTGGTTCACTTCAAGGCCCTTCAAGGTCACGACATTCGAAGACGAAATGAAATGGTACACCAATGAGCCTACTCAGGGGCATGAGGACTACTCTGCCGCCGATGCTCTGCTACAGTTTGCAAAGAAACACAACGTTCGAGTCAGAGGCCACAACGTCTTCTGGGACGATCCCCACTACCAACAAGGTTGGGTCAACTCACTCTCAAAGGAACAACTCTCTGCAGCTGCCTCCAAGAGACTCAATTCTGTTATGGGGAAATATAAAGGGCAACTCATTGCTTGGGATGTCTCCAATGAAAATGTTCATTTTAACTTCTTCGAGAGCAAGATGGGGGCAACTGCTTCGGCCACATTTTATAACTGGGCTCTTAAAGCCGATGGACAAACCACATTGTTCATGAATGATTTCAATACGATTGAGGAGCCTGGAGATAGAGACGGAAACCCGGCAAAGTACCTCCAGAAGTTGAAAGAAGTTCAAAGATTTCCGGGTAACAACCAAGCAAAGCTGGCCATTGGGCTTGAGTCACATTTTACCACTCCAAACCTTCCTTACATAAGATCGTCGATTGATACTTTGGCTTCTACAAGCTTACCAATTTGGATTACAGAATTGGATGTCAAAAGTGGCCCCAATCAGGTAAAATAACCTCGGCAATACTAGGGAAATCATATTTGTAAACCACATACTTACAGCCCTCTCTGTATTAGTATGTGATCTACAAATATGATCTTTCTAATCTTTTCCAAATAATTTGCCTCTCCACTCTCGACCTTAGTAAGAAATAAAAATCCGGGGTTTGAGGGTTTTGGATCTAATTTGAAGTTTTTGTTTACATGGGCAGGCATCATACTTGGAGCAGGTTATGAGGGAGCTTCATTCTCACCCTAAGATTCAGGGCATGGTTATTTGGGGTGCATGGCAACCAAAGGGATGTTACAGGATGTGTTTGACAGATAACAATTTCAAGAACTTGGCCACTGGTGATGTTGTTGACAAGCTCATTCGTGAATTGGGTTTGGGTTCCGGCTCAGCTTCAGGCGCCACAGACAGTAATGGTTTCTTTGAGGCCTCGCTTTTCCACGGCGATTACGAAGTGAAAGTCAGCCACCCTTCTGTGGGAAAACCCTTTGTTCAGGGATTGAATGTGGCGCCAAATGCTGAGTCCCAGCAACATTTGCTGCTCAAAGTTTCTGCTTGATCAATGACTTTTATATGCTGTTTTTGTTCTTGTTTTAGTGGATATCATCCAATTTTGAGTGGGAAATAGAGAATTCCTGCAAAAAGTCTTGTAATTTGAAATTTTAATAATTTTGACACCTAGTTGTTTCATGAAAGCTGCACAAAATATGACCAGAAAACATATTAGAAAGTGACAAAACAAAGGTATTTTAGAATACCTCATTCTCATTGCTAGTAGTAGCAGTAGTGGCCATAGTAGGAGTGGGTTGTTTCACTGGACATATATACGTTTGAAGTAAATAAGCCCGCATACAATTATAATCCCTTCCCCCAATAACTTAAATGCCAGTCGAACGAAGGACAAGATTGACAATGTAGGGTTTACATTACAGCTCCACTACGAATGACAGGCACGCATTTTTCTTCGGTTAAATTATATATTCATTTGTACCCACAAAGGCGGAGCATAGTATGGGCTGCGGCTGATTTTTGAGGTGAGAAAAAAAATAGATATTTTATACATATAATTAACTAAAAAAGTAATTTTGTATGCAAGGAAAAAAAAGATTGAATTATTTACACAAATACTCTTGAAGTTATTTTTGTTTTCACAAACATCCCCTTGAATTTTAGACATTATTCAAACACCCCTTTAAATTCCAAAAATATTACACATAACTCTATTTGTTAAGTGATAATTAATTAAATGTTAAAATCAACCTAAAAATATTAAAAATTGACAAAATTGACTTTTTTTTTTTAAGGATTCTCACTTTACTTATAATCAAATACTACCTAATTTAATTTAAACATGTAACCAAACATTCCAACGAGAAAGGAAAAGACTTTTCAAATTTTTCTAGTTATCTTGTCTGGGTCTCCATGCCATTTCCAGCAAAAAGCCCTCAAACTCAAACATGCCTTCAACGACGACGATGATGTTGATCATGCTCAATCTCACAAAATCATTTCCCAGCTTTGCTCTCTTATTGCTGCTCTTGATTTTCACCAAAATCACCACCGCCGTCGCTCTCAACAACTTCTTTTTGAGCGTCAAGTACAAATATGCAGGTCACGAGCCGTCTCCGAGCGCCCTCAAAGCTCACGATATTCAACAGACCCTTCGATTTATCGCCGGCTGGATCTCCCTTTGGGCGGCTTCGGCCTCCCTGATGCCCTAAATCTATATTATGCTAAAATTGGAATTGGAACTCCTACGAAGGATTACTGTGTACAAGTTGATATAGGAAGCGATATCAAGTGGGTCAACTGTATTCCATGCAAAGATTGCGAACAAAGAAGTTCACATGGGTTTGAACTTTCATTGTATGATGTCAAGCAGTCTTCCACTGGTAAATTGATTCCTTGTAATCAAGAGTTTGCTTAGAGGTAAATGATGGTCCTCTGTCTGGATGCACGGCTAATATGACATGTCCCTATTCGCAAATTTACGGAGATGGCAGCTCCGCTGCTGGTTACTCCTTGTGTAAATTAGGGTTTTTTTTCTAATTAATTAAAACCCGGTAACAATTAAAATGATAATGTATCCAAACAACCATAAGAGTATTTTAGTACTTACACAAATTATATTACATTTAATTAAAACTTTTTCATATTTTATGTGTAACGACCCGGAAATTTTATTTGTGAATTTTCGTAAATTTATTTGCAAAATGACGAAATTACCCTTGGTTGTTTAAGGGGCTTGAAAGTCAATTTTTATTTCGAGACACTTTTGGCTGTGTTTCGGGGACCGCTGCGTAGGTCTCGAACTCAGGAGTTCGTAGACAGGCGGCACGCGGAAAAGGGAGTTCGTGTGAGAGAGTTGTGGGTCTAGAATGTTCAGGGGCATTTTGGTAATTTGGGCTGGATAGATATTTTTAATCCCAAGCAGATCATATCCTCTTCATTTCACTCTCTATGTTCGTGACTCACCCAAACCCGTCCGATCGAACCCAAAAACCCAACAAATTTGAACTCCAATTCGAGGCAAGATCTTCTGTTTTGGTTCTACTCATCAGACTCTCCTCATTCCCGCGATCAACAATGTACTAACTGTCGCATGAAGTAGCCGCGGGAGACACCGAACCGAGGAAAGGAAAAAATCGAAACTTTCGATTGATTTTCCGGCCAACACAGGTATGGGTTTCGTGTTTAGACTTCATTTTTGAGTTCCTGGGTTCGAGTAGATGGATTTAGACTAAAAATTTGTGACAAACGATTAAGATTTGAGGAAGTTAGGAAAAATTCAAGGTCGGCCGGCAAGGGAGTTTTCCAGCGACGGCGGAGGGGTCGTCTTCTCCGGCGACACTCCGGCAATTGGTTCGGTCAGAGGGGGGCTGACGTAGCATGCCACCTAGCTGCCACGTGGAGGCTGAGTCAGCGCCGAGTCAACGTCGAGTCAGGCGGGGGAAATATTGTAGCCGCGCGTGAAACACTATAGCAGGCGCGTGAGGCACTATAGCAGGGATATCAAGTTACGACTTGGGGTGCTCACGATGAGTCGAGATATCGAGTTACTACTCAGGGTGCTCAGAATGAGCCGGGATATCGAGTTACTACTCGGAATGCTGGGTGCTCAGAAGGAGCTCGGATATCGAGTTACGACTCGTGGTGCTCAGGATGAGCCGGGATATCGAGTTACGACTTGGGGGAAGTCAGTGAGACTCAATTCAACCAAGTCAGGTACCTTCGTCATTAGGGTCAGTGGGTTGGTGTGGGCGGTGACCCAGATTGACGAGTCCTTGACGGTTCACACGAGGTTGACACGTCAGTTGTCTTGTTTGATTGCGGAGGAGGTCCTCTGAGGTAGTTTGTGAAATACTGGGCTATCCTTCGTCTGACATGTAGGTGAAGGTAAATCAGGTACAGAGGAGATTCTGTTGGAACCCCTGTAAAGTTTATTTGATATTTCCAAAGATTAAGGGTATTCTAGGTATTTAACTTTTCTAGTTAAAGGTTTTCAGACGGGAGCAGTGCTTTTCGTGGATTTCGAGATGAAATTCGGGAATGGACCTATCAATTTGGTATCAAAGTTCTAGGTTTAATTTTCTGCAGACCGCACACTTGTGTGCAAATTATTTAAGGGTTCTTGTCAACGAGATTCCTCCGAGATGTTTGTCTCTTCAGCGACTTAGAATTGAGGGAGGCGGAGAGCTGGGAGTCATGATATGCATGAGCGTGGTAGGCGTCGTTGTTGCTGGTGAGTGGACTTTGGTTTTATAAAGTATAATGCATGCATAAAGGTATATGTGATAAAATTGCTTATTACGTATTGGTTTCGTAAAATTGTGGATATTATTAAATTCTTATTGAACAGGGGCTTTCAATAATTATTTGGAAATGATGTTTTAGGCTATGCCTGGATTTATAGTTTCGGGTTTATATTGTTTGACTTGATTTATTTTGGGATTTCGGTCGAGTCCATGATTTTGAGTTTAAACCAGGTTTTTCAATGAATTTTTCTTAGGCCAAGGAACAAGGATTTTAAAACATGGATCTGAATTACTATCCCCTAGGGTAAAGGTATTCTCCGATGCTGGCGTCGAGGGTCTTTCTCCGCCAGATCATTGAGGCGAGCTACGGCTCGGGATTCCATTCGGGGAGCGATGAGTCAGGTTTATGATATTTTGTGTCCTGGTTGGTTTCATGAATTTTAAACTCCTTTGAGGAGGGTTTTCAAAGCAGTGTTGTGGACCACGGGATGTTTTCATTATTCGGATTTTCGTGGCTCCCACCAAGTGTTTTAACAAAACATGGATTTTGGTTTTCACTGAATTGATGTCCCCAAGGGTCATGGTTTTTCTCCAACTGGCGTTGGAGGGTATTTCTCCACCAGATCATTGAGGTGTTCTCCGATGTTGGCGTTGGAGGGTATTTCTCTGTCACATCGTTGAGGTTTCTCCGACTGACGTTGGAGGGTATTTCTCCGCCAGATCATTGAGGTGTTCTCCGACTGGCGTTGGAGGGTATTTCTCTGCCAGATCGTTGAGGTTTCTCCGATTGGCATTAGAGGGTATTTCTCTGCCAGATTTTTAAGGTGTTCTCCGATGTTGGCGTTAAAGGGTATTTCTCTGTCACATCATTGAGGTTTCTCCGACTTGCGTTGGAGTCTCCGCCAGATCGTTGAGACATACTATACCAAGTATAGGGATCTGCATGATTTCACGATACCTTCGAGTGCACATGTACTTATCTAACGTCATGACTTGAGGAAATTGTAGTCATGTTGGGAATAGGCCCCGCGGTGGACTTCTCGGGCTCAAAGCCTTGCTTTGAGGTAATTTTCGGGTTGGATGGATTCTAGTGCCTTCAGGATGTCTCCTGGATGTTGTTCTCGCCTATGGTTTATTGTCGAGACGAGAACAAAGAAATGTGCAGGGTGCACAGGTTCGAATGGGAATCACAGTCGAGGCCCAATTCGTGTCGTTGGTGACACAAGAGGACTCGAAGGCAAGAGGTTGGCTCTTTGACCTGAGTTAACGGAATTTTGAGGACGAAATTTCTTTAAGGGGATGAATTGTAACGACCTGAAAATTTTATTTGTGAATTTTCAAAAATTTATTTGAAAAAGGACGAAATTACCTTTGGTTGTTTAAGGGGCTTGAAAGTCAATTTTTATTTCGAGACACTTTTTGCTGTGTTTCAGAGACCGTTGCGTAGGTCTCAAACTCACGAGTTCGTAGACAGATGGCAGGCGGAAAACGGAGTTCGTGTGAGAGAGTTGTGGGTCTAGAATGTTTAGCAGCATTTTCGTAATTTGGCATGGGTAGATATTTTTAACCCCAAGCAGATCAGATCCTCTTCATTTCACTCTTGCTCTTCACAAGTCACCCAAACCCATGCGATCAAACCAAAAAAAGCCACAAATTCGAACTCCAATTCGAGGCAAGATCGTCCGTTTTGGTTCTACTCATCGGACTCTCCTCCTTCCCATGATCAAGAACGTACCAACTGTCACAGGAAGCAGCCGCGGGAGACACCAAACCGAGGAAAAGAAAAAATTGGAACTTTCGATCGATTTTTCGGCCAACACTGGTATGGGTTTCGTGTTTAGACTTCATTTTTGAGTTCCTGGGTTTGAGTAGATGGATTTAGACTAAAAATTTGTGAAAACGGTTCATATTTAAGGAAGTTAGGAAAAATTCAAGGTCGGACGGTAATGGAGTTTTTCGGCAATGGCGGACGACCGCGCACGGCAGAGCGGTTGTCTTCTCTAGCGACACTTCGGTGACTGGTTCGGTCAAAGGGGGCGGACGTGTCATGCCACCTGGCTGCCATGTGGAGCCACGTGCATGCCACCTGGCGGCTGAGTCAGTGTCGATTCAGGCACGTGAAACACTATAGCGGCTCATGAAACACTATAGCAGGCACGTGAGGAACTGTAGAAGGCGCGTGGGACCAGTCTTTGGGTCACGTCGACACGTGTCAACATGGTTTTGACATTCCAGATCTTTTGGCGTAGGTTTCGGGTTAATCGGGGGTCGTTTAGGGGTAGTTTTGGAAGTCAGAAGTGGATGCATTTTTTTATGTGATGCAAGTGGACCTCCCGAGGTTTAGGGAGTCTGAATGTAGGGTTTTTAATTATCGTTGGTAATCCCGATTGTTATTTTTGACAGGCGATACTACTTGGGGTACTCAAATGAGCGGGATATCGAGTTACTACTCGAAGTGCTCAGGATGAGTCGGGATATCGAGTTACAACTCTTAGTGCTCAAGATGAGCCTGGATATCGAATTACTACTCAGGGTGCCCAAGATGAGCCGGGATATTGAGTTACTACTCGGGGTACTCAAGATGAGCCGGGATATCGAGTTACGACTCATGGTGCTCAAGATGGGCGGGATATCGAGTTACTACTCGGGTTGCTCAGGATAAGCCGGGATATCTAGTTACTACTCGGGGTGCTCAAGATGAGCTGAAATATTGAGTTACGGCTCGGGGTGCTCAGGATGAACCGGGATATCGAGTTACGACTCGGGGTGCTCAAGATGAGCTGGGATATCGAGTTACGACTCAGGGGAAGTCAGTGAGACTCAATTCAACCAAGTCAGGTACCTTCGTCATCTGGTTCAGTGGGTTGGTGTGGGCGGTGACCCAGATTTACGAGTCCTTGATGGTTCACACGAGGGTGGCACGTCAGTTGTCTTGTTTGTTTACGGAGGAGGTCCTCCGAGGTTGTTTGTGAAATATTGGGCTATCCTTCGTCTGACAGGTAGGTGAAGGTAAATCAGGTACAGAGGACATTCTGTTGGAACTCATGTAAAGTTTATTTGATGTTTCCAAAGATTAAGGGTATTCCAGGTTTTTAACTTTTCTGGTTAAAAGCTGTTAGACGGGAGCAGGGCTTTTCGTGGATTTCGAGACGACATTCGAGAAGGGTCATGTCATTATGGATTATGTATAATTTTTTTGGAATCTAAGGGAGTGTTTCAGTAAGGTCTAAACCCTAAGTGAGTGTTTGTGCAAACACAAACAACCTCAAGGGGTGTTTGTGTAAATAACTCAAAAAGATATTTAAAAAAAAGGATATTAATAACTCTCCTAATTTGATTTCTTTCCCAATAAAACAAGAGTTTAATACTAATTAGAGTCATAGGAAAATAAATATATTAAGAATTATATACTAATCTGATTTCTTTCCCACTAAAACAAAGAATTTTTTTTTCACGCACGCTAATATTTAGACAACATCAAGGGTTTTATTTTTGCACGTACGCTATTATTTAGGCAATATCAAGGGTTTTATTTTTGAGATTTTTGATGTATTTATAGCTTTACGAACCTTCTTATTTGTTTTTTTTTTTGTTAAACCATCTTGTTGAGGTGTGGTTGAGGTGTGTTTAAAATTCAGCCTAAACTTTTTATCATGTCTAGATAAAGTTGTTTTTCTTAAATATGACACTAGGTCTAAATGCAATTAGGTTTTGCTAAAAAACATTTAGCCCAATGCTGCATAGACTCCTGGCTTCGCCATTGTGTACCCATCATTTTTTGTCACACAAAACCTGATATTTCAATATAATCTCACCATAAAAACATAGAGAGAAACATTTGGTGAGAAAAAAGAGTATATCACCCCAAAAAAAAGTTTGTGGGTCATTTGTTACTTTTTGTTTTTATTTTAGTTTAGTTGGTCCAAGTTTGTCCAACTACTTTTCATTGGGCTGGTTGTTACTTAATTTTTCTTGGATAAACTATTAACTAATCATTGACAAGATTGTATTTTACTTAAAAGTTGAAATATGACAATTGTTTAGTCTTAGGTCCCTCCACTATTTTTTAGCCTTGCATATTTATTAGCATCTTCTTCTATAATGCATGATTAGGATTCTAACCTCTATTTTATAATAAACTTAAAACACTTTTATAATTAAACTTATATATTACAATTGATTATTTTTTTTAAACAAAGAATGAAATCCGTATTGTCTGGGATTTAACGATAGGGTATAGAAAGTTTTAGGGAGGGGATAGGGGGGGTTTAGGTAGGGGTGATGATGGAAGATCTTATGACTTAGGGTTTAGGGTTAAATTCTTAGATTTTGGACACAAAATCCAAGAAATAACCCAAAACCATAAGCGATTATGATAGGACCCTTCCTGAATTTCACTTCAAAATCCGTGAAAGGCCCTACTCCCGTTTGACAGCCTTTAATAACAGAAGTTAATACCTGAAATACCCTTATTGCCCTGGAAACTTCGTGTCTGTAATCATCGGAAAGGTTCTTTGGCTATCATATCGTCGATTCAATTATTACACCATAGCTATTTCCTGAATATGCTAATCTGGTCAGGCTTCTGTTCCCCTGAACCGTTATAGAAGTCCATACATGCCTCAATGATTTGATCCAATTCAATGTTCAAGACTTGGTTGAATTGAGACTCACTGACTTTACCCCAAGCAGTAACCCGATATCCCAGCTATTCCCGAGTCATAGTTCAAAATTTTGGCTCTTTCCGAGCCTCAATCCAATCCTCCTTATCATACCTCACATCTCCCCGGGCATATGAGGGAATCCTCCCTGACATACCCCACCGATTGTATGAGGGAATCCTTCCTGACATACCTCATATCATAACATCCTGAGAGTATGATAGAAGCCTCCATAACATACCTCGTATCATATCATCCCCTAGAGTATGATAGAATCCTCCATGACATACCTCATATCATATCATCCCTGAGAGTATGATGGAATCCTCCATGACATACCTCATATCATTCATCAGGGTCAAAACCCAAATCACAATCCCGGTCCGAAGCCCTAAAATCAATTATTAGTTAGGTCTACAGCCCAACCATATAACCTCAAGCCAAGCCCGATACCCATATTCCAAACCAATATCCTTGTCAATCCTAAACCAAAATATAATCAATCACTCATAATTCGAGAAATGCATAATGGTAAGACATTCAATAAATCCATTTAAACCTAAAGCTTTAGTTTCCGAGCCTCAAAAGGGTGTTAATATACTTCTAAGAATTTCTCTCAATTCCCACCACTCACAATCCGTGGTATGACATAATACATAGAAATACGCATGGCTTGCAATCCCGGAAACCCAATCTGCTCACAGTACATCCAAAGTACCAACTCAAGGAAGCCCTAGTCCCAAGGAAGCCCTAGTCGAAATCTGGAAAGACTCGGTGGAATCTGCCATTAACGGCCGAGAGCTCAAGCTTTCCAGATTCCTCAAAACCCCACCATTTTTCATTATCTACCCACTTAGATTTATCTACTTGACTTCATGAGTCCAAATATGCACTCAAAAGTGGAGAAACTTACCTCGTTTAGCTAGAAAACCATCGAGAAGATTCGGCTCCAACTCCGACCTTCGAACCACCATGTACGGTGGTTCCCATGCCTCGAAACTGGCATCAATCGACTTGTAGGGTCGAGAGGATTACTTCTCTAACCTTGGATTCAACCAAATCGACCCCTACCTGATCGAAGACGGTGGTGGTGGTCTTCAGAATCTCACGAGGAGAGAGAGAGTGATTCCGTGAGGAGAGAGGAGAAGAACGAGGAAAAATCTGGAAAAAGGGTCTTTTGTGTAGAATATCTGCATGCCCAAATTACCGAACTACCCCTAGGCTTCTAGACTCATAACTTCCTCATCTAAACTCCATTTTCCGCGTGCCGCTTGTCTACGAACTCGTGAGTTTGAGGCCTACGCAATATTCCAAGAAAAATTTTCAAAAGTCTTCCCAAAAAAAAAGTAACTTTCGAACCCCTTCTAAATCGGGGGTAAAATCATCTTTTCCCTAATTAAATTCTCAAATTACTTTAATTTATGGTCCGTGTCGTTATAGATTAACCTAATCTTTTAATATCGAATAGTAAATATTTTTCAAATTTGAAGTTTAAAAGTATTTTTGAAAAATTCTTACTCTTAATTATCTTATTTTAAGTTGGATTGTCCTTACATTACTCATTAAAATTAACAAGTGAAAATATATATATATATATATATATATATATATTATAAGTGGGAGTAATGTTTTCATAAAGTAGAAAGGAAAAAAAAACTACTAAATAGGGATTAAAAGCTTTGAATGATCAATTTCATTGTTTGAGTAATTATTATGGTGGTTAGGGATTGGAAAGTTTCGAAAATATGGTTAGTAGAGTTTTGAATAAATATTGATCTTGTTAAGGACTCATCAATGGATAGCCCATTTTTGTTTGTAAAGATTGTTTGTTTGAGCATTAGTGGTCTTAATGGTGATATGAGGATTTCAACTTGTATTGTTTTGTGTATGATTAATACACCCTGATCGTTTTGTTAGATGTCGAATTGATGTGGAGACAGATTCGGTGCAGGTGGAGACAGATTCAGTGCAGGCAGAGACTTTGATCAAGGAGACAACCATGATATGGATCGATATGGCAAGCATTCTGCAGGAAATTAGCACTCTGCTGGGCAATTTGGGTTTGGCTCGAACTGATGTGGGAGTGGCGTCCCGCCAATGCAACAAGGTTGCGCACAGCTTGGCCCAAGAAAGGTTGCGTTCTCAGCCTCAAAATGGAAAGGTTAGGAGTTGTTTGGTTGCCTTTGTCCGTGATTCGTGAAAAGTTCTAATTTTGATTAGCACATTCAACGTTGGGATGCTCCCTTTTTCGAAAAAGGGATAAGATAGAACTAGCGGACCAATTACTAAGTCGGGATGCTCCCTTTTTCGAAAAAGGTTAAATAGATACTTCAAATTATGAGCTGGGGAAGTATCGGATATAGGGATACGATACGAAATAAGTTGTATACATGGATATGGTATCTGATACGCCATGTGGCATATTGCTAACTTTGACTTTGGGATATGGCTCGGATACGTTTGGGTTACAGCTCGGATACGGTCAAAGATACCTGAAGGATTTCATTTGAAGAAATTTTGATTTTTTCTCCTTTTTTTTCAAATTTTAGAAAAAAAAATGTTGAGGGTAAAATTTTAATTATTATAAATTTTTTAATTAGACCCGTCAACGATTAAGACCCATATATCGACAACCTAAGCATGAAAATGATAACCTATTAAATTTATGTACTCTATTTTATCATATACACCTATTTGATATATTTTAATTTTTGACATGCACTTAATTTGTGCTTTCATTTATATTTTAAAATATATTATATTAATTATCATATCATTACCGTATCATATATTAATTTTTAAAAATTTATCGTATCACCGAACTCATATCTGTATTAGTGCATCAGAATTGACATTATTGTATATATAGACACTTTGTCTGGATCCATAGGAAGCAACATATACATTGTCTAAGATTTAGTGGCGCAATTTGAAAATTTCACAACTGTTACCTAATAGTTTTGTTGATGCTACTGTATAATTTTTAATAAATAAGGGGAATTGAAAATAAATTAAAAATATATATAAATAAATAAATAGGAATAATGGGGAATAACTATCCATTTCCTTTACTAACTGTTCATTTTTCAAATTTTAATAAAAATAGCTGGTTTTGCTAGTTATTTTCGTTAAAACTATTTTGATAAAGCCTTGTAGCATCGAATGAATCATCTTAGCCTTATAATAACGGAGTTATACACTGTGTGAGTTCATGGGAAACAACATATAAATACACTCCCTCTGAAATTGAGTGGATGATTCATTTTGATTTTAGTGGGAATTACAGATTTTTATGATAAAACTTTTTGCAATAAAAAAAATTACAAAAACAGAGGTACTTTACGGTACCTCATTTTGTTAATTAATTGGTTTTTTTTTTGCTTTTGTACCGCTTCCAAGCCAGTCGAACACGGGACCCAGTGACTTTGTGGGAGTGCACATTGACACTAGGCTGCTAAGAACGACCGGCAGACTTGTAACTACAGCTAATTTATTTATAGTGTTACGCATATGCAACAAAATACAAGTTTCTGTCTAATCACTTTTTTTCACTGCTTTGGCGTTTTGCTTTTGCATAGCTGATATGATCCTAACTTATTTTAGGAAAGCCGCAAAACAATTTTGTAATTTTTAAAATTTTACCAATTTTTATTTATTTATGAAAGCCGCAAAATTCATGACCCAAAAACAAATTAAAAAACTGAAATAGTTGTTTTGACCACAAGGTGCGGTGCAGTTGACAAACTGCCACTTTTAGAGGGCAAAGTTCCTGATATCTAACTAGCAGGAGTTCGAACTCGTTGAGAACACATTGTAGTCTGCGACTTAGTCTCATACTTCAGGTGTGAGAATACCTCATGGTATTTACTTAAAAAAATTAATAATTCATAAGGAAAATTAAATTATTAACTATGGGTGAACAAGTACATCCATCCTAAAATGAAAAATTCTAGATACAACTATATTTCAGAAAGAAAAAGAAAATTGAGAAAACAAAGGTATTCTAAAATACCTCATTTTGAAACTCTTTTCCTCTTCTCTCAAATTCTCAAATACTCAATTACTGAATTGCCATTGCTCTAATGGGACAGAACACAGGACCTGGTGGACAATGTTGCAGGAGGTAATTCAGTTGCAACTAAATATATTGTTGGAAGAATTAGAGGTCTCTGGAAAGGATATGCATATAAATTTAACGATAAGATTGTCCTTGCAAGTTTAAATATAAATCAAGGACATATACTACTAATAATAAAATTCAAAAACAATAACTAAAATTAATTTAAATTCAGAAAAACAACAGTTTCCCTAAAGATATCTGTTATCTCTTTTACACTTGATCCACTGGTTATAACCGTGTTGTACCTTTCCTTGATTTTATCGGTTTGTGTTTGTCAACACTTACCATCAATCTTAGTCTACGATAACTAGGGTGACTAGTCTTCTATGCTTTTTCGTTCAGCTTCTTCCATATAAGCTGGCCTACTTGTAAATCACACAATCAAGAATACATCTTTGACATCTGAGTTTCTTCATGGTATCATACAGTGCTCCTAGTTGGCCTGCTTTCATTTTTCTTCTTCGTGCCTTCCATTTGTGTAATGGCAGAAGACAACCCATTTGAATCTGAGGCTGAGAGTTCCCTAAATACAACCTCAAACTTTTCTGAGGTTGATGACAGAATAAACCAGGAGAGTACAGCCGGACAAGGTGAGTTTATACAGTGGTCAACTTGGATACCGAAAGCATCTTGGAAAAATTCTACCAGAACATGACTTCCCCGCTCAGCTTTTGACCAAGCAAATGGACATGAACCGAATACAAGCACCCAAAAATTCACAAAACCAATCAAGATTATGAAAAATATTTGTGGGATACGGTACAAGCACTTGAAAAATTAGAAAAAGTAGCCCTCTACACCAAAAGATTCAAAGATAAGAATGAAAGTTTCTGATTTTTCAAAGATATGAATGAAAGTTTCTGATTTTTTAAAGATATGAATGAAAGTTTCTGAAGGAAGTCAGGGTAATCCCAGATATTATTATGTCGAACAGTGCGAGCATTAATGATCTGATAATGTGAAGTATTTTTTGTTAGAAAACAAAGAACTGCAGGAAAGAAAACTAAAATGATAATATATTCTCCAGAAAAATAGAGTGCTAAATTTGACCATAATGCCTACAATTCAAAGAGTGAATTGCAAAACTACGACATAAGATTAAAGAACCATTAAACATCCACTCTAATTAGACGGGTAATTACAACAAAATCCAGATCCCGACTCATATACCCCTGCATTCCGAAAATCCCCAACCATTAAGACTATTATCAACAAAAACCCTAACCCCCAAACCCGTAAAGAGTCCTTCCCTGCCTCTTGAGAGCGTAAACGACGTCCATCGCCGTCACGGTTTTCCTCCTGGCGTGCTCAGTGTAGGTAACGGCGTCACGGATGACGTTCTCTAGGAAGATCTTGAGTACACCACGGGTCTCCTCGTAGATCAGGCCACTGATACGCTTCACGCCACCTCTGCGAGCCAGACGCCGAATTGCAGGCTTCGTTATACCCTGGATGTTGTCGCGGAGGACCTTACGGTGACGTTTCGCTCCTCCTTTGCCCAATCCCTTGCCTCCTTTTCCACGTCCCGACATTGTTGCACAGTGAAGATCTCACAAATCTGAACACGAATGGAAAATAAGAAATTAGAAGAAAATTTTAGATTCGAAATTTGAGAAATCGGAAAATTAAGGAAATTAGCGAGGACCTGAAATTGTTGGTAGAGAAGAAGGAAGTGAGAGACTGTTTTGCTTTTGGTGAATGAAGGAGCTTGACGGGGGATAAAGAGGGTATTTATAGCGCGAGGTGTGTCTTTGGCCAGATGAGGCTCGATCCGTGTGTTTGCGAAACGAGAGTTGTGAGCCGTCTATGGTTTTGGATTGACGGTAGGGATGGAGGCTTTGAGTGGGTGTGGATCGATGACGTGGATTATTTTATTGTGTTACAAAGCATCTCGTTTCGTGTTTCTTTCGGTTTGATTTTCACAGTGAAACTGCGCGGGGTAGATTAGCGCCGCTTGGGATGGGCTTCGCGACTGAGGCCCATAATTAATGAAATGCCTTCTCTTTTTTTTGTTAGAAATGAAAAATCTTGTACACCTAAAAATTTTCAGTTTCTCTATGATCATTCACTACCTACAAAAAAATGAAAAAGTACAACCGAAAATTCTGTTCGATGTTAAAAAAATATTATGTCATTTAGTACTACAATTTAGTGATATTTTTCTTCACACATTATCTGGACGGTCTCGAGTTTAACTCTAATAAATAGCGAAATCGAACCCAATGTCTATAGCTTAATCTTATTCCCCATTTCCCCCATATCATTGTGTCACAACATATATATATATATATATATATATATATATATATATATATATATATATATATATATTATAATGCTAAATTATTTATCAACAATGGCCTATTAGATCAGTTGGTTAGAGCGTCGTGCTAAATTATTTAAAACATGTACATGCTTGACGTTGTACTAGTTCGGATTCGGAGAGATTTAAAGTGAGACAAAATCAAGTTATGAGTGCAAAATGAGACGATGTGTCTTGTTATGAGTTCATTTTAAGTAATTAGTCATTTTCTTTTGGATAAAAAAAAAAACTATCCAATGCATTCATTTGCGATGAATCTATCGGGAGTCCAAGATGCCTAACCATGCCATAGTGTCGTTGCCTTTTAATTAAGAGTAACGCTACGGGTACCACCTAAAATCTCATTTTTTGTATCTCACCACATGCGGCGCACAACGTTGCAATCCTACCCATCTCAAAATAAAAACAAAAATTAAATTAAAATCAAACATAAAAATTAAAAAGTTCAAAAATAAATAAGACAAAATATATATTTCCTGATAGTTTCATAACTTTTTCATAAACCCCAAATATTTCATTCTGCATCAAATCCTCTCCTTCCAAAAAAATCATAAACTCTAAAAATTCAACCGTTCTTCCCTCTGTTTAATGGTGGATTTTTTTGGCACCAAAAAAATCCTTTTGAGTTTCTGAGACAGAGCAAATATTGAGAATGTTTAAGTGATGTCGCTAAATGGAAAAACACTTTGCCCTACGAAATTGGTTCGTCAAGCATAGTGTGCACGATATTCGGTGGACGCCCACATAATATCATGCACACTTTACCTGGTGACTAGGTGTTCGTCGGGCAGACCTTCAATTAATTATATTTGTAAATAAATAATTCATTAATACTTTTAATAATAAATTTAAAAAAAATAACAAAAATCAAATTTTAATAATAAAATCTTTTAATAATTCATTAATAATTTTAATAATAAATTTTAAAAATAACAAAATATCAAATTTTAGTAATGATTCAAAAATTCATTCATTTTAATAATAATTCAAAAATTTTAATAATTCATTACTAATTTTAATAAAAAAATTTTAAAAATTAACAAAATATAAACTTTTAATAATAATTCAAAATTTCAAACATTTTAATAGTAATTCAAAATTTTGGCCATAATTCATTAATAATTTTAATAATAAATTTTAAATAATAACCAAAAAATCAAATTTTAATAATGATTCAAAAATTCAAACATTTCAATAATAATTCAAAAATTTTAATAATTCATTAATAATTTTAAAAATAAATTTTAAAAAATAACAAAAATAACAATTCTCATATCCAAAATTCATAAATTTTCAAAATTTGATTTTATTACAAAAAATCATATCTAACAATTCTCATATCCAAAATTCACAAAAAAATATTTTATTCAACAAAATTCAATACAAAAATCATATCAAAAAATCATATCCGCTAAATCATATCCAAAATTCAATACAAAAATCATATCCACAAAATCATATCCAAAATTCAATACAAAAATAATATACAAAATTCAATATTTTATTCTCAATACAATTTTCACAAACTTGTAATTTCCTAAATCCAAGCCAATCCTAAATTCAATTCCTAAATTCAATTCCTAAATCCAAATTTCAATCCTAAATTTCAATCCTAATTTCAATACTAAATTCAATTCCCAAATTCAATCCATAAATTCAATTAAAATCATATCCACAAAATCATATCCAAAATCCAATCCAATCCACATTTTAATTCCAATAATCACAAATATAAGAGAGAGAGAGAGAGAGAGAGAGAGAGAGAGAGAGAGACTTACAAAGGAAGAAAGGCGGCAGCGAGAGAGCGAAGGCGGCGAGAGAGAGGCTGACCCGAGAGAGGGACGGCTGGGTTTGGGTTTAGGTTTGAGTCGGAGAGTGAGAGTGAGAGCGAGTGAGAGGCGGCTGGGTTTGGGTTCTGGGTAGTTTAGGCAGAGAGCATGTGGACGGAGCAGACGAGGAAGAGAGGAAGAAGAGAGGTTTGTTTTCCTTTTTTAAATGTCTTGACGATCTTGCCCCACAAAAGGGTTCGTCGGGCCAACTTTAAATATTCGTCGGGTAGACCTTTTAAATAGATTCGATTTCCGCGAATTTTTTGGAGGAACTTTTGATTTTTTCACGAAAAAATACTGCACGAGTTTTTATACTTTGCCCTACGAATTTCATGTGTTCGTCGAGCAGAGTAATCGATTACATCTTGCCCGACGAAATTAATATATTCGTCGGGCCAAGTCCATTTCACTTTCATGATTCCAAAATTCATTCATTTTAATAATAATTCAAAATTTTAATAATTTTAATAATAATTTTAAAAAAAATAAGAAAAAACCAAATTTTAATAATAATTCGAAAATTCTAACATTTTAACATTTTAATAATAATTCAAAAAATTTAATAATTCATTAATAATTTTAATAATAAATTTAAAAAAATAAAAATTTTTAATAATAATTCAAAAATTCATTCTTTTTAATAATAATTCAAAAATTTTAATAATTCGTTAATAATTTTAATAATAAATTTAAAAAAACAACAAAATAACAAATTTTAATAATAATTAAAAAATTCATTCATCTTAATAATAATTCGAATGTATTTTATTTATGAAGATATAGGTAAGGTAAACACCAGGCCCGACGATTAAATTTTCAAGATCAGACCGTTCACTTTGTGGTTTTAAGTGGCTAGACCTCGCCTATAGAAAATCGTGAGGTTTCGAGGAGTTAAAGCTGTCTGATTGTCAATAAAAATTTTGTAATTGTCGATTCGTCATGCACCGTTACCTAATCTCGAAATTCGAAATTGCCTAATATTTGGCGTAGGCGATCTAGGAGTATGTACGGTTAGATCGTTCAATTAATTTCGAAAAAATATTGAAAATGGTAAAATCCTCAAATTCATCAAACACATTGTAACGACCCGGACCAGAAATTTAATTATTTTGAGAATATGACGATTTTACCCTAGGTCGGTAAAGAGCATGAAAATCAAGTTTTGTTTCGAAACTTATTAGGCGGTGTTTCGGGTACCGTTGCATAGGTCTCGAACTCACGAGTTCGTAGATAGGCGGCACGCAAAAAACGAAGTTCGTGTACTAAAGTTATGGGTCTAGATGTGCAAGGGCATTTTGGTAATTTTGGCTTGGGAGAAAATATTTTACCCCCAAATAATTTTACATCTTCAGGGGAATTCATCTTCATCTGCTCATCCTCACTCTCTCTGTAAAACACACTCCCAAAACCATCGAACCCGTGCGAAAAACACACCAAAAAACCCACAAAGTCAACTTTTGATTCAAGGTTTTAACTTCCATTTTTGATCCACTAATCGTATTATACTCCTTCCCACGAACACAACCGTACCAACCATCGAAGGAGAGGACCACGGGGGAAGCCGTACCGAGTATAGGAAGTTTCAGATCTTCCGATCGATTTTCCGGCTTACACAGGTACGTGGTTGTGGTTTTGAGGTCATATTTGGATTCTTGGGTTTGAGTAGATAGATTTAGACATAAAATTTATGGAAAATGGCTGGGTTTTGAGGAAGTTATAAAAGCTTGAAGTTTCGGCCGGAAATGGAGGATTTCGGCGAAACCAGACGGCGGCTGCCGATCATCTTCTCCGGCCAGACTTCGACGACGGCGCCGGTAGCCGATCGTCTTCTCCGGCGAGTCACCGGTGACCGGTCGAGTCGGGTCATATCGGGTCGGGTCGAGTGAACCGATCGGGTTGAGTTGAACTGATCGGGTTGAGTGAACCGGTTGGGTCGAGTTGGACCGGGTCAGGTCGAGCCGGGCCGGGTTAGACCGGTCCAGACGCGTGACACTGTAGCAGGCGCGTGACCGGCGCGTGAGGGCGCGTGGCGGCGCGTGAACGCTTGTTTTGACCTTCAGGTGGCGCGTGGCGGCGCGTGGGATTGTTCCTGGAACGACCCGGACCAGAAATTAAATTATTTTGAGAATTGGACAATTTTACCCTCAATTTTGGACGGGTTCGGGAGTCACTTTTTGACTGGCAGTACTTTTGGGAATTTTTCTTGGGTCGTTGCGTAGGTCTCGAACTCACTAGTTCGTAGAAAGGCGGCACGCGGAAAACAGAGACCCGGTGAGTTCGTTACGGGTCTAGAAGCTTCAGGGGCAGTTTGGTAATTTTGGAAAAGTTGGAACTATATAGCAGATATTTTTCTCTCTCCTCGAGAGATTGGTCCATTCAGTCTCTCTCCTACCCGAAATCCTCCCCGTGCGAACACCGAAGACCCCATTTTCATTGAATGGATTTCGATCTGATTCGACTGAAACTAAGGTCAGGAGGATCTTCCCCGGGACCCACGAGCATTTTGGGGTAGTTATTGGTGCGGGAGCACCGCCGTAGGCGACGGACGGAGGAGGAAGGTGAACCGAATCTTCTCGGCCGTTTTCCGGGCAAACCAGGTACGATCTCGGAACTATGACCTCATATTTGGATTCCTGGAGAAAAGTAGATGAATTTATGTGTGGATCGTGAAAAACGGTCAAGAAATGAAGAAGTTAGAAAACCTTGAAAATCAACCGGAAATGGCAATTTCCAGCGAACCAGACGGCGGCGGAGGTGGTGGTCCGGTCATCTTCTCCGGCCAGCCTCCGGCGACGGCGATGGTCGTCCGGTCGTCTTCTCTGGTGAGTCACTAGTAACCAGTCGGGTTGAGTGAACCGGTCGGGTCGAGTGAATCGGTTGGGTCGAGTTGGACCAGGTCAGGTTGAGCCAGGCCGGGTTGGACCGGTCCAGGCGCGTGAACACTGTAGCAGGCGCGTGACCGGCGCGTGAGGGCGCGTGGGCGAGTGTGCCGACCTTCCGGCGACACGTGGCACGCGTGGGGCCGAGTCTGAGGTCACGGAGGCGCGTGGTAGGTAGTTTTCGACGTTCCGAATCTGTTGGTACAGGTTTCAGGTTGATCGAACGTCGTTTAGAGGTCATTTTGGGCAATCCCAGCGATAATAGTTGACCGTATTATCGGGTTTTGAGCTCGGAAAGTCAAGGTAGTTGGGTCATTATTGTGCATGTGTTCCTTGGGCTAGAGCGTCCATGAATTAAGGGTTGGATGATGTATATGAGTGGACTTTTGTTTTATAAACTGAAATGCATGCATCAAAATATCTTTGTTTAAATACTGTTATGTATTGTGGCATTGAATTTCTGGATTTTGGAAATGATTACTGGACACATGTTTTTCACTATTACTGTGAAAGACTGATATGGTATAATATACCGGCTGATGATATGATATGATAGTCGAAGGTTATACCGGCTGATGATATGATATGATGGTCGAGGATACTTACCCACTGATATGGTATGATAGCCGAAGGTTATACCGGCTGATGATATGATATGATGGTCGAGGATACTTACCGACTGATATGTTATGATAGCCGAAGGTTATACCGGCTGATGATATGATATGATAGTCGAGGATACTTGCCGACTAATATGATATGATAGCGGAAGGTTATACCGACTGATGATATGATATGATGGTCGAGGATACTTACCGACTGATATGGTATGATAGCCGAAGGTTATACCGGCTGATGATATGATATGATGGTCGAGGATACTTACCGACTGATATGGTATGATAACCGAAGGTTATACGACTGATGATATGATATGATAGTCGAGGATACTTTCCGACTGATATGATATAATAGCCGAAGGTTATACCAGCTGATGATATGATATGATGGTCGAGGATACTTACCGACTGATATGGTATGATAGCTGAAGGTTATACCGGCTGATGATATGATATGATGGTCGAGGATACTTACCGACTGATACGGTATGATAGCCGAAGATTATACCAGCTGATGATATGATATGATAGTCGAGGATACTTGCCGACTGATGTGATATCATAGTACAGAGAGTTGTGATACAGGACTAGGACACCCCAAGGGATACCCTGGTGGCTAGGGATATGATAGTCGAGGGATATGCCGACTGATATGATATGATAGTCGAAGGTTATACCGGCTGATGATATGATATGATAGTCGAGGATACTTGCCGACTGATATGATATGATAGCCGAAGGTTATACCGGCTAATGATATGATATGATGGTCGAGGATTCTTACCGACTGATATGGTATGATAGCCGAAGGTTATACCGACTGATGATATGATATGATAGCCGAGGATATTTCCGGCTCTAATATGATTTGACGACAATTGTCATGGGCTTAATCATCCTATGGGCTTAATCAACCTACCAAAATACTTCGTCATCTGGGTCAGTGGGTTGGTGTGGGCGGTGACCCAGAGGGACGAATTATTGTTGGTTCACAAGTATCTGACTAGTCGGTTGTCTTGTGGTATTCCAGTAGAGATGTCAGCAGTGTCTGACCTACTGACATTTGGTGTCATAGCGTATTCCTATTTGAACCACGACTATTCCGAGGTCTTGGCTTGACCTGTATACTATCCTGCGTCTGACAGGTAGGAGTGGTCAATAAGTACAGTGGTTCTGTCGAGAACCCTGTAAGGTTTAAAAAAAAAAAATTTATTTAAGAACAAGGGGTATTTCTGGTATTTAAAATTTGAGGTAAAAGAGCTGTCAGACGGGATAAGGGTTCTTTCCGGGTTTCGAGGGAAAATTCGGGAAGGGTCCTTACAATTCCCGATGTCACGCCAGCGCATGACTAGGGTTTTGGGACGTTTTGGATCAGATTTTGTTGGTTTCGAGGCCATAGGAGTTTGTTTAGGGCTCAATTGGACAATCATAGCGGTAATGGTTGACCGTGGAGTGGGTTTTGAGCTCGGAAAGTCAAGGTAGTTGGGTCATTATTGTGCACGTATTCCTTGGGCCAGAGCGTACATGAATTTTGGGTTGGATGATGTTTGTGAGTGGACTTTTGGTTTATAAATTGTAATGCATGCATAAATATCTTTGATTTAAATACTGTTGTGTATGGTTGTAATGATTTCCTAGAATTTATAAATGACTGCTGGACATTTGTTTTTCCAATATTTCAGTGAAAGTGTGTTGTGAGAACTAGCATGGTTGTTGGATTCGGTTTTGATATTGTTTTTACGTGGAAATTATTAGAGTCCATGATTTTGAGCTGAAACCGTATTTGTGATTATAAAATACTTGAATTTTGGATCCAATACTGTTTTGAGGGGGCCCAGGAGCCGGGGTTAGGATCCGCTGAGACGGAGAACCCGGTGAACCTCCAATATAAACAATACGGTTTTGAGGGGGTCCAGGATCCGGGGTTAGGATCCGCTGAGATGGAGAACCCGGTGAACCTCCAATATAAACAATACGGTTTTGAGGGTTTTGAGGGGGCCTAGGAGCCGGGGTTAGGATCCGCTGAGATGGAGAACCCGGTGAACCTCCAATATAAACAATACGGTTTTGAGGGGGCCCAGGAGCCGGGGTTAGGATCCGCTGAGACGGAGAACCTGGTGAACCTCCAATATAAACAATATGGTTTTGAGGGGACCCAGGAGCCGGGGCTAGGATCCGCTGTTGGCGGTGAAACCGGTGAACCTCGGAGATAAACATTGATTTGAGGGAGGCTAGGACCCGGGACCAGGATCCATTATTCGCGGTGAACCCGGTGAACCTCCAAGATAAACATATTTGAGGTGGACCAGAGTATGGGACTAGGATCCGTTGTTGGCGGTGAACCCGGTGAACCTTTAATATAATAGGTTACTATTTCTTCAACTAGCGTCGAGAGTTGTACTCCGTTGGTTCGTTGAGTACTCCGACTTTGGCATCGAGGAGTTTTGGCTCCGCCGGGTCGCGAGGATGTCTATGCATAGTACAGAGAGTTGTGATGCAGGACTAGCGCACCCCAAGGGATACCCTGGTGGCTAGGGATATGTCAGTCGAGAGATATGCCGACTGATGTGATATGATAGCTGAATGTTATTTCGACTGAGGATACGATATGATAGCCTAGGATATTTCCGGTTCTAATATGGTTTGACGACGATTGTCATGTGATTAATCAGCCTATGGAAATACTTCGTCATCCGGGTCTGTGGGTTGGTGTTGACGGTGACCCAGAGTGACGAATTATTGTTGGTTCACAAGTATCTGACTAGTCGGTTGTCTTGTAGTATTCCAGTAGAGGTGTCAGTAGTGTCTGACCTATTGATATTTGGTGTCAGAGGGTATTCCTATTTGGACCACCACTATTACGAGGTCTTGGCTTTGACCTGTATGCTATCCTACGTTTGACAGGTAGAAGTGGTCAGTAAGTACAGAGGTTTTGTCGGGAAACCTGTAAGGTTTACTAAAAATTATTTAAAGATAAAGGGTATTCTTGGTATAATTTTTTTGAGGTAAAAGAGCTGTCAGACGGGATAAGGATCCTTTTCGGGTTTCGAGGAGAAATTCGGGAAGGGTCCTTACAAGTGGTATCAGAGCTCTAGGTTAACTTCCTGCAGACCGCACACTTGTGTGCAAATTATTTAAGGATTTCTGTTAACAAGATGCCGCCGAGGTGTTTACCTCTTTAGCGACCATAAACTGAATAGGAGGTTGGTTCTTTAACCTGAGTTAGTGAAATTTCGGGGCCGAAATTTCTGTAAGGGGGGGAATTTGTAACGACCCGGACCAGAAATTTAATTATTTTGAGAATATGACGATTTTACCCTTGGTCAGCGAAGAGCATGAAAATAAAGTTTTGTTTCGAAACTTATTAGGCGGTGTTTCGAGTACCGTTGCGTAGGTCTCGAACTCACGAGTACGTAGACAGGCGTCACGCAGAAAATGGAGTTCGTATACTAAAGTTATGGGTCTAGATGTGAAAGGGTATTTTGGTAATTTTGGCTTGGGAGAAAATATTTTAACCCCAAATAATTTTACATCTTCAGGGGAATTCATCTTCATATGCTCATCCTCACTCTCTCTGTAAAACACACTCCCAAAACCATCGAACCCGTGCGAAAAACACACCCAAAAACCCACAAAGTCAACTTTTGATTCAAGGCTTTAACTTCCATTTTTGATCCACTAATCGTAACTACTCCTTCCCATGATCACAACCGTACCAACCATCGAAGGAGATGACCACGGGGGAAGCCGAACCGAGTATAGGAAGTTTCGGATCTTCCGATCGATGTTTCGGCTTACACAGGTACGTGGTTGTGGTTTTGAGATCATATTTGGATTCTTGGGTTTGAGTAGATAGATTTAGACATAAAATTTGTGGAAAATGGTTGAGTTTTGAGGAAGTTATAAAAGCTTGAAGTTTCGGCCGGAAATGGAGGATTTTGGCGAAACCAGACGGCGGCTACCTATCATCTTCTCCGACCAGACTTCGACGATGGCGTCGGTAGCCGATCGTCTTCTCCGGCGAGTCACCGGTGACCGGTCGAGTCGGGTCAGACCGGGTCGGGTCGAGTGAACTGGTCGAGTTGAGTGAACCGGTTGGGTCGAGTGAATCGGTCGAGTTGAGTTGAATCGATCGGGTTAAGTGAACCGGTTAGGTCGAGTTGGACCGAGTCAGGTCGAGTCGGGCCGGGTTGGACCGGTCCAAATGCGTGACACTGTAGCAAGCGCGTGACCGGCACGTGAGGGCGCGTGGCGGCGCGTGAACGCGTGTTTTGACCTTCAGGTGGCGCGTGGGACTGTTCCCGATGTCACGGCGGCGCGTGACTATGGTTTTGGGACGTTTTGGATAAGATTTTGTTGGTTTCGAGGCCATAGGAGTTAGTTTAGGGCTCAATTGGACAATCACATCGGTAATGGTTGACCGTGGAGTGGGTTTTGAGCTCGGAAAGCCAAGGTAGTTGGGTCATTATTGTGCACGTGTTCCTTGGGCTAGAGCGTACATGAATTTTGGGTTGGATGATGTTTGTGAGTGGACTTTTGGTTTATAAATTGTAATGCATGCATAAATATTTTTTATTTAAATACTGTTGTGTATGGTTGTAATGATTTCCTAGAATTTATAAATGACTGCTGGACATTTGTTTTTCCAATATTTCAGTGAAAGTGTGTTGTGAGAACTGGCATGGTTGTTGGATTCGATTTTGATATTGTTTTTACGTGGAAATTATTAGAGTCCATGATTTTGAGCTGAAATCGTATTTGTGATTATAAAATACTTGAATTTTGGATCCAATACTGTTTTGAGGGGGCCCAGGAGCCGGGGGTTAGGATCCGCTGAGACGGAGAACCCGGTGATCCTCCAATATAAACAATACGGTTTTGAGGGGGCCCAGGAGCCGGGGTTAGGGTCCGCTGAGACGGAGAACCCGGTGAACCTCCAATATAAACAATACGGTTTTGAGGGTTTTGAGGGGGCCCAGGAGCCGGGGTTAGGATCCGCTGAGACGGAGAACCCGGTGAACCTCCAATATAAACAATACGGTTTTGAGGGGGCCCAAGAGTCGAGGTTAGGATCCGCTGAGATGGAGAACCCAGTGAACCTTCAATATAAACAATACAGTTTTGAGGGTTTTGAGGGGGCCCAGGAGCCGGGGCTAGGATCCGCTGTTGGAGGTGAAACCGGTGAACCTCGGAGATAAACATTGATTTGAGGGAGGCCAGGACCCGGGACCAGGATCCGTTATTCGCGGTGAACCCGGTGAACCTCCAAGATAAACATATTTGAGGTGGACCAGAGTATGGGACTAGGATCCGCTGTTGGCGGTGAACCCGGTGAACCTTTAATATAATAGGTTACTGTTTCTTCGACTAGCGTCGAGAGTTTTACTCCGTTGGTTCGTTGAGTGCTCCGACTTTGGCATCGAGGAGTTTTGGCTCCGCCGGGTCGCGAGGATATCTATGCATAGTACAGAGAGTTGTGATACAGGACTAGCACACCCCAAGGGATACCGTGGTGGCTAGGGATATGTCAGTCGAGAGATATGCCGACTGATGTGATATGATAGCTGAATGTTATTTCGACTGAGGATACGATATGATAGCCTAGGATATTTCCGGCTCTAATATGGTTTAACGACGATTGTCATGTGATTAATCAGCCTATGGAAATACTTCATCATCCGGGTCTGTGGGTTGGTGTGGGCGGTGACCCAGAGTGACGAATTATTGTTGGTTCACAAGTATCTGACTAGTCGGTTGTCTTGTAGTATTCTAGTAGAGGTGTCAGCAGTGTCTGACCTACTGATATTTGGTGTCAGAGGGTATTCCTATTTGGACCACCACTATTATGAGGTCTTGGCTTTGACCTGTATGTTATCCTACGTTTGACAGGTAGAAGTGGTCAGTAAGTACAGAGGTTTTGTCGGGAAACCTGTAAGGTTTACTAAAAATTATTTAAAGATAAAGGGTATTCCTGGTATAAATTTTTTGAGGTAAAAGAGCTGTCAGACGGGATAAGGATCCTTTTCGGTTTTCGAGGAGAAATTCGGGAAGGGTCCTTACACACATAACAATCTTTAAGTACATTTCAATACGTATTTCAAAGTTTTTGTTTAACTGATATTCAGACAATTGAATTTTCTAGATCAGACCGTTCACTTTGTGGTTTCACGTGTCTATACCTCGTTCGTCGAAAATCGTGAGATTTCGAGGAGTTAAAGCTGTCTGATCGTCAATAAATGTTTTGTAATTGTCGATTCATCGTGCACCGTTACCTAATCTCGGGAATTCGAAATTATCTAATATTTGGCATAGGCAATCTAGGAGTATGTACAGTAAATATGTAGGGTTAGATCGTTCAATTATTTTCAAAAAAATATTGAAAATGGTAAAATCCTCAAATTCATCAAACACTTAACAATCTTTAAATACATTTCAATACGTATTTCAAAGTTTTGGTTTAACTGATATTCAAACGATCGAATTTTCAAGATCGGACCGTTCACTTTGTGGTTTTACGTGTCTAGACCTCGCCCATCGAAAATCGTGAGTTTTCGAGGAGCTAAAGCCATCTGATCTTCAAAAAATATTTTGTAACTGTCGATTCGTCGCGCGCCGTTACGTAATCCCGGGAATTCGAAATTGCCTAATCTTTGGCGTATTGGATCTAGGAGTATGTACAGTAAATATGTACGGTTAGATCATTCGATTAATTTCGAAAAAATGTTGAAAATGGTAAAATCCATAAATTCATCAAACACTTAACAATCTTTAAGTACATTTTAATACTTATTTCAAAGTTTTGGTTTAACTGATATTCAGACGATCGAATTTTCAAGATCAGACTGTACACTATGCGGGTTCATGTGTCTAGACCTCGTCCGTCGAAAATCGTGAGGTTTCGAGGAGTTAAAGCCGTCTGATTGTCAATAAACGTTTTGTAACTGTCGATTCGTCACGCACCGTTGCCTAATCTCGGGAATTCGAAATTGCCCAATATTTGGCGTAGGCGATCTAGGAGTATGTACAGTAAATATGTAAGAATAGATCGTTCGATTAATTTCAAAAAAATATTGAAAATGGTAAAATCCTCAAATTCATCAAACACTTAACAATGTTTAAGTACATTTCAATACGTATTTCAAAGTTTTGGTTTAACCGATATTCAGACGATTGAATTTTCAAGATCGGACCATTCCACTTTGTGTTTTTATGTGTCTAGACCTCGCCCATCGAAAATCGTGAGGTTTCAAGGAGTTAAAGCCTTCCGATCGTCAAAAAACATTTTGCAACCGTCGATTCGTTAGGCACCGTTATCTAATCCTGGAAATTCTAAATTGCCTAATATTTGGTGTAGGCGATCTAGGAGTATGTACAGTAAATATGTACAGTTAGATCGTTCGATTAATTTTGAAAAAATATTGAAAATGGTAAAATCCTCAAATTCATCAAACACTTAACAATCTTTGCCCGTCGAACATAATTCGTTGGGCAAATCGTTAACACATATTTTTTTTCTCATGGTCAACGGATTGACTTTGCCCGACGAACCCATTTCACCTGACGAATATCTTTCGTCGAGTTATATAATTTTGCCCGACGAATGTTTTTTTTTTCGCGGGGCAAAGTGATAAATTTTATGTGCAAAAATGTATCATACTTGCCCTACAAACATGTTCGTCGGGCAAAGCTCCAAAATTTAAGATGGAAAAGTTTGTTTTCGCACCAATATCTTGCCCCACGCACACTTGTTGCCGTACGAAGCCCTTCGTAGGGCAAAAGTTGACAGATTGTGTCAGGACCCTTCCCGAATTTTTCCTCGAAACCCGGAAAGAACCTTTATCCCGTCTGACAGCTCTTTTACCTCAAAATTTAAGTACCAGAAAATACCCTTTATTCTTAAATAATTTTTATTAAACTTTACATGGTTTCCAACAGAATCTCCGTACTTACTGATCACTCCTACTGTCAGACGCAGGATAAAAATACCGGTCAAAACCAAAACCTCGGAATAGTGGTGGTTCAAATAGAAATACTCTCTGATACCAAATGTCAGTAGTCAGACATTGCTGACATCTCTACTGGAAAACCACAAGACAACAAACTAGTCAGATACTAGTGAACCAATAATAATTCGTCCATCTGGGTCACCGGCCACACCAACCCACTGACCCGGATGACGACGTATTTTCATATGTCGATTAGGCCCATAACAATTGTCGTCTGGTTCATATTAGAGCCGAAAATATCATCGACTATCATATCGTATCATCAGCCGGTATAACATTCGGCTATCATATCACATCAGTCGGCATATCTCTCGATTATCATATCCCTAGCCACCAGGGTATCCCTTGGGGTGTGCTAGTCCAGTATCACAACTCTCTGTACTATGATATCTCATCAGCCGGCATATCTCTCGATTATCATATCATATCAGTCGGCATATCTCTCGACTATCATATCATATTCCTAGCCACCAGGGTATCCCTTGGGGTGTGCTAGAATATGTACTACTTGGACTCGACCACAATTTCTGCAAAATCACCTTTTATATTGGGGTTCACCGGGAGTCCGCCAACACGGAACCAAGGCCCGGATCCTAGGCCCCCTCAAATCGGTTTGTTTATATTGGGGTTCACCGGGAGTCCGCCAACACGGAACCAAGGCCCGGCTTCTAGGCCCTATCAAATCGGTTTTGTTTATATTAGGGGTTCACCGGGAGTCCGCCAACACGGAACCAAGGCCCGGTTCCTAGGCCCCATCAAATCTGTTTTGTATTCAAAATCAAGTATATATTTTGTTTATCATTTACGGTTTCAACTCAAAATCATGTACCCAAATAATTACCACGTCCAAACACTATCAAAACCGAATCCAACAATCATATCGTTTCTCGCAACGCACTTCCACTGAAATATTGGAACAACAATTATCCAGCCATCATTGCACCCATACACAACATTTTTAAATCGAGGATATTAATCCATGCGTTACAATTTATAATTACCACCATACACAACAGTAATTAAATCGAGGATATTAATACATGCATCACAATTTATAAATACAACCATACACAACAGTGATGAAATCGAAGATATTTATACATACATTACAATTTATAAATCAAAGTCATCTTACCATCACCATTCAACCCAAAATTCATGTGCGCTCTAGCCTCAGAACATCTATACCATAATGACCCAACTACCTTGACTTTCCAAACTCAAAACCCTCTCCACGGTCAATCCTTACCGTTGGGATTGCCCAACCGAGCTCTAAATGAACTCCTATGGCCTCAAAACCAACAAAATCTGATCCGGAACGTCCCAAAACCTCAGTCACGCGCCGCCGTGACTTCGGGAACAGTCCCACGCGCCGCCACGCGCCACCGGAAGGTAAGAACACGCGCTGCCACGCGCCGGTCACGCGCCTGCTACAGTGTTCACGCGCCTGGACCGGTCCAACCCGGTCCGGCTCGACCTGACCCGGTCCAACTCGATCGGTTCACTCGACTCGACCGGTTACCGGTGACTCGCCGGAGAAGACGACCGGACGACCCTCGCCGTCGCCGGAGGCTAGCCGGAGAAGATGACCGGACCGCCACCTCTGCCGCCGTCTGGTTCGCCGGAATCCCCCATTTCCGGCCGAACTTCAAGGTTTTCTAACTTCTTCATTTCTTAACCATTTTTCACGATCTACACATGTAAATTCATCTACTTTTCACCAGGAATCCAAATATGAGGTCAAAGTTCCGAGATCGTACCTGGTTTGGCCGGAAAATGGCCGAGAAGGTTCGGTTCACCTCCCTCCTCCGTCCGTCGCCTACGGCGGTGCTCCCGCTCCACTAACTACCCCAAAATGCTCGTGGGGTCCCGGGGAAGATCCTCCCGACCTCGTTTTTGTTCGAATCGGACCGAAATCCCTCCGATGAATATGGACCTTCGGTGTTCGCACGGGGAGGACTCGGGTAGGACCGAGACTGCATCGACCCAATCCCCCGAGGAGAGAGAAAAATATCTGTTATATAATTCCAACATTTCCAAAATTACCAAACTGCCCCTGCAGCTTCTAGACCCTTAACGAACTCATCGGATCTCCGTTTTCAGCGTGCCGCCTGTCTACGAACTCGTGAGTTCGAGACCTACGCAACAACCCAAGAAAAATTCCCAAAAGTATTACCAGTCAAAAAGTGACTCTCGAACCCATCCAAAACTGAGGGTAAAATGGTCCAATTCTCAAAATAATTTAATTTCTGGTCCGGTTCGTTACAGATTGTGTTCCCTACGAAGATGTATAATTCGCTGGGAAAAATGGCTTTAGGTGACGAATTATTCTTCATCGGGCAAAATCTGGTTGGGCAAGATCACATTTCTTGTACTGTGTTGATGACCATGGCTTTCAGTCTCAAAGGAGGAGAAGAACGGTTGAATTTTTAAGGTTTATGTTTTTGGGGAAGGAGATGATTTGATGAAGAATGAAATTCTTAGAGTTTATGTTTTTTTGGGAAGGAGACAATTTGATGTAGAATGAAATTCTTAGGATTTATGAAACAATAAGTAAATATAATTTTTGTTTTATTTATTTATATTTTTTATTTTTTTTTATTTTATTCTTATTTTTGTTTTATGTTGAGATAGGTAATTAGAAAGGGATGACGTGAGATTGCTATGTCGTGTGCCACATGTGGTGGGATACCAAAAGTGGGATTGTAAGTGGTACCCGTAACAATATTTTTTAATTAAAGAAAATAAAATTTGATTTGGCAAATATTTTAGACTTAACAATTGAAGTCACCAATTATGAGGCTTGATTAAAGTTCTTCATCCTAACTTAATTAGTAAAGAGCAGCTTTATTGAAAAGTTTTGCTGGTCAGATTCCTAACCCTCCCATAGACTTGGGCAAACAAAATTCCTTCCAAGCCACATGATCAAGGGATTTTGGAATCTTCCCCCATGAAGAACTTTCTGCATTCATTATCTAAGGATTGAGACACTTGAGGAGCACACTTAAAATAAGACATCACATAATTAGGCATTACCAGTAAATTAAATTAGAGTTGATCAATGTCAGCTTACTCCTTCGAGACACAGTGGTGTTTTTCCAACCAGCAAGCTTTTGTTCCATTTTCAAAAAAAAAAAAAAAAAAAAAAAAACTCTTTATGGTTAACTAATTAAGTGGAGCTTTCTAAAAACAGATATTGCAAATGTCAAGATATTTCCTTATAGTGATCTTAGGTTGGATTTCGAGAATAGTAAGGGCCATTAACTTCAGAAGGTACATTACTGGAAAAGTAAAGTGACGACTTATGAAAATTGTGACTTTAGTAATGACTTTGGTAAAAACTAGATGTCAAATTAATACTCTACAACGAATAAAGTACAAGAGACAGATCATACATGCTCTTATTCTTTGTCAAACAAACAAAGAAACGAAACACTAAAACAACATAAATCTATTTCTTTAGATTCGTGGCTAAGGGTGTACCAAAAAATTAAGCTCCATATACCCACAAGGTATGCGATATACTTTGGAACCAACCAATATATTTCACTGCAATTAATCTGAATTCTTCATTAAACCTTACAAATAACAAGGAAATCCTATATATTTATGAATTCTACAGCAAATCCTATATCAACAAGGAATAATAAAACCTAACTTTCAATCCAATACAGAATCAGAATCCTAAATTATAAGTAACTTACAAAAGTAACTCAAATCTAATCAAATCTAGTAAGTAAATCAATTCCTAATTCTATCAAAACTAATTCCTTATTCAGGCAATATTTTCCGACACTAGACAATTGTCAGGAAAACCCAAATTAGAGATTCTTATGCTTAAGAAAATTTCTGATTTGGAGTTTCTAAATCTTTCAACACACTTGGACTAGGGCCCTCTAGGAGGAGAAATTATTACGTGCTCCAGGATCACCATGTGGCACTACCGAGTGGTGGTCCCAACGAATAATATCATGACACATGACATTCTATTTTAAATATAAAAGTGCATTTAAAACCATACACAGTTACCCTCACGTCTAAAAAACAATGTTAACAAACGTTATCAAACTTGTGAGTTTTACTCAGTTTCTCAAACAAATGAAGAACAAACTCACTTTTCTTTTCATGTAAATTTTATGTGTTGGTATATTAGCCAAATACAATCTTGTGAAATCTTGGAAGAACCCTCAAAATGCAGATCTCATCCCCTTTGAGCAAGGATTCGATTGAGTAATCAGCTCCGCCCAATGACCGATCCCTCAGTAAGCGAAATGTCGTCGAAGAACAGCAGCGGCGGCGGTTCGGACGCATTTTGAATAAGAGAGATAAAGCAATGGCTCACTCAAGAATTCTTCCAAGCCGGAAAAGAAGTGTCCAATTTCGATTATACCCCTCGTTCGGTGGCGTATTTACACAACCTTGCCACGTTCTTCCAAGCCCAGACTAAAGCTTCCAAGATCCTCAGCTCCGATTTCCACCTTAAAGCCTCCGAATACGGGGCCCAAGATGCGAGATTAGATCCCATGGCTAATCCTTGACACATTGAGAAGCTACCAAGACTTGCGTCCGATAATATTCTATTTTTGATTAATTAATTATAGTTTTTGTAGGTCCTGGAAAAATAGAGAGGCTTGCAATTTTGGTTATGTGTGTGCAGGATAAACCTTTGGTTGCTTTAGCAATTGAGGACAAGAAAAGGAAATATGCTGCTGCAGAGAAGTATCTCGAAGATATATTTCAGCTCTTGCCATTTCAGTATCCATAAGCTTCCACTTGGAGGAGAAAAAGGTGCAGAACTTCAACAAGATCGAGCTAGCGGTGGGAGTTCTGATTTGACAAACAGAGGTAAACTACCAAACGTTTGATAACTTTTTTTTTTAAGACTCGATGATAATTGTATTTGGTTTTAAATGATTTTTTTTATTTAAAATAGGATTATCATGTGTCATGATATTATTCGTCAGAATCATCACTCAGCAGTGCCACGTGTAATCCGGGAGCACATAGTAATTTCTCTTCTAGGAGCAAGATATTTTGAATAACTTGCAACACCTCTAGCTGCTGCACCCTAAATCCATTTCCTTATATTTTAACCGATATATCTCAACTACAAATTTTCCAGTTCGAAGAACTTAACTCTATTTATTCATAATGATTGTTTGCAAACCTTCAAACTAATAATTCGAGTTAAGGGGCCTTCTCCTGGTACCTGTAAGGATATAATGAATAAATCAAGATAATCTAGAAGTCCTTAGTGTCAATTTCACCGGAATTCATACATTTTCATTCTCTCTTTTCTCGTTCTACCATCATGGTGTCAGTCATATAGTCACGTATTCTGGCGTACCGACTGATTAGTTTGTGAGTAAAACTCTTATCTTCAAGGGACTGATCTCCTATCATGGGCGTTTGGCTCGTGATGCGGCCTGGTGGTTTTGATCGAGTGGTCGCGGCTCTCCATTTGTGGTGGTGTCGATGATCACGGTGGATTGAAATGTCTATGATACGGTGGTGTATTCCGCAGAGGCGGCGATGATGGTAGTGATTGGCAACGACAATAGTGGAAGTGGCCCATTTGTGCATTTTTCTAGGTTGTTTAATTTGTTTTTTTAATTTTTATTTTATCACAATTTGTTATGAACAAATAATTACAGAGGCTCTTTATGGGATTGGTTGTGTTAGATAATTTTTTCCTTTTGTGGAATTGCAAAAATTAGTTGTTTAGGGCTTTAATGTTTAGGGGATTCAAGTTATATTATTTTGTGTATAATTCTCTGTTTGGTACTGCTATGTTTTTTTGAAAAGTTGCTTCAACTATGTTTTTTTGAAAAATTATTTTTGTTGTTCTTTCATAATAAATAGTTGTACACTAAAATAATTTTGGTAAAAGCAACATGCATATTGCTTTTAAAAGTAGATGTCAAAAGTCCATAGTTTTTCATAAAAACAAGATTTCTCATTTTTACCAAACACTTTTGTACTGGTTCACTTTCAAATAAAGCAGCTTTTTAAGAAGAAAAAAAAAAGCAATACCAAACAGGGCCTTTGTGGGATTGGTTGTGTTAGATAATATTTTTCTCTTGTGGAATTGCAAAGATTAGTTGTTTAGGCGGTAATAGCTTTGATGCTTAGGGGATTCAAGTTATATTGTTTTGTGTAAGATTCCTGATTTGTGGATTAATTGCATAATTTTAGTACCTCTTTTATCCATTTATTTGCTAAGTTTTTGAATTAAATTGTTGGGTCTAATGGGTTTTACGAGAGTTTTGAAGGAAATATGATTTTAGAAGGTTGAAGTTAAAAGGAATAAAGTAAGAGACAAATTAGAGATCTTTTGCACAATAGGAAAGGAAATCATATCCTTGGATCACCCTTCATCCTTGCTTCCCACTTTGAGGAGGAATCCTTTTCCTTGGAAGTAAAGTCAAGACAATCCTCGGAGAGCAAGGATTCGAGGGGGGATAATTACCTATTATGTTGAGGAATTGATGAAAAAGAGAGAAAAATGAGCTTATTTTGGAAGGAGGTTTTGGACGTTGGCTGCCTATAGTGAACTGCAGAAAATAAAACAAAAAGGGCAGCCATTCATCAAAGAAATTCCATCCATCACCGAATTCCAAAGAGGAGAAAAAAGGAACTTGTGTTGGTCTGACGTTTTCTATCAAAGAATTGGGTGTATTCTATATACTTTCCATCAATTAAACCCACGTGTATCCAACTCATAATTATGAACTAATTTTCTTATACTAGGGCCATGATGTAGCCTATCTATGACTATTTGAATCTCATTTTATTTGTTAATTTCAATTCATCTCCTTTCTCTTCTATAACTTGTACAAACTTAATTATTACATAAACTTTTGGACACCAACTGATGTAAATTATGTAATAGTATTTTGTTGATTTGTTACGTATGGACAAGAATCAAAATCTTAGGGTCCGTTAGTATCTTTTGCAAAATAGGTTTTAAAAAATTATTTCGTAAAACGAAAACAAAAAATAGGATTTTGCATTTTTTAATATTTGAGAATGCGTTTCATAGATTACTCTGAATATGATTTTGTAAAAATGAAAATGGAAAAACTTGTTTGCTTCACATATATATATGAAATTTAAAAAAGAGTAAATACGCATCAAACCGTCAGTGGTGGAGGTGGAAATGATGATGGTGGGATGGTGATGGCAATGGTGATGGGGTAGTGGTGGTGGTGATGGTGGTGGTGGTGATGGTGATGGTGGTGGTGGTGGTGGTGATGATGGTGGTGGTGGTGGTGGTGATGATGGTGGTGGTGGTGGTGGTAGTGGTGGTGGGGTAGGGGTGGCAGCAATGGTGGTGGTGGTGGTGATGATGGTGGTGGTGGTGATGATGGTGGTGGTGGTGGTGATAATGGTGGTGGTGGTGATGGTAGTGGTGGTGGGGTAAGGGTGGCAGCAATGGTGGTGCGCGACATTGGTGGTGGTGGTGGGGTGGTGGTGATGGCGGCATTGATGGGGTGGTGGTGGCGGAGATGATGGTGGTGGTGGGGTGGTGGTGGCGGAGATGGTGGTGGTGGCAGCATCGGTGGTGGAGGTGATGGTGGTGGTGGTGATGGTGGTTGTGGTGGTGATGGTGGTGGGGTGGTGGTGGTGGTGGTGGTGATGGTGGTGGTGGTGGGGTAGGGGTGGCGGCGACGGTGGTGCACGGAAGTGGTGGTGGTGGCGGCGATGGCGGACGTGATTGGGTGGTCATGCCGGCAATGGTGGTGGTGGTGATGGCGGTGGTGGTGGCAGAGGTGGTGACGGTGGCAGAGGCGGTGGTGGTGGTGATGATGACTATGATAATAAAATTGTGGTGGCTTTTACATTAATGTAAGAAGCTTTATAAGGCATGATATATAAGGCAAATGTGAATGGGTTTAATTTGGATATATTAGTTTTGGTATGTTTAGAAAAGATAAGATATTACATTAATGTAAGAAGCTTTATAAGGCATGATATATATCTGCCTTTAATTACTACTTTCATGTACTGTTTTCTTATCAATAAATATTCCTGGCAGCTCTCTTCTTCCATCTCCCAGTCGTCTCTCTCTAATTCTGTCTGTCTCGTTTTGTTTCCTCAATCCTCGTCTCCATGAAGAATATTGGGGGAATTAGGAACACTCTACTGCTCATATGCAGCACTTTTATTTTTGCAGGTATGTTACATAGAAACTCTTGTGTACATCAATTATTAGTTGTTAATTGATATATCGGAATTGATTTTCACACTTTACTTTTCTCCTCTCGTGCACTCCTTCATTGAGTGGACCACAACAAAATCAATAGACGTCACTTAATGCTATGACCTAGTGGTATTCTTTGCCACACATTATATGGGAGGTCTCGGATTCGACTGTCGTAAAAGGCGAGGTCGATATCCATTGTGTATAATAGAATCCCCCAAAATCATTGTATCAAAAAAATAAAAATAAATCCAATGGTTAGATTTAAACGGGGGAGTCATATGGAAAGAAAAAAATGTGGTGTGAAAATCATGTCACTGCAAGTTTTAGTCATGACTCGTGATGGATATTTTCTTAACAAATTACGCATTTAATCACAAAATTCTACGCGCTTTAATTCTCTGCTACCGAATAAAAAATGAAATAAAATCATCTAACAAAATTAATATTTAAATGTTTTGTAGGGTTTGAAGTACTAAATGCTCTGTCCTATGATTACACATCCAGCATTGAGGCAAGTAATTTAATTTTGAATTCAACTGTATCTTGCATTGTACATATATTAAGTAAATACTTTAATTACTGGCTAGATTTTGAGAAGAATATTCTATTAAATTTGTCCATCTCTTTGCCTTAATTTCTTCAGTGCACACCAAATCCTCACAAACCCCAGTATGATGGAGGAATCATTGTAAACCCAGAACTAAATCTTGGTTTGAAAGGTTGGTCTACTTTTGGCAATGCAAAAATACAACACAGAGAATCACAAGGCAACAAATTCATTGTGGCTCATAGCAGAATCCAACCCTATGACAGTGTTTCCCAGAAAGTTTTCTTGCAAAGTGACAACATTTATACATTTTCTGGTACATATTTTTTGTTATAATCAATAATTACAAAGGGCTCCTTTAGTAGTGTATCGTACTAATTAATTGGACTATCAAAATACCTTTAAATTGATGTGTGTTATATACAGTCCAATCTAATACGACTCATCACCAAATATACGTGCTTTGTGTTGATGCAGCATGGATACAAGTGAGTAGCGGTAGTGCTCCAGTGTCAGCGATATTCAAGACGAGTAATGGATTTGTACATGCTGGTGCAATTGTTGCAGAATCGAATTGCTGGTCCATGCTCAAGGGTGGCCTCACTGTCAATGCCTCAGCCCCTGCCCACCTCTATTTTGAGGTACTTTTTTTTTGTTTTTTAAACTAATTACACTTTAGCCGTACCCAGTGTTTTTAATTATACCAAATTTCCGACTTATATTTGTATTTAAGTACTCTAAACTCCTTAAAATGTTTCACCCATGTTCCACCGTTACATTTTTCAATAGAATTTCCGTTAACTTATGACATGATTCATGTGGGGCCCATCCAAAAACGGATCTTCAAGTGATTGCTAATTTAAACAATTTTGCTTAAAGTCACATTGAGATTCGTTTTGGATAGACCCCACACCTACAGCCTCATCAACTAACGGAAATTCTGTCTGAAAATGTGTCGGTGGGACAAAGATTGAAACGTTTTAAAAATTTTAGGGTATTTAAATGCAAAATTTAAAAAGTCATATATAACTTAAATTTGGTGTAAAACTCATGCTACCAATATGCTGTAATGCGGCCATTTTTTTTTTGAGGTAGTACTTGTTTTGTTCAATCATTTATGAGAGTTATTAAACTTCTGGTATTCAGAGCAAGAACACATCTGTTGAGATCTGGGTTGATAGCATCTCGTTGCAACCATTCACGAAAAAGCAGTGGATGGCTCATCACCATGAAAGCATTGCCAAGGTCAGTTTGAGGATATATATATATATATATATATATATATATATATATATATATATATATATATATATAGTATATGGGGGTGGTTCGGTGACGCCACAATTTTAACGCAATTTTGACACAAGTTTCACACCGTTAGATTTATACAGTTTCAATGGTTTAGATTTACTCTTATTTTCCAATTAAAATTTTCTTTCTTTAAATAATTATCGTTTTTTAAAAACCAAATTCTTACTATTTTGTAATTATGATTTATATTCACCACTTTCCTGAGTTGTTTTCCATTAATTATGCATCTCCCATTCCTATTTTGTTTTTCCTTCTCCGCGATTCCTCATTGCATCTCTTTCTCCATTCTTGCTTCCCTACTTCTGTTTTTCTTTCTTACTTATTTCTGGTCCTCTATGTTTAGGGATTAGGGTATAGATAAATTTGACAGCATTAATTCAACCTGGAACATAAAGATGCTAAGAAAATCTTAAAACCAAGAGCATGGGGTAACAGATTTTTTTTTTTTTAAACAATAAAAGAGGTTAGAGTTCGATCATATATGGAGGATCTAACAATTTTTAGATGATATATTATAGATTTGATGATTTTAAAAGGAATGACAAGGCCAAATCAAAAAGAAGAAAAACAATTCCTTCAGTGCATTTCATCACTGGTATGGAGTTTAAAACTTCAAAATGTAAACTATCATACTTGAGCAATGAAAATTAGTTATCAAAATTATTTTATTTTCATATTTTGTATGGAATGAATATTATCAATGAATCTATTTAAAAATAGTACGTATTGAGAAGACCTTCTGATCAAGTTTTGTTCGGTTCAAAGTTGGAATTAAAGAAACGAATAGAGATTATATGTTATCATAATTACTTTCTAAAAAATGAATTTATTGTTCTTATTTTTAAGAATTATTAATTATTGTTTTTAAAGTAAAAAAGAATTGTAAATTTAGAAAAATTAATTATTAAAATAATATAATGTTCTATAATATAATTAATTATTATTTTTTTTAAAGTAAAATTAATTATTATTATTGTTCTATAATATAATGTGATCTTACAATTAATTAACCCTTGATTAATTTTTTCAGGTTCGTAAGAGCAATGTGAGAATCCAGGCAGTTGACGCAGAAGGAAATCCGGTGGAAAATGCAACAATTTTCATGGAACAAAAGTCTCAAAATTTCCCATTTGGTTGTTGTATGAGTAAGTACATCCTCAACAACAGTGCGTACCAAAATTGGTTCACATCAAGGTTCAAAGTGACGACTTTTGGGGACGAAATGAAATGGTACAGCACAGAGGCCGCTCAAGGGCACGAGGATTACTCCGCGGCTGATGCCATGCTCGCGTTTGCAAAACAACACAACATTGCAGTTCGAGGCCACAATGTGTTTTGGGATGATCCATCGTACCAACTAGGTTGGGTTAGATCGCTATCGGGACAACAACTTTGGTCGGCTTCCAACAAACGGCTCAATTCTGTTATGAACAGATACAAGGGGCAACTGATCGCGTGGGATGTTGTCAACGAAAACCTACATTTCGATTTCTTTGAAAGTAAGTTGGGTGGGAATGCTTCAGCCATTTTCTATAACTGGGCTATGAAAGCTGATGGAGGAACTACATTGTTCTTGAATGACTATAATACCCTTGAGGACAGTGGAGATGAGGCATCCACGCCGCCTAAGTACCTTGCAAAGCTGAGAGAGATACAAAGGTTTCCAGGAAACAGAAGAGGAAGGTTTGCAATAGGGCTCGAGTCTCATTTTGTGACTGCTCCTAATATTCCTTACATCAGATCTTCTATTGACATCCTTGCTGCTGCCAAAGTGCCAATTTGGATTACAGAATTGGACGTCGCAAGCGGTCCCAATCAGGTAATACAAAATATTATTATAAACCAAGATTTTTAAATTTGCCAATAAATATTTTTATATCGACATCACCACTAGTGTAGTTAACCGCCCTTTTACTAATGTTCTAAAAATTACCGTCTAGTTGCTAGCTAGGCTCCCCCTTACCGGCCCAATGTGGAAAAATTTTCCTTGGCAGCTGACTATAGTATAGGAGGAGGAGTGGACTAGTGGTTACACAAAAATATTTTATTTTAGTTTGTTATTTTTTTCTATTATTAATTTTGGGGTAAAATTAGAACTTTAAGTTTTAATTTTCACTTAAAACTCTTGGGCTTTTCATCTCAATTTTCCATTTTATATGATTATTTTAAAGTTTATTGTTATAGAACTTTCATTTTTCTCATTTCAGTTTGTCAATACAAATATTTTATCTTTAAAAATATTCATTATATTCTAAAATTATTTAGAAGTACTTATTGTATTAATATTTCTTTTCTTTTTTCATCACGTAACAACAAAAAAACGCTTTAGACCCACCCCACTCTTAGACCCCACCTACGCCTCTAAGCGCTAAGCCTCATCTGGCCGCCCAATTACCACCTAGCGAGTTTTATAACATAGCCTACGTACAACAAATCTAATTATCTACATATCGTCATGTTCTAATTATCAACATATGGTTATGTTTATATGGGCACTAAGGAGGTAACCTTTTGTTTATATGGGCACTAATGAGGTGACCTTTATGTTTATATGGGCAGGCATTATACTTGGAGCAGATTTTAAGGGAGTTATATGCTCACCCTCACATCCAAGGAATTGTTATGTGGGCAGGACCGTCGGAGAAGGGATGTTACAGAATGTGCCTGACAGATACCATAAATTTCCAAAACTTGCCCACCGGTGACGTTGTCGACAAGTTACTACATGAATGGGGTCTGAAGGCCATGGTTTCTGGCACCACAGATGCCAATGGTTTCTTTGAAGCCTCCCTTTTCCATGGAGATTATGAAGTCAATATAAGTCACCCAAATTCACTCAAAAGTTCCTCCTTGGTTCACAAATTCAATGTGGCACCAAATACAAGCTCTTCCCCGAAACCATTCCTTCTCCAACTCGCTTCCTGAGAGCTTTATCACTTCCTGAGAACTTTTTGTGTTTTCACAAACACCCCCTCCGTTTTTAAAAATTACATCAACAACCCCAGAGATTTTAAATTGTTTTTACATAACTCATTGTGTCTGTTGGGGAAAACAATGTTCCTCAACATAATCTCACCACGTACGTGCAACTTGTCAATGAGCTATGGCATAGACGATTAGGGCATGCTTCTTTTGGTTATCTGAAACTTCCATTTCCAGATTTGTTTTCCCAGTTTCATGAATCAGACTTTCATTGTGAAACTTGCGTTTTGGCGAAAAGCCATTGTATTTCTTACCCATTAAGATTGTATAAAAGTTCTATGCCCTTCATGATTGACCATTCTGATGTTTGGGGACCATCACGAGTTCCCACTATTAGTGGTTTTAAGTGGTTGGTGACGTTTATTGATGATTGCACTCGGATGACCTGGGTCTTTCCCCTAACACAGAAAAGTGACGTCACCGCCAAACTCAAGCTATTTTATCAATTCGTTGCTACTCAGTTTGATAAGAAAATCACAACACTTCGGTCTGACAATGGAGGTGAGTACATCAACCATGACCTACATAATTTTTTAAGTCAACATGGTATTGTTCATCAAACCACATGCGCCTATACACCATAACAGAATGGTGTCGCAGAGCGTAAGAATCGACATCTCTTGGAAGTTGTTCGTGCCTCTTTATTTGAGGCATGCATGCAACATCATTTTTGGGGGGAGGCTCTTTGTTCTGCTGCTTACCTCATCAATCGAACACCTTCCAGCACTCTTCAGTATCAAACTCCATTTCAGACATTGACTATTCTCCTCACCATGCCATCCACACCAAATCTCGAACCACGTCTCTTTGGTTGTGTTGCGTATGTTCAGGTGTATCCACATCAGCGTGGCAAGCTTGATCCGTGTGCACGGCATTGTGTCTTTGTGGGTTATGCTGACACTCAGAAGGGCTATAAGTGTTTCCATCCTCCCACTAAGACCATGCACTTTACTGCAGATGTGACCTTCAACGAGAGTGAGTTCTATTACTCAGGGGGAGTCTCTAAGCATCCTCTGCAGGGGGCGAGCTCTATCTTTGCAGAAGATACTCAGATCATCCACATTTAACAACATTCTTTAGAGCAGTCAGTGTCCGAGCAACCAACTATAGTGGTGCAACAAGCTCAAGAGTCCCTAGATACTCCAGATACTAGTTCAGATAATTCCCCCTCTACAACTCCTACTACAGTACCATCACCACTCATCCAATCAGGTCTTGAAGATTCCCCACAGGTAACTGGACATTCAAACTCTATCTCAAGCACCTTACCTGCATCAAGTTATACAGGAAACACAGGTTATCAGTTATCCCCATGCACGACTAGAGGGATTCCTAGACAACAGTATGACCTTGACCCTAAAGCAAAAGTTAAATACCCTATTGCTAATCATGTGTCCCTACATAGGTTGTCTCCGTCATGTGCATCATTTGTGTGTCAATTATCCACTGTATCTATTCCAAGTAATGTGCAGGAAGCTCTGAAAGATCCCAAATGGACACAAGCGATGAATGATGAAATGGAGGCTCTCCAAAAGATTTCCACTTGGGAGATGACTATCCTTTCGCAAGGGAAGAGAACAGTGGGTTATAGATGGATATATATAGTAAAGTTCAAGGCATATGGCACCATTGAACGATACAAAGCAAGACTGGTGGCGAAAGGTTACACTCAGACTTATGGGATTGACTATGGGGAGACCTTTGCCCCTGTAGCCAAGATCAACACAATTCGGGTACTTCTTTCTCTGGCAGCAAACCTAGACTGGCCATTACACCAGTTTGATGTCAAAAATGCCTTCATGCATGGCGACTTAGAAGAATAAGTCTATATGGATTCACCTCTAGGATGCAAGATAGGGCCCAATAAGGGCAATATGGTGTGTAAACTGAGAAAGTCTCTTTATGCATTAAAGCAATCACCCAGAGCATGGCTTGGAAAGTTCAGCAAATCAATGAAGGATTTCGGATACAAGCAAAGTAACTCAGATCATACTTTTTTCTTGAAACATAAGAAAGGTAAAGTCACTGCCCTTATTGTATATGTTGATGACATGGTAGTTACCGGGAATGACCCAGAGGAAAAGGCAGCATTGCAGCACCACTTGGCGAGTAAGTTTGAAATGAAAGATCTTGGTGCTCTGAAATATTTCTTAGGCATCGAAGTGGCTTGTTTAGACCAAGGAATATTTCTATCACAACGGAAATATATACTTGACATTTTAACTAACACTGGAATGCTAGCCAGCAAACCAGCAGATACGCCAATGGAGTTGAATCATCAGCTTGGTGAATATCCTGATCAGGTACCCACCAACAAAGAAAGATATCAACGCCTGGTGGGTAAGTTAATCTATCTAGGACACGCTAGACCTAATATCGCATATGCCGTAAGTGTGGTGAGTCAGTTCATGCATGCACCAAGTGAAGCCCACATGGATGCGGTAAACCGAATTCTGAGATACTTGAAGTCAGCTCCTAGAAGAGGATTGATGTTCTCACGACATGGTCATCTAGATGTTGAGGGTCACACTGATGCAGAATGGGTGGGTTCTGTTACTGACAGGCGATCAACATCTGGATACTTTACCTTTGTAGGAGGGAATCTAGTGTCTTGGCGAAGTAAAAAACATAAAGTAGTGTCAAGATCAAGTGTTGAAGCAGAATATCGAGGTATGGCACAAGGAGTATGTGAGCTACTCTGGATAAGGAATTTGTTGGGGGAATTGGGGTTAAAACCCAATCATACCATGCAACTGAATTGTGACAACAAAGCCGCAATAGACATTGCACATAATTCAATGCAACATGATAGAACCAAGCATGTTGAAGTTGACAGACATTTCATCAAGGAGAAACTCGAGGCAAAGATCATTGAAGTATCATTTGTTACATCTGAAGATCAACTTGCAGATGTCCTCACTAAAGAAGTCACAAGCAGAGTATTCCACAACTCACTTAGCAAGTTAGGCATTGACGACATACATGCTCCAACTTGAGGGGGAGTGTCAATGAGCTGTATATTCCTAATTAAACTCAGTCCACGAATTAGGCCCATAGTAACATTCCTAGTCTCTGTATATATATAACTTCCCTATTGTTATACAAATAATAATATAAGAGAATTCTCACCAAATCTAAGACAACTTATTGGCTAGATTCCACGCAAGCAACTTTCCATAATATGTTTGACGAGTCACACTTTTTAATTTTTGATGTTCTAAAGTACCCTTATTAATATATACATGTAATTTTGAGAAACTTGTGGCAACATTTGACTATAATGACTTGATGAATACTTAGGGAGCATTTTTGCTCACCACCAAGTTGCATTTTTGCTCACCACTTAGTGAACAAAATTTTACTCACCACACCATTAAAATTCTGCTATGTGTGTTTTAACTTGACCAGGGTTAGCATCCTAAAGTTTAATGATTTTTTTAATTTATTGAGGTGGGAGAAAATAATTAAAAACCTGTATAATCATCTTCCTCTCATCCCTATAGCTTCCTCTTACCGGGATCCGGTAGTTGCTACGCCAACGACACCTCGGGCTGCTGTTGCGTCAGCTCAGCCTGTGTCTGCTGGACGTCTTGCTCCATCGCCGCCTACAAATTCGAATAAATATGAATTAAAAATATAATTATCAAATTAAAAATTAAAATTTAATATGCAAAAAATAAACTTATGTAAATAGCGTCATCCTCTCGGTTGCCCCGGCCAGCGTACACTTGCCCCTAGGCATCCACCTTCGAGAACAGCGACCTGGTGTTTCGCCGATCCTCGTGTTGAACCGATAAGGATTGCGACCCCCATGGTGGTTCATTTTCTTCGTGTTGGGCCAATAAGGATCGCGACCCCCCGTGGTGGTTCATTTTCTTCGGAGCTCATACTTCCAGTCGGAATAACGTTTCAACCAGTATTTGTTCAAGTAGCCACTGACGTCGGCGTCCTCCAAGTCGAACTGAAAATTGATCTGCAATAAAATAATAAAGTTAGTAAAATAATTAAAAATAATGAAAATAATGTAAAAAAAGGGAGAAACACCTACCGATAACTCAGCCCAATAGAGCGTGATCGCCTCCAGGTGTTGGTTCTTGAAAGCATCCCCCATCATCTAGCACTTGGTGCGAAGAGTGTGCCCATGTCGTGCACCACCAGGCTGTGGATTTTTGGGGGTCGCTGTTCGGAGGCAAGGTACGTATACTACCGGGATCTTTGCATTCGTGGTCCGGCAAATCCGCTGGGATGCCAAACCTCGGTTGATCCCGCGCACGTTCACCGACTTCCTTGCAAATTCGATGAACATTAGTACAAAATATGAGTAACAAATGAAAATGGTTTTTTAAATAAATAAATTAATCAACTTACCCTCAGGGAGTACTCCGGGCACACTCTCCGGTTGGGCTGCTCCGGCGTCGTCCTGTGACGGTTGGGGGTCGGTACGGGGTTCCCACCGTTTCTTGCTGTGGTGTCGACGAGCCGATTACGCACCGAGTCGCACCCTATCCAAGATCGGTGCCTGAACGGACTCCGTCATGGAGGCTACCGAGGCAGGGGCTGCCTCCTACTCCACATGATCATCGGCGTGCTCAGGGCGATGGCGGGTCCTAGACATGATCAAGGTGCGGTGTGACATCTACAATAAGAAATTTAAAATAATTAATATAAAATTAATCGATATATTTTAAATTTTAATAATAAAAAAAAACCAAAAATTTTTAATTTTAAATATTAAATTCAGAAAATAAAAACAAAACCACCAAATTAAAAATTTTAAAAATAAATTAACAAAAATTAAATAAAACCAATACAAACCAAAATTAAACCGAAAATACTAAATTAATCCGAACAAACTTAAACCTAAATTACTAAAATCAAAATTCACAAAATTAAACCTAAATTACTAAATCCTAACAATCTTAACCCTAAATTACTAAATCCAAAATTCACAAAATTCATAAATCTTGAACAAAATATTTTAATTATTACAAAAAATCATATCTAACAATTTATATCCAAAATTCACATCCAACAATCATGTCCAACAATTCAACAATTCATATCCAAAATTCAAAAAAAATCAAGTCCAACAATTCATATCCAATATTCATCATCATCATTATTAATATTAACACCATTAAATTCCTAAAATTCTTAAAATTCCAATCCAATATTCACAATATTCAAAAATTCAATTCCTAATTCCATTCCAATATTCACAAATTTCAATTCCTAAATCCAATCCAATCCTAAATTCAATTCCTAAATCCAAATTCAATTCCTAATTTCAATCCTATATTCAATTCCTAAATTCAATTTCTCAATCCAATAATCGAATCCAAATTTCAATTCCAACAACTCACAAATATAATAGAGAGAGAGAAAGAGACTTACAGTGGCAGGGAGTGCAAAAGAGAGCGGTGGCGGTAAGAGAGAGGCCCTTCGGCGATGGAACAACTGGGTGTTTGGGATTCTTGGGTTTGTGTAACGACCCGGACCAGGAATTAAATTAATTTGAGAATTTAATTAAGGAAAAGAAGATTTTACCCTCGGGTTCGGAAGGGTTATAGAATCACTTTTTGACTGGCAGTGCTTTTGGAAACTTTTCTTAGGTCGTTGTGTAGGTATCGAACTCACGAGTTCGTAGACAGGCGGCACGCGAAAAACGAAGACCCGGTGAGATCGTTGTGGGTCTAGAAGCTTCAAGGGTAGTTTGGTCATTTTGGAAAAGTCCAAAAATTTAGGGGGATATTTTCTCTATTTTCGGACTCTACCCAGACCAAGACCCAGACTCTCTCTCTCTCCTCGCTTGGATATCTTTCTCTCTCCTCCCCATGCGAACACCGAACCATCACAGTTAACACATTTCTAGGTCTTTCCGATCTAAACCGAGGCCAGGGATGGATTCCCCTCGACCTCACGAAGCTTTTAGTGTTAATCTCGAAGCACGAACACCATCAAGGACGGTGGAACGAGGAGAGGAGGTTGGCCAAAACGTTTCGATCGGATTCCATCCGAACCAGGTAAGATCTCGAACTCCCGACTTCATTTTTGGGTTCCTAGTGAAAAGTAGATGATTTACATGTGCAGATCGTGAAAAACGGTCGAGAAATGAAGAAGTTTGAAGCTCACCGAAAATCGCCATTTTCGGCGAGAATTTCCTGATTTCGGCCACCGGAGACGGCGACGATGACGGCGGTCAGGTCATCGTCTCTAGTGAGACTCCGACGACTGGTAGACCGGAAGTGGCTGACGTGGCCTGCTAGGTGGCAGCCACGTGGAGCCACGTGACAGCACAGTCATCGTCCAATCAGCAGTCAGTTGACCGTTGAATCAACTGATGGCGTCAGGATTTGACGGAATATGCTGACTGCGTTAGCATATTTTGTCAAATGATAACGATGTTATGATGGAACCCTAACGCTATTAGTCTGAACGGAATATTTCAATTTCGTCAGGTTTGACGAAATATTTTTTTAGAGTAACGGAATATTCCGCCGTTAACAGTACAGGGTGCGTGGGGGCGCGTGACGACGAGTGGCCGGCACGTGGCCGACACGTGGCAGGCACGTGGAGCGTAGTCTGGCCTTCTACCGGTGCGTGGCCATGCATGGGGCTATTTTTCAGCCCACGGCAGCGCGTGGCTAGGGGTTTGGGATATTCTAGATCGGATTTTGGCAATTTTGAGGCCATTGGAGTTCATTTTGAGCCCCGTTTGAGTAATCTCAGCGGTAATGGTTGACTATGGAACGGGTTTTGGCTCGGGAGGTCATGGGAGTTGGGTTCTTAATGTGTCAAGGAACTCATTAGGGCTAGGGCTTCCTTGTTTTGGTATTTTGGATGTACTGAGAACGGACTGGGTTTCCGGGATTGCATGGCATGTGTACTTTTATGAATTATATTATACCATAAGGTTCTCCGATGTTGGCGTTCGAGGGGTCTTTCTCCGCCACATTGTTGAGGGTTCTCCGACTGGAGTTGACGGTACGTCTCCGTCAGATCGTTGAGGGGTTCTCCGATGTTGGCGTCGAGGGATCTTTCTCTGCCATATCGTTGAGGTCTGAGGTATGTCATGGAGGATTCCATCATACTCTCAGGAAGATTTGAGGTATGTCGTGGAGGATTCCATCATACTCTCCGAATGAACTGGGATATTGAGTTACGGCAGGGGATGAGCAGGGAGATCGAGTTACCATTCGGGGTGCTCAGGAGGAGCCTGATATCGAGTTACCACTCGGGGTGCTCAGGAGGAGCCAGATATCGAGTTACTACTCGGGGTGCTCAGGAGGAGCCAGATATCGAGTTACCACTCGGGGTGCTCAGGAGGAGCCAGATATCGAGTTACCACTTGGGGTGCTAAGGAGGAGCCGGATATCGAGTTACCACTCGGGGTGCTCAGGAGGAGCCGAATATCGAGTTACCACTCGGGGTGCTCAGGTGGAGCCGGATATCGAGTTACCACTCGGGGTGCTCAGGATGAGCCAGGATATCGAGTACGACATAGGGTAAGTTAATGAGACTCAATTCAACCAAGTCTGGTACCTTCGTCATCTGGGTCAGTGGGTTGGTGTGGGCGGTGACCCAAATTGATGAGTTATTGACAGTTCACAAGAGGGTGACACGTCAGTGGTTTTGTTAGATTGCGGAGGAGGTCCTCCGAGGTAGTTTGTGACTACTAGGCTATCTTGCGTCTGACAGGTAGGTGGGGTCAATTAAGAATAGAGGAGGTTCTGTTGGAACCCCTATAAAGTTTATTTAATGTTTCTAAAGGTTAAAGGTATTTCAGGTATTAAACTTTTGTGTTAAAAGCTATCAGTCGAGAGGCTGGGGCGTAAAACAAGTTCGTGAGGTTACCTTGTAGGGCCACCACTGGTCTGCGGTTTCAACAGTGTCTGGCCTACTGTCAACTTGGTATCAGAGTTTGTTAGAAGAGGGCTATAAACTTTGAATGATGATCAGGGGTTCTCACATTGTGATATGTGGCGAAGTATTGGCTCTTACCCTGACATGACCAGGCCGGTTAACCACCGGTGTGGTTGCTCAGTCGAGAGGCTAAGACGGTTAACCAGTCCTTAAGGGGAGATTCTGCTAGATTTTGGCAGAATTCTCATAATTAATTGTAAGGACTTAGGGATATTCTAGGAATTTCTTTAGGTTGTTAGACGGGAGCAGGGTTCTTCCCAGGTTTCGAGGGGAAATTCGAGAAGGATCCTGTCAGTTTGGGTTTAGGCAGAAAGCAGAGGGACAACGTGAGAGTGAGAGTGAGAGAGGGACGACGTGAGAGTGAGCTTCGGGATAGCAAGGGAGGGTGTTTGGGTTATGGGTTTGGGTTTAAGCAGAGAGTAGAGGCAAAGCAAACGAGGAAGAAGGAAGAAGAAGAAAGGACTTCGTGTCGTTTTAAGTTACTCGAAGAATTTTCCCAATGAATTTTTTCGTCGGGTAAACGTTAATGAGTTCTTCGAGTTAAACAAAACGATATAACTCGTCGGGAAAGTGTTTAAAACTTCGTCGGGTAAAATTAGGCGGAAAATTTGACTTTTTCGCGAACATTTTGGAGGAAATTTTGATTTTTCGGGAAAAATTTTGCGGTAGTTTTTTCATTTTGCCCAGCGGGATTTCAACATTTCCTGACGATATTTTGAATCTTTGCCCTACGAAACTAGTTATTCTTCGGGCAATAATGGTTTTATTTATTAAAATTGGGGTAATGTAAAAACCAGGCCCGACGATTAAATTTTGAAGATCGTGACCATTCACTTTGTGGTTTTATGTGCCTAAAGCCCCAAACTTAGAATTCGTCATACTTTACGGAGTTTACGTGCCTCAACCGTTCACTTTGTGAATTTCAAGGCGTTTTTCAAAGTTTTGGTTCAATTGATATTCAACAGATTGAATTTGAAGAAGTTGACTGTTGATTTTGTAGTTTTACGTGCCTAGACCTCGCCCATTGAACATCGTGAGGTTTTGAGGAGTTAAAGTCATCCAATCGTCAAAAAATAGTTTATAACCGTCGAATCGTTGCGCACCCTTAGCTAATCCCGGGAATTCCAAATTGGCTAATTTTTCATGTAGGTGATCTATGAGTTCGTACAATAAATGTGGACGGTTAGATATGTCGATTTCATTTTGTAAATTATTGAAAATCGTAAAATAAGCATATTCATCAATGAGTTTAAACACTTCATGGAAACTTCAACACATTTTTTGAAGATTTGGTTCCATTGATATTCAAACGATTGAATTTGACTGATCTAACCGTTCATTTTGTGGTTTTACGTGCCTAGATCTCACCCATAAAAAATCGTGTGGTTTTGAGGATTTAAAGTCGTCTGATTGTGAAGAAACGTTGTGTAACCGTTGAATCATCGCACACTGTTACCTAATCTCGGGAATTCCAAATTGGCTAATGTTTCGCGTAGGTGATCTATGAGTACGTGCAATAAATGTGGACAGTTAGATCTGTCAATTTTATTTTTTAAATTATTGAAAATCGTAAAATAACCATATTCATCAAGGAGTTTAAACACTTCAAGAAAACTTCAATACATTTTTCGAGGATTTGGTTCCATTAATATTCAAACGATTGAATTTGACCGATCTAACAGTTCATTTTGTGTTTTTACCTTCTTGATCTCGCCCATTGAAGATAGTGAGATTTTGAGAATTTAAAGATGTCCGATCGTGAAGAAACGTTGTGTAACCATTGAATCGTCGTGCACCGTTATCTAATCCCAGGAATTCCAAATTGGCTAATTTTTCGCATAGGCAATCTATGAGACTGTGCAATAAATGTGGACGGTTAGATAAGTCCATTTCATTTCTCAAGTAATTTAAAAATGTTATTTAATAATTAAATGTAAATTGAATCTGGTATATATGGCCTAACGAGCATAACAGATTCATTGGGCAAGCATTTCCATTTTTGGAAACCATCAACCGAATACAAATACACATTTTCGGCAGAGCAACACGAGATATTGGACAACTTTGCCCAAAGAATGGTACATGATTATTCGTCGGGCAAATTCTCTAATCCATTTTTTTTCAAAAATTTATAAATATAAATTAATGAATTTGGAACATAGTGAAGTGGGTGGTAACTATTAACTTTTCTATGTAACCAAACACATTTGACTGTAAAAATGACGATTGGATGCATGCATATGTTAATTACCATATGAGACATATATATGGTGAGAGACTTCTCTTTTGCTGCCAGGTGTATAACATGCATTAGTCACTTGTAATCTAGCTCTTCATTACTAACTTTTCACATTCTCAGCTCACAGATATGGAGGTGGAAGGGTGATATTTGGCTTCTCTTCAAAAGAATCCTCCAACAACTCCCCAATTCCAAGTTACTTTGATTGTTGTCACTTCAGGTATGAATCCGAGGAGTTACAATTAACGTTATGACTTGGAAGAAGGCTAGCTCTTCATCTCTCTCTGCCAACCCAAAAATCGATGCTTCAACTTAAATGGGAGAACTTTGTATGCTTCAACCGATGCTTCATTTGGTACATAGTTTGAAGTGCATGCAGTAACAACTCCCCAATTCCTCTGTTGGTATAGGACAAAGTTAGGACATATTATAGGAATGTTGGGAAATTCCAAATATCCTGTGGGTCAACAGCTTTGCCCGACAAATAATCTGGTAACATTCATCGGGCAAAGAGGAAAATAGGATTTGCCTGACGAAATTTCTATGTGTATTCGTCGGGGCAAAGTTTCTGACCCATTTTTCCCAAAAATCTATACACTATTTTACCAAGTAAAAAAGCTTAATTGACTGAAAATGAAAAGGCTACAACTCCTTCAATTCTATTATGTTCTATAACGAAGGAAGAAAAACTGGTATACTTGATAATTTCAATGCCAAATTACCATCCGGAATGGAGATGAAATTAGCAGCAAGTGCATCAAACAGAAGGCCATCGGGTCTAAGCGCTATCAGAGCACTAAGAACCATGAGTAACAGTGAGGGGACCAAGATCGAAAGCATAATGCAGCAAGAACTAATGATCTATTAAACGGAATGGAAATTTTGGAGAATTGGAGAATATCATAGATAGCAGCTTGGTGCCAAATATATCTTTTTTGATCTTCCACTCTTTGAAACCAAGAGAGCCAGTTAGGGTCAATAGTAGTCTAAAACCAACTATGCTTATGTACAAATCAAAGTTTGTGGCTTTAGTACATATATAAATCGAAACATACATGTATAAATCAAAACATACATGTAAATCAAAACATAAAAAGATTAATTGAAACTTTTAAAACATTGAACTTATTGATTTGAAGATTGATATTACATATATGAATGAAATCATTTATTTACAACTTTCATTCGGTGTCGGATTCGCTCTCCCCCTCCCAATCACGTTCCTCATCCGAGATGTGCACATTACTTGTGTAACGACCCATCCCGAATCTTCGGCAAACGACATCGATATAGGAGTCCCCCTCCCACCGGCCTACAACCAGCACAAAGGTGAAAGGTGTCCTCCTTGAGGGGAATAAAAAGCCTTGGTCCAAGGTTCGAATCCTCAAGAGGCTGCAGTTGGGGGATTTCTAAGGGGGGCTAGGTAACAATACCTTTGTGCCAATTGTAGGACGGGTCATTACATAAAAGGCGCCATTTATGTAACGACCTATCCCGAATCCTCAGCAAACGACATCGTTAGTGGAATCCCCTCCACCCGGACTACACCGGCACAATACATATTGTTAGCTTGTCCCCGTTTGAAAATCCCTTAGCTGCATCATCTTTGAGGATTCGAACCTTGGACCAAGCCTTTTTATTCCCCTTGGAGGGGACACCTTTCACCAACTAAGCTGCAACTTAGTTGGTGAAAGGTGTCGAATCCTTGGAGGGGACACCTTGGAGGGGATACCTTTCACCAACTAAGCTTTAAAAAGCCTTGGTCCAGGGTTCGAATCCTCAAGAGGCTGCAACTGGGGGATTTCGAAGGGGGTCAGGTAACAATACCTTTGTGCCAGTTGTAGGCTGGTGGGAGGGGGACTCCTATAACGATGCCGTTTGCCGAGGATTCGAGACGGGGCGTTACATAAAAGGTGCCTTTTATGTAGCGACCCGTCCCGAATCCTCGGCAAACGGCACCGTTAGTGGCATCCCCCAACCCGGCCAACATCGGCACAAAGGTATTATTCCCTAGAAGGCTGCAGCTAAGGGATTTCGGACGGGGGCCATGTACCAATACCTTTGTGACGGTGTTGGCCGGGTGGTAGGGGGATACCACTAACGGCGCCGTTTACCAAGGACTCGGGACGAGTCGTTACACCTTGTTTCCTCAGAACCACTTTCAATTTGTTCTAATTCCCCAAACGTGGATGGTTCGTACGTTACACCCTAAACGTGGATGGTCCGTACTCCATCCACGTTTAGGGTGGATGCCGAGGAATCCACCGGGTAAATGATTTGGTCATCATCTGTTTCCCCATCTTCTTCATGATATCGGTCTTCCAAGTCCCAAATATTTATATGATTCACCATCTCAACTACTCTCCAACCAGCACCAGCTTTTGGATCATCCATATATAATACTTGTTTCATCGTACTAGCGATGATGTAGGAATCACTCTCAAACCACAGGGTGTTTGTGTTGACAGAGGTACATACATAAATGATCTTTAATGACCCTGCTTGGGATACTTGGGTTCTTATCAAACAAATGACACTTGAAAAAGATGTCTTCCTTGCGGTCTGCGTATAACACCTTAACCACACTTAACAATCTGCTGTGGAACCCCATATTAGCATTTTCCCCATCCCCCGGCACGAAGACCCCGCTGTTTTGCATGAACAATTTGTCATCTTGTTATGTACACACGAACTTAATTCCGTTAACGTGACAACCAACGTACGTTTCTCCTCAAAATGGGCCACTGGCCATCTGCATTAATTCTTTATTGAACTTTGGCGAGTTGTCTTCTTTCAGCTGTGCTATCTAGTAAGATACACACAAGAAACGAAATTGGTAAACTTAAAAATAATTTAAGAAGTTTTCAAATAAAATATTTGACTTACAAGCTCGGAAAACTAACGTGAAAACATTTGTTTGTCCATTTCTTCCTAATTTGAAGGATATTGGGCCTTCATCAAAGCCTCGTGTTGCTCGTGGAAGGGCCAGACTTCGTCACAGTTATTCAATATGAACCAATGAGCCACCTCCCTGTCGTTATTAGTGAATAGCTCCGTCATTGGACCAGTGCCGAATGGTCGTGCGGGTTGGGCAAATACAGATAGGGTCTCTGGACGTTGACCACCGTCGTCATTGCGCGAGGCCCTATTGAAGAAAGTTTCAACATTCTGAAGGTACATTGTGCCAAACGTCAGTGAATCCTTTGCAATGTACGCCTCCGCTATAGATCCTTCGGGACGTGTCTTGTTGCGAACGTACTGCTTGTACGTACCTAAAATTCTGCAAGGAAATATACATTATGATTCACATATATACATGATAGTAAGCAAATAGTACCAAAAAGCAGGAATAAGTTATACCACTTGATTGAGTACATCCAACGATAATGCACCGGGCCACCTACCTTTGCCTCATCCGACATATGTATTAGTAGGTGCACCATTACATCAAAGAATGCAGGTGGATATATTTGCTCTAGTCAGGTCATGATGTGGACAACATCCTCGTTAATTGCTTTGAGGTCCACCTTTACCAACGATCTGACACATAGTATCTGGAAGAATTGAGACAAATTAACTATCGTCTCAACAACACCAGACTCCAAGTAGGGCCGAATACCAATCAGAATGAGTCATTGTAGCAAAACATGATAATCATGGCTCTTCTTACCAGACATGGTGCCTCTGTCGGTGCTAACGTTTCGGGATATGTTACCGGCGTACCCGTCTGGAAATTTCATACCCTGCAGCTACTTTAGGAATTTTGTCTTATTCTCCGCGTAAATGTATAACTTGGATGAGCCATGATGTATTTTCCATTTACGACTTTTGGCCAAAAATTAGGCCAAATCCCCATTTTTTGCATAGCCAGACGAGTCTTTTTTGTCTCCTTTGACTTGCCTTCAATGGGTAAAGTTGTTCCCACAACACTCTCGTCAACATTCCTCTCTATGTGCATAGGATCCGCGATGTATCTGATTTTCAATTTCGACCAATACGCCAACTGGAAGAATATGCTCTTTTTCGTCCACTTTTCCTATTAAGCTGGTTTTGGTCCTCGTGTGACAAAGTCATGTATACTGTTCAGTTTGGACAATATCTCATCACCGGACCTTTCCCTTGGTCGAGCCCATAACTCTGATTTGCCATCAAATGAGTCAGATTTCATTCGCTATCGATGATCCCAGAGCATAAACCTTCTTGCACCCAAGTAGTATACCTTCGCCACGTGCCAAAAGGACATTGTGTCTGGTCCACATGTCGGGCAAGCAAGATAGCCCTTGGTGCTCCACCCCGACAACATACCATAAGCTGGAAAATCATTAATTGTCCACATTACGACCGCTCATAGAGTGAACATTTCTCCACTGCAGTTGTCATATGTTCGGACACCATTTGCCCACAGATCCATGAGCTCATTAATCAATGGCCACAAATAAACATCGATGGAATTACTCGGCAATTTGGGCCCCGGTATCAAAGTACTGAGGATTGTGAATTCTTTCTTCATGCATCTCCAAGGAGGTAAGTTATACGAAACCATAACTACTAGCCAAGTGCTATAGGGCTTTGCAAAACTCCCAAACGGATTAAAACCGTCAGTAGGAAACTTGGGATACATCTTATCAAATTTCAAGGCAAGCTCGGGATACATCTTATCAAATTCTTTCCAAGCCTCTCCATCGGTCGGATGCCTCAATACATCATCATCAATGTGTTCATCCTTGTGCCACCTCATATCACCAACTGTGTAGGACGACATGTAGAATCTTTGTAACCTTGGCTTTAGTGGAAAATATCACAACACCTTGTTCGAAATCTTGTTCTTTCAAAACCTAGGCTCATTTCACCCGGGATATTTGTCAAGCTGCTCGAATTCACCATAAAACAATTCACATTTGTTCTTCCATGCATGGATCTTAACATACCCTAAACCGAGACCCTTCAACAGCTTCTTCGAGCTATAATGATCTTTAGGCAAACAGTTGACTTCAGGGAGCATTCGGATGATGATGTCCATCATGTGATCAAAATACTTGTTCGTTTGATTATACTCAACTTTCATGTGCATCAACTCCACAACTACCCCTAGAACCGAAAAGAAATTACAACCGGGGTACAATTCACGCTAAGCTTCTTTCAACAATCTCTCGTAATGGAGCTTAGAGACTTCGGGTTGAAATCTGGGCGCCTTATCGTCCATATCATCCAATGTAGGAGGAAAAACATCGGTTAATATCTGAACGACTTGATCATTATTACATCGCCCATCCAGGGAACCAGGAACTGAAGATGTCGACGTAGTAAATATTTATTCACCGTGGTAGATCCAATTAGTGTAGTTGTGTACGATCCCATTCCATTCCAGATGATTTCAGACCTCATTCAACGGCATCCAACTGCAGTTGTTATATTTACGGCACAGACACCTGATACTTCTTTCATCATTGCAAGGACTACGTGAAAAGGCAATGAAGTTGTCGATCCCATCCAAATACTGATAAGAACATCTATCCACCATTTGCATCCACCCTCTGTCCATTGTGCATGCTTTCACAAAATACAGTCAATGTAAGTAATTGAGTTAATATTGTCTAGTTATTAGAACAAGTTAATTTCAAAAGCCGCTCGTCTCCTTATGCCTCCGGTGATTTGGTCCTATCCCATTCGAGAGTGCACGTTCTGTGCTGTGTAGTTTGCGACCTACGAGGCTAAGTTTCGATTGAAGGGAATTTCGGCAGCATCTTCCTACAGTTCCCCAAATGCACGACGTAGATATTACAAACAAATATCTAGTATGCATTCGGAGAACATTGAGGGGAAACAAATTGAATTTCCCACAATCGAAACCTAGTCTCGTAGACCGCAAACTACACAACAAATAGTTGCGCACCCTCAAAGTGTCGGAATAAATAGACAATTCAAGAGTTAGTCAATCAACCCGATTCACTGACTCTCAAACGGGTCTAAGGTTTTTCATTGAATTTCATTATACGAAGTTAATCAACCCGATTAAATTCGCATAAACGGTTATGAAATATCAACATATTTCATTGAACTACATAAAGCTTTACAGAAAATATCACAACAAATGCACAAATGCAAATATATATTAATTACGCATATCACATAGTTTCCTAATATATTTTTTAAATTTCCTAATTTATTTATCTAATTTTCTAATTCCCTAACTTATTTTCTAATATCCTAATTTCCTAACATATTTTATAATTTCCTAATTTCCCAACATATTTTCTAATTTCCTAATTTCCTAACATATTTTCTATTTTCCTAATTTCCATACATATTTTCTAATTTCCTAATTTCCCAACATATTTTCTAATTTCCTAATTTCCCAACATATTTTCTATTTTCCTAATTTTCATACATATTTTCTAATTTCCTAATTTCCCAAAATATTTTCTATTTTTATAATTGCCATACATATTTTCTATTTTCCTAATTTGCTTATATAATTTCTAATTTCCTAAAAAATCACATATTATACATTTTCCACAAATTATACTCAATTTCCTAACATATTTATATATCCAAAATTCTCACAAAAAATTAAATTTAGAATTCAAACACACATACCTTTTCAATAGTATACGTCCAAATCCAAAGCACAAATTCCCTATAATACAACCAATATAATTAGTTTCCAATCAAAAATTAATTTTCAAACCTTCAAACTTGGATTTTGATGTTTGAGAGAGAAAGAGAGAGAAATTGGTAGTGAAAATGGTGATGATTGAAGGTTGTTGGTGTTATAAAGTTAGCAAGAGAGAGAGAGAGAGAGAGAGAGAGAGTTAGCAGCTGAAGCAGATCAAGGAAGAACAAGAAAGAAGAGGAGCGGCGGTGTTGCATTTAATGTGTAATAACAGCTTTGCCCGACGAAGTCATTCATCGGGCAAAGGTTAATGATTTTGTCGCCTGCGCGTTGACCAGATATTTTTCATTGCTCATGACAAATATTTGCCCGACAAAAATATTCGCCGGGCAACTGTTATCTCATCTTGCTCGAAAAATTCATATATTCGTCGGGCAAAATTCAGCAGAAAAAAAAAACAGGGGACATCCATGTTGCCGAAAGGGTACTATTTGGTTTTGAAATGGTTTGAAAAATTTCTTTCAGTTTATTCTTTTCAATTTTCAATTTAACAGACCAAGCTCTCCTATCCAAAACCCGAAGCACAACATCACCAGAATTGTATGGTGTCAATTCTAGAGACATCATGCTTCGACTTTTAAGTGGGAGAACTTGGCCTGTCGAATTGAAAATTGAAAAAGGAAAAAATCAAAGAAGTTTTTCCAACACTTTTCAAACCAAGCCAAATTTCACCCTTTCGCCCACATGCCTATCCCTTTTCCTTTTCTTCTAGTTTTTCGGCAAATGGACGGGGTTGATCTTGAGAATGATTTGAGAATGCTTGAAGGATGGTTTGAGAATGGTCATTCCATCCACTTTATATAGGTAATTTCCATATCAAATTTCGATACAAAATTAATTTTCATATAAAATTTTCATACCAAATTAATTTCGTTACATTAATTCCATATCAAATTAATTTCCATATCAAATTAATTCACATCGACGAATCTAGCCAATATTCCATCTAATATTCAAAGATTAATTTTCATATCAAATTTCGATACTAAATTATTTTTAGATCAAATTTCAATAGTAAATTAATTTTCATACCAAATTAATTTCATATCAAATTTCCATGCTAATTTAATTTCATATCTAATTTCCATACTAATTTAATTTCATTTATATCAAATTTTCATACCAGTCAACGTGCAAGATTTGCCTAGCGAACATTATACATTTAGTGACAAATATGGTCGTCGGGCAAGTTCTATAATTACGCGACAAATTTTTTTTTCGCGCCAACATCCCGCCCGACGAATACATCTAGCTCTACAAATCATTTCACCGGGCAAACGTAACAAAATAACGCGGGAAATAATTCTGTTTCACGCCAAAATATTTCCCCACGAACTATGGTTGCCCTACGAAGGTCTTCGTCGGGCTACATTGGACAAGTTCACCGGGCAAAGTTTACTTAAGCGGCGAAAATTTCTTCGTCGGGCCAAAGTTGGTCGGGCAACCCATGATATCTTTTGTAGTGGAAAAAGCAAACCAAGGGAAGAAGATCCTCCTCCCCTCAACCGTTTTTCCTCTTTTTCTTTTGGGTTAGTAATAAGAGTCAATTTGTGGTGACTGTATGGTCTGAACCATGCTCAGATTTGAGTTCTCCATCATGCTATTTTGCTATTTTTTCAATCCATCCCCTTACCCAAAATCTTCCTTAAACTTTTTTTTCCCTAAATCTTGTTCTACCTTACTGTTGGAGGAGTTTTCCGCAATATCTCCCATTGGTTTTGGTCACAGTAGTTAGATTAGGACTTTTTGTCCTTTATTCACTTTTATGCGTAATTGGATCGTTGGAGATCAAGCATTCCTCACATCTGTCATGCTCTACAAGTTCTTCAAGATCATATGTTATGGGTTTGACGACGGTGGCTGTTTCTTTTAGTGAAGGTAGTTTGTTTAGGATTATACGCACTATTAGGGTTTTGGTTGTTTTGGGCTTTGTGGGCTTGATTTGTAATTTTGCATAATTTCCGTGATATGAGTTTGTTAGTTGTTAGTGCGGCTTTGTCCGCGTTAGTATTGCCATATTGGCTTGTGGGCCTTGCTGTCATAACTTGATTTTGATGGTTTGGTTGTATCATTTCTTTATGATATACAATGATCTCGTTCTTGATTAAAAAAAAAACAGTTATTATAGAACCAATTACTCGATTGGACTACTACACCAAATAATATTACAATATAACCGTTCATTTTGTAATTCCTCATTCATAGATAATCCCTACAAAAATTCATCTGAATCGGAAAAGTAAGAACATTTATTGTGTTATCCGGTGGACTATATATATTCGCCTATGGCTACAGTATTAAATAACCAAACGATTATCATTTTCGAATGAACTTTTGCAGGGATCAACGGTAAATTAGGGACTTAAAATTGAACAGTTAGATTATGATATCAGTTGATCTAATTAATCCAATCAGATAGTTGGTTCCATTAGTAGTTGGTTCATTATTACGTAACTAACCAGTTGATTCTTGAGCATTATTGTAATAAACTATATGAGAATACTGATTTCCGCACTCTCCTTTTATATACCTAATTACCATATAAACCACGGAAATAAGAGGGCATAATCCAAACGTATAAATTGGAGTGCCAATATCAAATTGTTTTCTTGGTTTTTCTTTTTCTTTTGCAAAGAATTGTGTGTTTTTTTTTCCGATAATTCAATGAATTGTGTGTTTTTTTTTCCGATAATTCAATGAATTGTGTTTTATGTTTAATAGAATAATTCATTTTTGAAAAAAAAATAGAATAATAGATTTATTACTACTTAGAAAATGCCAAAAGACAGTTGCCAAAACATTCAAAAGAGAACAAGAAATGAAAATGCACACAAAGGAGGATTTGGACATTGCTCAATTATCTATCTATTTTACATTAATACAAAATTATAAATACCACACATACACAAGAGCACAGTACTAGCACACCAAGAACACCACAACCTTTTCATTTTTTGCTCTCTGTCTTTGATTCTTTCATCATTTGCTTCACAAAAAAGGAATTGAAGGGCAGCTGCTAATTAATTTATGTTCTTCAAGTGATCACCATGTTCACAGAGGCTTGCACATTATTTCTTTCGTTCATCTTCTTTCTGTATTTCGGTCTTGCTCTCATCTAAATACCTTCCATCTAATCGTTTGAATTCTGAAACCTAACGACGCCTAGTAGTCGTTGCTAATGAACTTTTCAACTCTTACAGGGCATGCTTCGTCCTACAAATACTCCACAACCACCAAGGCAAGAATCACAACTCCTATATACATGTATATAACTTACAAATGCAAATAACCAAAAACTGATTCATTTCATATAATTTTCTATATTTCTCCTTGATTCAATCAGTGCTTGGCAGAGCCCCTAGAAGCTCTATATGGAGGAGGAATTATGGTGAATCCAAAATTTGACAACAACATTGAAGGGTGGAAATCTCACGAATTTCAATAGAAGGAAACAGGTTCATTGTGGCACACAGTAGACAGGATCCTACAGACAGTTTATCGCAGAAGGTTCACGTCGACGAAGGAAAAATTTATACCTTTTCTGGTAACTGAACATCAATTGAGAAGCTTTTTTTCTGAAGTAATGTTATTATATATGCATTTCATGTGTAAGAGTGTGGTATTTATTTGGTACATATTTTTTGCTTAGACAATGCAAATTTTGGAAAATTTTCAGCTTCTGTTCAAGTCAGCGAAGGAAGTGAGATTTTAGCTGTTGTGTTTAAGTTTCCCAACGGCGGTGACATTCGTGGTGGTGATGTAATGGCTGAACAGGGCTGCTGGACCCTGCTCAAAGGTGGCATAGTAGCAAATTCCACAAGTCAAGTTGACATTCTTTTTGAGGTAATTAAGGTGAAATAATATGAGTTAATGTTGGAAAGTATTGTCTTAATTAGAAATTAAATTTCTTACTAGATATGGTTTGCTTGTTTAAGTTGTTTTCTTTATGAATAAAGATTAGTTTACGTACAATTGAAAGTTTATTTACCTTAGGTTTGGTTGCCTATATAATGCTTGGCTTAGGCTTGAAAATTGTAACACTTAGAAATCTTTTGTAATCCTTTAATATAGAGAAACTTATTGTAATATTGGTTGGTTCCTAAAGTGCTCGCATAAGCTCCGTACACCCATGAGCCACAAATCCGATAGTTAAGACTGCAGCTGCTTTAACTTTTTCCTTTTTTTTGTTTGTTTGACAATTAGAATTTGGAGAGTTTGTTGACACTGAATGTCCTTTTGAATGCTTCTTTTATGCAGAGCAAAAACACAAAAGTAGAAATATGGGTGGATAATGTCTCATTGCAACCTTTCACCAAGGAGGAATGGAGATCCCACAAAGAACAAAGCATCAATGAGGTAAAAAAAAGCCTAATGGGATTTCTGTATTCGCGGGTTTTGTTCAAGTCGTGTGTCATTTCATAAATTTTAAATATGTTAAACAAAAGGTTTTTAGGCGCGAAAGAGTATGGTGAGATTTCGAGTCACCCAAGCAAATAAAACTCATGTGAAAGGTGTTAAGGTCTCCATCAAGCAAACAAAGTCAGACTTCCCATTTGGATGTGGCATGAATCATTACATTCTCACAAGCTCTGATTACCAGAATTGGTTTTCATCAAGATTTAAATGGACAACTTTCACTAATGAGATGAAATGGTACAGCACTGAGAAAATACAAGGTCAAGAAACCCAAATCATGTTAGGTTCACCAGGACTTCCTTGGACATGTTAGGTTCAACAGGACTTCCAATATGGCTAACAGAAGTGGATGTGGGCAGAGACCCAAATCAGGTACATAGCAGCATTACGTAAAGCAATCTCAAGTTGTCAACATAACTAAAAAAAACCCGAAAATTGACAGTTTGTTTCATTTTGTTTTTCAGGCTCAGTATTTGGAAGAGGTACTAAGGGAGGGCTATTCTCACCCTGCAGTGAAAGGGATCATAATGTTTGTAGGTCCTGAGATAGCTGGTTTTAATGTTACCACCCTTGTTGATAAAAACTTCAAAAATACTGCATCAGGAGATGTTGTGGATAAACTCATTGGAGAGTGGAACTCTGGGACTCAGGAAATCACAACCGACGATCAAGGATTTATAGATGTTTCTCTGTTTCATGGAGACTATGAGATAACTGTACACAACATCACTGATTCCTCGGGGGCAACTCTAAGCCTTAAGGTTACTCAAGCTGAACCACAGGCAATTGTCCATGTTCATGTTGATACTTCAAAGTGAAACATCACAATGTTTGATGAAGACTATAATGAATATACATTATTGAGAATAATATTATTATGCCAGGAAATTTTAATTTCCAATTACTAGTGCTGTGTAATTGATCAATTTGTGGCCATCAATGTGACAGAGCAAATGAGACAGAAATTGCTGCTATTCGTGCTACCAAATCTGCGCGCCAGTGGTGCATTTGGAACAAAAATGGCAGAATGTCTGGGGGAGGACGAAGAAAAGGGAAGGCCTTCAACTGGTTCAGAATCAGGAGCCTTTTTTTTTGGTTCTGATTCTGATTCATGCATTTGCTGCTTGAAATTTAATTTTGAGGACTGCTATGAATTAGTTACCTTTAAAGTGAGGTAGAGGAGGGATGAATGTCTTAACTTGGTAATTTATATGAGGATTTAAAGAGAGTACCCACCACCTGGTACAAAAAGAGAATCTAAAGAAATAAGGATCATAGATTTGGAAATTAATAAACACTCAATTGCTCATTATAATTAAATTAAATTAAATAGCACATACAACAAGACCAACACCACAACTACAAGTCTGTTGAATTTTGAAGACTGTAGAGTGGTTCCTGGGTTTACTCCACTTTCAGTTTGCTTACTTCACATCTGACATTGCCATCTTTCTGAATTCCCAAAAATTTCAAACAACTTTATTTCTGGCAAGGAGCGCGCTGTTTGTGTTGTGAAGTGATGAAGATGTTCAAAGAAGCTTGCACCTTATTTCTTTCATGCATATTTCTGTATTTAGGTCTCTCTCTCTCTCTCTCTGCCTCTCTGAATATCAATGTTTGCTGTCATCTAAATCTTGCTAATGTAAACTTTTCAACGTTAAAGGGCATGGCACCCAGGCTTCATCTTACGACTACTCGACAACCACAAAGGCAAGAATCATCAGCTCCTATATTCTTGATGATCAAATTAATAAAAAAATAAACAAGTATAATAGGATGTGAAGAGGGAAAAAAAACTGATTTCAACGCACTTTTTTCTATAATTTTGATCATACAGTGCCTGGCAGAGCCCCTACAAGCTCTATATGGAGGAGGGATAATAGTAAATCCAGAATTTAACCACAAAATTGAAGGATGGAGAGCTTTTGGAGAAGGGACAGTTGAAGAACGAATATCGAAGGAAGGAAACAGGTTCATTGTGGCACACTGCAGAAAGCATCCATCAGACAGTTTCTTACAGACCGTTCAAGTTGAGCAAGGAAAAATCTATATCTTTTCAGGTAACTGATTTCAGAATCATCATCAAATCAATAACCAATTTCAATAGAATGTAAGAGCGTTTTACTTTTCTCAACCAGAATTTATGTACTGTAAGACTGCTACATCATTTTTTTTATGCAACTTTTTGGGAATTTTTAGGTTTTGTTCAAGTCAGTGAAGGAAGTGAGATTGTAAGTGTCGTTTTTAAGTTTCCCAATGGAGATGCCATCCGCGGTGGTGATGTCATAGCTGAGAAGGGGTGCTGGACTTTGCTAAAAGGTGGCATAGTAGCAAATTTCACAAGCCAAGTTGACATTGTTTTTGAGGTAATTAAGGTGAAATGTGAGTTTGGAACTTTTCAGGGTTTAAATTTTGGTTTAACTGATTGTCTGTTTTCATGTATCTTGTTATGTAGAGCCAAAATACTTTAGTTGAAATATTGGTAGACAGTGTCTCATTGCAACCATTCAGCAAGGAAGAATGGAGATCCCACCAAGACAAAAGCATCAATGAGGTCAGTGAGTAAACAATTTGTTTTACTAGGTTGTTCGTGTTATCATGTCGTGTGATTTCAGGAAACTTTGAATCGATTTGAATCTTAAACGCTGCAGATACGTAAGAGCAAGGTGAGGTTCCTTGTCACTCAAGCAAGTAAGAGTCCCCTGAAAGGTGCAAAAGTCTCCATCAAGCAAGTGAAGTCACACTTCCCATTTGGATGTGGGATGAACCACAACATTCTCACAAACTCTGAGTACCAAAACTGGTTTGCGTCAAGATTTAAATGGACGACGTTCACGAATGAGATGAAATGGTACAGCAATGAGAAAATACAAGGCCAAGAAAACTATACTATTGCAGATAACATGGTGATGTTTGCTCAAAAGAATGGCATTGCCATTAGAGGTCACAATGTGTTCTGGGACAATAAGGAGGCCCAACCTAACTGGGTTAAGTCCCTTTCCCCAGATGAACTCCGAAAAGCAGCAGCAAGGAGAATCAACTCAGTGGTTTCTAGATACAGAGGACAACTGATTGCTTGGGATGTAGTGAATGAGAATCTTCATTACAAATTCTTCGAAGACAACCTCGGCCAGAATGCTTCTGCTTCTTTCTACTCCACAGCTCAACAGCTTGATCCAGGCACAGTTATGTTCATGAATGAGTTCAATACCATGGAATATATACATGAAAAGAATGCAACTCCAGCCAACTACAAGAAGAAAGTTGCAGAGATTTTATCATACCCAGGAAATGCTAATTTATCACTTGGAATAGGGTTGCAAGGTCACTTCACTGCTGGCCAACCAAATCTTGCTTACATGAGATCCACTTTAGACTTGTTAGCTGCTACAAAACTCCCAATTTGGCTTACAGAAGTGGATGTAGCAAAGCACCCAAATCAGGTATGCAAATTAAAAATCCAACACGAAAGTTCATTAAGCTCACGGAAACTTGTTGAAATGTCACATGAATTCTTAAACTAATTTCAATTTGTCATCACATGAAATTTTTTAGTGAAATGTCACCTTAATTTTCCAATATTCATGAATTGACACATGAACCTAACCGTGTTACATTTTTTCCCTCTAATTCAAGGATAATTTGGACTTTTTGGCAACAAAAAAGAAGAATGAAAAGCACAATACCTAAAATTACCTTGTTTGAGTGCCCCATTTTATGACTTTGGGAGAAGGTGGAACTCAATTTTCAAAATAAAATCAAATTTTTTTTTACAATGTTTTTGATAAGAAGTCCAAAATACCCTTGAAAAGAATCATGCGCAACTCACATGCGACTTCTTTTATGAAAAATCTGACACAGTTAGAATCATGTGACATTTCATGAACCTTGGACAGTTAATAATTAAGTCGACATGTCACTTAAATTTTTTTTATGAAGTAACAAATTGAAACGGATGTAAGAGTTTTTTTTTTTTTGTTCATACAGATGTAAGAGTTTAGGATGACATTTCAGCAAAGCTCCCTTAAGTTTATGCTTAATTATATGCTTTGTTTAATTTTGTTTGCAGGCTCAGTATTTGGAGGAGATTTTAAGGGAGGGTTTTTCTCATCCTGCAGTTGAAGGGATCATCATGTTTGTAGGTCCATTGGCAGCTGGGTTTAATGTGACCACTCTTGCAGATAACAACTTCAAAAATACTCCAGCAGGAGATGTTGTGGATAAGCTGATTGCTGAGTGGAAATCCGAGACTCAAGAAATCGCAACCGATGATGAAGGCTTTATAGATGTTTCTCTGTTTCATGGAGATTATGAGATCACTGCAGTAGACCACTTCACAAATTCCTCAGCTTCTCTGAGCCTCAAGGTCACACAAGATGAACCACACTCAGTTCTTCATGTTCATATTCATACATGAAACATATATCACTACATATATTCTTAGATAACTAAATTTTTAAAATTCTTAAAGTCAAAATAATATCTTGTTAGGGGTAGCCTTTTGCCTCATGGGAAGTTTTAGATTCGACCATCTGAATTCGTACTTGACATCGTTATATTAGGACAGAAAATATATCTGAATTCAAAGCATAATTAATTAGATGTCACTGATGATATGTAAATATACTTACAAACCACATATTTAGTACATGCATAATGTACCTTAATTGATTAATATTCAAAAAACATAGACTGCAGTCTGCAGCAATTACAAGTTTCATGGCCCCCTTAGAGCTATGAAGCAGGACATTGCAGCCATGATGATGGTTATTGTGATGAAGCTTACGTCGTTGAAAATGGCACTAAAACGCATCTCTTGCAGATCCCAAATCGTTGAAACACAGAGGCTCAGCCCCTCAAACATCCCTTCCAAAACTGCCATTCCAATACTAGACATCAACCTTTTCCCTACCAAACAGATTATTCGTCGTGTAAACTCGATTCTCTCGGGAAAACTGGCTAGAATTACACTAAGAAAATTGTAATTGAAGCACTAAAAAGGAGAATCAAAGAAAAATGAGGCTAGTAGTGAACAAGGAACTATATATAAATATGTAGTGACTGAATAGAGCCAAAAGAGTGTACGTTATGTGTCAAGCAGAGACTTAAAAATAAGGCAAAGCTTTGGGACTTTGCTCATAACAACACAAATTTGAGATGCTTCTAGGATGCTTCCTTTGCTACTCACTTTTCTGCTGTTTTGGTATCTCAACTTCTACTACCACTGTGTTAAATTAGGGTCTTTATTACCGTGGTGATCTCGTGTTCAAGACATGCACGGAAAGAGATCGATACATTATATATATATATATATATAATTATATTATCCCTCTCCTTTAATATTTTTGTACTAAAAATAAAAAACTAATTTTCAGTCAATTTGAGTACAGTACTTTTCGAAATAAGCCAATAACATTATTATCTAGTGATATTAGTTTTTCACTCAATTGGAGTTCAATACTTCTTAAAATAAGCCGATATAAGGCTTACCGTCAATTTATTACAATTTCATCTAATTTTTTGGTTAAAAAATGTCATTGTTTTCGGTACTCAAACCATTTTTCAAATATAAATAAAATTATCGTTTAATAATAAGTAAAATATTTCATATTTAATTTCCGCATATAGCGTGTGTATATAACAACCACCGAGGCAATAAGTATTTGCCATGTTGCGGTAGCTATCCGTGCATAATATACAGTGGAGGAGGCGATAATGTGTATGTCATTGCCATGTTGCGGTTGATATCAATGCAAAATAGAGTTGATTGATTTATTTATTTTTGGTAGATATATCACGAGGTGTTCCCACACATGAAGAGTGAGCCTTTTCTCAGCTCGGGATGCGACTTGTCCTTGACCACAAAGTGCTCTCAGCGAGTTTCGAACTCCTACTAGTTAGGTACCAACTAGGAAATTCGCTATCTGCTCTGCAGGTGACAGTTTATCCTCTTAAGGCAATCCATTAATTGAATTCTTTTACATTGTCAATTTCTGGTTTTGGTCATCGACCAATAATTAATGTTCCAATTAGTCTGATTTTTATTTTTGGATAAGTTTTTAATTAGTTAGTCTGATGTTCAAGTATTGTATTGAAAGTACGTACTGGGTCCAAGGAAACTTCTGATTTGAATTTTTTGGCAAGTTTATTTTGTGTTTCTAGCAATTTTTCATAAATTTTGGGACTCTAATTGTGATGCTTCACCTAATCCCCTCAAATTTTAAATATAATATTTCTTTTTGTTGTGACTAACCTCATAAATAAATTTAGGATAAAACTTGCATCCTACTTTGCAGTATCTACTCGTACCATCATTTCGATTTATCAAATTGTCGTTATACATATATTATAATAAAAACCATTCAACTCCTAAATTATCATCTTAAGATCGTGTATGCAAAAAAAAAAAAAATTAACAATATTTGATTTCATTTAGTCATTCATATATATTAACTAAATGAACTGTTTGCCATAAGTATCTTAATTGTTAATTATCACAACAGGGGCATAGTTATGATTTAATTTGTGAGGGGGCCTTTCAAAAAATTCATAAATTTTTTTTTTTAATGTAATCCAACTCACAATATATACTAAAATATTCAAATTGTTCAAATCAACATAATACTATCAAACTAAATAAAGATCCAAAAATCATAACATATTATTGATTCATTATACAGTAAATCTCAGTAAGTTTACATTTTTCGAAATCGATGTTATTTAGTAATTGATTTTCATTTTTGATATTTTTCTATAATTGAAAGATATATTGACTAATTTAAATTCAAACATTTATAGTAAGAAAAATATCTGGAATTAAAAAAAAAATAAGAACCCATAAACACAAACTTCATAAGTGCAATAATTAATAAATTGAACAATTTAATTAAAAGGAAATTATAATTTTTGAATGAAATTAAAACGAATTACAAAGGAAAAAAATATATTTTCTTGAAGTATAATCAATTTAATACTCATTTAAACAAAATATAATATAATATACAATTTTTTTCCCAAGAATATATTATATTTTATATATATTAGATATTGATGAGTGGGGCCTAGGACCCCTCTGGACCCGCCATCCCTCAGCCCCGGACTATAACTGTTGATTTATTTGATACATATGAATGGATAAACGACCTCCAATCTTATTGTTTTTTTACAGCGATTATCTTGAAATGATGATTTAGAAAATGAATGGTTTCGATTTTGAAATATGTACAAAAATAATTCGATAAATCAAACTAGTCAAATGCAAATATTATCCATAAATTTAAGGATATTACTTGCATCCCACATCGGTGATACCTCCTCGTACCACCCTTTCGATTTATCTCATTGTCGTTATACATATATCGAATTGAAATCATTCAACTCTTAAATCGTCATTGCAAGATCATTTACGTACGCAAAAAAAAAAAAATCAACGAAATTTGAGATCATTTAGTCATTCATATGTATCAACTAAATGGAAGGTTCGCCATGAGAATCTTAATTTTTACCAAAATCGTTGATTTATTTAATACATATGGACCTCCAATCTTGTTAATTTTTACGGAGATGATCTTAAAATTATGATTTAGAGAATTAACGGTTCCAGTTATGCTATATATATATATAAACAATTCGATAAATAAAAAATGCATGGAGAGGTACCAGTAGGATGGGATGCAAGTATTATCTTAAATTTAATATTTCATTCGGTCTTCTTTCTCTCGATTTTTTTTGTCAATAAAGATTCTTTGCAAAGCCAAACGGCACCAAGACAAACCGGCAAACACAGAAAAACAGCAAGACAAGCAAGAGGAGACGGAATACACTGCCCATATGCTCATGATCTTGTTCATGGATTAATGAAAATGTGCAAAAGCTCTATTGTCATTGCCATTCTATGAGTCTCTTCCTTTTTGTGTATGGCATCGCCACTCCTGTTGGCATTATCACTAATTCGGAACTTAATTTGAAAACCTTATTTCATCCTGGATGTTTTTGAGATGCCCCAAATAACCAACGAATGGCAAGTGATTTTCCTTATGTGGATCCTATTTCAATGGGAACTTGATGAGTCGATCCACCAACACGTCTTGCTTTTACTTCTATATCGGGAGTTACTCCACGTATTGTTTGACGTAAAATAGATAGTAGATTTGCTTCTGTCTTTTGTTGAATCTTTTTCATGGCTCAATAGAGAATTTGATAAGCCAATGATTTTTTTTCCGTGTTTCAGAATACGGTTAAATAACAAGTTAAACTAACCAATTACGATAAGTTGGATCGAATTTTGCAATTTTTTCTTCTGCAGTACCTCGACGTGAAATGAGCGCGAAAGGGTTCAAGAATAGGTTTTCTTTTTATAAGGGCTAAAATAATATATTTCGGCTTTTTGACCTGCCCGGAATTCAATCAAGTTAAAAAAGATGTGACTTTAGAAAGATTATAAAAAGAGTGACCCTGAGCATAGGCCGCCGCATGCTCATTCTATTTTCCCATAGTGACATTCTCCTTCCTGATTCTAGAGCAGAGAGAGGAAATATGTCTAATTCGGGGAGATAGTCATGCATTTTAATACCGGGCTCAGAGAAGAAAGATGAAAAGGCAGGGATTGAGTGAAGCTCTTCCCCTCTTTCCAACTAGTCGCTTTTTATACTCTAGTTCTGTATATACTCGCTTCAAGTATTCCGCTTGCTCTAGCTATCGCTTTTTCTTTGAAAAAGCTCTTACCCTACGTAAACTACGCTCTTACGCTTAATCGCTCTTATGTGACTTCGTAACTCTTGAGTATTCTCATAAAAAAACCTAAGATAGATCTAATAGTTCGCAGAGAGGAACTGGCCAGGAGAATAAGAAGATTTGAGAAAAAGAATGATTCTCCCAAATGGAATGGCATGGCTTGACCTTTATTGATGGCTTGACTGATCTAATTAAAAGTACAACGCTAACAGGTTTTCTTGAAATATGCCTTTCAATCTCTTACCAGTTTTCCTAAGCAAACTCTCATCGGCTGGCCAGAAAGTGTTATTGCTTAGAAATGCTCCCTCGATCTCTCTGATAAGCATGATTCATAAGGAGGTCCCGACACCTAGCTCGAGATAGATTATGCATGAAGGGAGGCACAAGGCCCCTTCCCTATAAATTAATTGGGGAGCCTACTCTGGCTATGTGATCATACTACAAAGACGGCTTCTTAGTCATCATACTAGAAGGCTGCCCCTATTTATTTAAACTGGAACTGGACCGATAACCAAAGGAAATTCCCTCTCGATTAAGGTCATTCCCAAGGGCTACATGGGAACTCCAACTAAAGATTGGCTTAGAACTTAAACTAACTTTTTGGCAAAGAACATGTGAAGACCTTAGGACTTTAGGATAGGGGACGGATATGAAGGCTACTAGATGAGGGACTGGCAGGGAACTCCTTATGGCAGGAGGAAAAACTGTTACGGACATTGAAACTCCAGAGTCTTCCATGGCTTATCCAGAAGCAATGGCCTAGCCTAAAACTCTCTAAAAATAAAATGGCTTACTAACAGGATATGTAACAAGAAAGGTTTATAAAGATTACAAACTTGAAATAGCTTAGTTGTCACAATTAGCTTCCCTGGCTTGCTTTGCTACCTTATACTTTAAATGCAGAACTCCCAAGATCGAAGGATTGGTGAAAGTACCTGGCATTCTAGCTTGACCTTTATTCTTCACACGAAAGCTTTCAAAATCCTATCAATTTTGGCATAGATCGTATTTCCTTTCCTATGAGACATTATATTGTGCCATATTCTTATCTTCTTTCCTCGATATTTACTAATGTGCCCCTGTGCTATCAAGATGAAGGAATATCCGGAAAGTCCCATCTACTTATAGCGAGTTATTTCACTCCTTAATTCAGGCAATGAACTTGGTTTGCGGTTGAGAGCTTCAAGCAAAGATTGACATGGAAACAGAGATGAAAGAAAGTAGAAAGCTAGGTTGTTTTCGACAAATCCTCTGCTTGAGAATCAGCTGGTCACGTTGCTCTTGCGCTAGAGCCTGCCGGGAGAAAAGAAAGTCTTGTGGGTCTCTCCCTCTCTGATTAGTGACATAGAGAAGAAAAGAAGACTTTTTCCGATCAGATAGCAGTGGAAGACATTTTGTCCATTCCTTCTTGCCTTCTTTCATGAAGCTGCCTAAACTAGATCAATAAAATATCACACATGCACCGTTACCATCCCTCACATTCTAGTTCTAGTTCTAAGCGCAAGGAACTAAATTAGTATAAGAAACGAATAGAAAAGAACCGGGCCATGATGAGTGGATCTACCATTTTGGGATTTGAGAATTTCGAGTGCCTGGTGAATATGTTCTTATGGAGTGGTACCCTTTTGTCTAGTGTACTTTTTTGCATGCTTTCGCTCATATGACTTTAGGGCTCATAAGAGGAGTGAGTCTTGCTAACCCCTTATCTTCTATGTTCTGGTAAGAGAGATGATTGAGACGGGAAGAAAGGGAATTCAAAAAGATGGCATTAGATGAAAAAGGATATGCTCCTTTAGGGGATGGAGTAAGGGATAAGATTAGGGCAAGCAAGTATGTATGGGATGTTCTTTCTATAGAGTGATAAACGGAGGGATCTTGCTTTCTAAAAGCCAAAGTAAGGCTGTGCAGTCAGCCAGTAGATGACACCAAAGAAGAGGGGGATTTTTCAAAACACGGATATATCTCATTGACACGGATCTTGCTTTCTACCGCTATATGATATATCTCATTGAGAAAGCGCTATCAAAGCCGATGTCCAAATAGCTTCGTTCAAGAGTGAACAACCACTAAATTTCTTTTTAAATGGAGGAGCGGAAAAAAAAAAGGCGCAGCTAGTCCTTTTCGGAGCAGGAGCAGTTAGGATAGGGTAAATTCAATTCTTTCTTTGGTTTCAAAGCCCCAACCAGTAACCTAAACAAACAAGCCATCTTTAGTAGTGTTAGTAGCTTGAAAGGAATTGGTAGTATGTCTTGAATAGGAAATTTCTAAGAGCTTGAACAATGAAGTGAAAGCTCTAAGCTAGCTCTTCGATCCGGGTGTAATCGGGCTATCGGGCTCAATTGGTTAACCAAAAGCTATGGACCGTACTCGTCTGGTTGTTCTCCTCGAATAGAAGCACTAGATCGGATTGAATAGATTCCCTACTAGGATTAAAGGTCTTGGCTACCTCTGTTCTCATTAAGGATGGATAGATAGGAATCCCATAAATTGTTCCCTCCCGACCCTACCTCTTATGGTTAACGCCTCTTTGAAGATGAATTTTGAGCAGGCAAGTTCAATGGGACGGGCACTTCTGTACTAGGAGATCTCCGTCTTATATCTTCGGTCTCCCTGGAGATCCCTTAAGACTTCGATGGCATACGAACAATTACCTCCCTCTAGGAGTTTACTCGTTATTTGATGAATGTCCCAATTAGGGGGATTTGTGTCCCCTTTTTTCAAATAAGGAAGTAACGGAAGAATCGACAGTTGATTTATGTGCAGTAAGAGCTTCTTCTTTGAGATCCTCATCCGTTGATTTTTTAATTGCGTCTAGTAGCCGATAATTTAATTGCACGAGTTCACCCTTTTTAAAGTCATTTAGGAATCGATTGAGTTTACACACTTCACCATATAGGAGCTATGGGAGTTGAACCCAAGACAAACCTTTGCCCCCCACAACTTCCACCTTCACTTTTAATAAATAATAAAAGAACGCAAACATGTGTTAGGTAGCTTTTATTGATTACATAGATACTAAGACATAATTAAATTGCGTAAGTGAAACGGACTCAGAGGCTTCCTAGAGAAATGCTATTTTTTCTTATGATATTGATTTTGATAGAGCCGGGATTACGTCCTCGCTCTAAAAGCAAGTACTAAGAAATAATTAAATTGCGTAAGTGAAATGGACTCAGAGGCTTCCTAGAGAAATGCTATTTTTTCTTATGATATTGATTTTGATAGAGTCGGGATTATGTCCTCACTCTAAAAGCAAGTAAACTAGCTAGCACCTCTTTGTTCAACAAGTCGCTTAAGGGTCGTAGAGTCGTAGATTGTCGGGTTGGAGGGCGGTAACAAGACTAAACAAGTACAGAAGGGGAAGTACTTGAAGAGAAGAGTTTACAAGAGGAAGGTCCATGCTTTTCATCCCAAGTTTAATGCCAAAAGCAGTAAAAGGGCGTAGCAATCTCCGAAAGTGAATAAAGAAAGTAGAAGTGCAGTAGATGCAGAGAAAAGTCTGTTCTGCACCGAATCGTCCGCTTAGTCTTCTGTCTCTTTCTTGTGCTATCAAGAATGAGGAATAGCCTTTAAAAGAGTGCTTGTTTTCAAGGAGTACTTGGCACTACTTGCTACTAGCTTCCGCCCCTTTAGAAAGGTCCTTAACGACTTCTATAATTACTCAAAGCATTGAAAGAAACTTCCCTTATATACATACATCATTATCAATGGCATATCACATCTACTATCTATGAAGGTAAGCTCTTCCGCATTCTCATTCTAAAATAAGACCAAGGACTATTTATTCCCCCATTGAATCAAGACTGGCAATGAGATCAAAAGAAAAAGGCAATTGTTTGATCGAGGGGACCCAGATCCGCTCTTAGATGTGCGAAGTCGGTGCAGAGTTAGCACTACCTTGTTTATGCTCTTGCTAGCTAGGGGATTCATCTCTTATAAGGGGGAAATGCAAGAAGGGATTACTTGCTAACACCTTACGGCTCCTACGTATTTATGTCCTATTCTAGGCATCCATTTGTGTCAGACTTGGCTACCAAGCCCATCGAGCTCGCCCAAGAGAGATTGGTTTGGTTGTTCTGGTCTTTCCTGTTTATTTCATAACCTTATGCCTTCCCCCTCACATCGCATTCCCTGTTCCCTTCTTACACAATTGATTCTATTTCTTCAAACCTTCAATGTGAACAAAATAGGATTGATGGACATAATCCTTTCGACATGGTCTTCTCAATCTCTCTCTTTCTCTCTGATTTTCCTATTGCTATTGGGATCCCTTTCATATTCATATTCAATGAATATCTTGCCTCTATCAACTTATCCCACTCTACTTCTAAGGGCAGGGAGATAGGAATGGAATGAGGGCCAGTACTCGTCTTAGAGCTAGTTTGACTTAGTGTACAAGACAGTGGTATGCCTGTCAAGGGAAAAAGCCAAGGTCTCTTAGTTACCAACCCTTCACCCATAGCCTAAAGGAAGAGAGGAAGCTTTAGAAAGTGACTCTCTCATAGCAGAGGATGAACCATGGAAAAGCAAGGCGATTATTTGTTATAAGCAAGGAAGTGAAGAGTAGTTGCCACAATCAAACCTAGAAATTGATTGAACAACTTCACAACGTTTGACCACTAGTCGCAAGGGCAAGAGAGGCTAGGGATCATGCCCAAAACAAAGTTTATCTTACCAAAGGGGCGCCATTACGACGATGCTAAATGTTAGGCACATCTCCAAATATAGCTATTAGCCTCGCATCAATCCCAGGAGCGAAGTGAAAAGTAATAAATGGGCAATACAATAAAAGAAAGGAGGCATACGATCATAGGTCTAACACATAATGGTAAAGATAAGAAGTTAATTACTGACGACAAGTAGAGGAATGGCGAGCTTTACTAAGTATGCATTAGCAAAGGTTCGGAAAGAGGGATTCGTATTAGGGGCTTTGGCTTGAAGGGGCCTGGTGAAGCATTATTGATTCAGATCAGGGTGTGACTTAACTGATAGATTGAGGGAATCTGGTAATAGAATGATTTTGAAATTCCATGATGCATCAATCAACTAAGTTTAGGAAGGGAAATCCATAGTAATAAGTACGACCTGTTCTTTTGGGGTAGGCGAAGTACTCCCGGGAAGGCAGTAGTCAGTTTCAAGCCCTTAACTTCTTCCAAAGAGCTACACTTTCTTGTTGTTTGATGGTCAGATGGCTTTGCTTAGAGAAAAAACCATTCTTTTTGGAATGCAATGTGCATCTCTTCTTTTTGGGAGGAATCTTTCCTTCTTGTGCTGGTAATTTCAATACTCTTGGGCAACTCGAATTTGGAGAAAGTTCCTCTTGAAAGTCGTGCTTTGTAAGTGAAGCAAGTAAGGTTATTCGCTCTTTTTTTGTTTGAGTAGGGTTCTATGCATTTTAGCTCTATAGGCCACCTTTGGATTCTTAAGTAGAGGGCACCCAGGATAGTTAAGTCAAGCTAGTTCAGTTATCAGTCGGTGGATAAGAGATTACATCTCAAGTTCTGATAGTTGTTCCAACATCTTAGCTTAGAGAAACTCCTTATGTTTTGAGTGTTTATAGGGCGTTTAGCGAGCTTAGAGATTCAAGAAATCTATCTCTTTCGGAATAGCGGTATGACTATTTTAGGTTAGAGGAAGGTCGAAGAGAGAATTTCTTTCTGGGTTAGTAGGGTTGGCAAGTGCAAGTGGCTTTGGTCAATGTGAATGTCATGTTTTGGTTAGCGGTTTCGGTTCTCGGGCACCGAAGTCAACTTTTTCTCTTGTGGGCTAGTCCAATCTACTAGTTTGATGATGACTTATGTATTCCCGACCGCCTCTCATTGGCAAGATTAACAACAAGAAAAGGTGCCCTTCCAGTGGCACCAGAAGCAGAAGCGATACCTTTAAAAAGGTTTTAATGTAGCTTAACCCACTCTTCATACGATTCATCTTTTTAATGAGAGCAACATAGAACTAGATCAAGGACGTCATCTAACGTGCCCCTTCCACTTCTTAATGGCACTTTCCCTAGTTGACTCTTCTTATTATGAGAACAATGAGCACCAGCTTGATTCACAAGAGAATGGACGAACTCCAAAACCTCGGTGGTTAGAATCTTTCCCATTCCATCTAGCCTCTTAGAAGATGGCAGTCTTAGTTCAACGGAACTTCCCCCTTTCCTTTGGAATGACTCCTCTTTTGCTCATGACATAGCTTGTTTGATAAACAATTATCGGTAGGCCATTCAATACTCTCGGTTGTTGTTCTCGGTTGTCAAAGAACTCCTTGCTCTTGGTTGACCGCAGATACTAGCAGCGTTTCGCTATTCGCTGTTCTTCTAAGCGCTGTTCTATAGAAGGTTAAATTCTAAGAAGGAAAGCCCTCCTTCCTCTCTCGGGAGGCATACCACATTCCAATCCACCTTGGAAACCTTAGAGATCCTAACTGCACCATGCCAGAGGAAAGTTATGAGGATATGGTTAATAACCTTGTACACTTCCTTCGGAAAAAAGAAAATGCTACTCCAGTAGACCTGAATACTGATCAACACTGATATGATGAGCTGAAGTCTACCCGCATAGGAAAGCCGTTTGCTAGTCCAAGATTCAATCCTAATGGTAATCTTATCAATGAGATTCCTATAGTCTATGGATGTGAGTCTAGTAGAAATAAGGGGCACTCCAAGAAACTTGATGGGCAAGGTCCCTTCTTATTAGCCAAAATTGCATTGATTCATTTTTTCCTTAGGCATCGGCGGCTTTGAAGGAGTAGAAAAGTCGACTCCACCGTAGAGGGGAAAAGGAAAGTAAGAAATAGTTGCTGGGTGAGAGAAACGTTTTTGAAGTGGACAGGCATTTATTAGAAAAAATAGCGTTGGTAGAAATATCCAGTAGGGCGCAGTAAAGGCTATGAAGTAGTGAGCCTTTCTAACAGGCTCTGGAAGACTTGATTTGTTTCAACATGAATACGGAATACGGGTTGCCACGTGCAAGTGAAAACATCCTTGCCATCAGTGAACACCATAAGGCTTCTGCCTTTACATCTCCGTCCGTTTCATAGAAAATCTATAAATAATAAGCCAAAAAACACGAGAAATGGGGGGCCAAACGTAGATCCATACAGAAAACCCGGTTTGGTCACTTTAGATTCCCTGATTATTGCGGAGGCTATGGAAGGCAGAGAGGTTTTATTGAAAGCTGCTGATCTTGCGTTGACTGCATATATGAATGTTTCAAATTACCTAAAGGAGTATGTGATGGAATAATTTCATTGCCTTACGCTAGAAGTTGTGAGAAAGGGGCCCGACCAGCTAGAAGAGATAATTTCTTCCTTATTCAGAGATGGGGAGGAAGAAAAGCTACTTGTTGAAGCCTTGGGTTAATAGAATAAATGGAAAGAAAGGTCTGTCATTTTGACCAAATGGAGCATTCTTTCAGAACTTCTTTTCTAAGAGAATACCAAGATCTTCTTCAATGGGCCCTAGTCCGACATCGGTGGGGAATAGAAGGAAGTTGACTAGTCGGTTGATAGTGAACCATCTCTCAAGAAACAATGCGGAATTTTCACTGCCTCTCATGGGTTTTGGAATCGATGCACCTGTGTCACCGTTTCTTCTTGATGAGCCTATTCATGTCGCTTTAGAGAAAGCTTTGACAACTAAGGCTCCTCTGAAGGCTAAGGTTGGACGTCCCATTAGAAGTCATAATCACCCAAAAGAGCATCTAGTTGGAAAAAAGATACACCGCAAGCGTCATGAGCATGGAGTTGAATTATCTAGTGTGCATGAGGCTATTTCACTATTGGGGACTAATAATAGTACCCCCTGAGGTTGATGTGAAGTCTCTGAACTCTGCCTAGTCAATGTGTTGTAGCAAGGTGTTGTCTAGGGGTAAGTTGGGGTCTTCTAATGGGGTTTGCTTTGTGAGATCAATGAGTACCATTCTTGTGAGTGTCTACTTTCAACTTGTTACAAAGTGTCCCCTAGGCTCTTTTCCCTTTGACTTCCTTAGCTTAGGAGTGGGTAAAAGGTTTCTATGTCATTTTTTAATAACAATTGGATGTTCTCTTCATCAATTCTAATCTCAAGACTCAAAAAGAGAGGAAGTAGAACCAAGTTAAGATTATACGGATCAACCCCTTGTACGAATTGTTGACTCATTTCTTTGTACAAATTAGACCTAGTACGTAGGCGAAAGATACCTTCCTTTGTAATACTCATGTTGGCGGGATTCGCCAGTGCCCCCGTGTGTCATGCCCTTTCCTTAAAGAGTTCGAATGGTTCCTATCCCATTCTTACTACTATTGGCTTATGTAGTATGTCTAGCGGATGGTGAATCCTACTCAGGATCGGAATTGGATATTTCCTTGGTTTCCAAGAAGTGTCTTAATGGGTATCTAACTGCCTTCTAGCATGTATGATTGCTATCGTGGCCTTCTATTCCACCAAATATCATGATTATCCCTATTGTGCAAGTGCCTCTCTATTGGTTTCTTCAATTCATCCTATTCACGTTGGTACCATGGCTAGCACATGATATTCCTCTAACTTCATTGTTCCCACGCATGTGTCATCAGTGCAAATTTCGATATCATCATATGCATAACTCTTCACTTTGCATAGGAAGCGTTCAGAGTAGCACGAATATCCAGGTCAATCACTTCGCCAATGGGACATCTAACTACGAACTGTCAGGAGTTAGGAAGGACTAGAGACTCCGAGGGTAGGGGTGAATAGACCACGAGCAGCATGCTTGCTTCGAAGGGGATCCATAAGGCTTTAGCCCAAGACTTACGAGAAAGGTAATGAACTATGATGCCGGGTCAACACCACCTCATAGTTCATTAGCCAGATCAATAGCCAAATCAATAGCCAGATCAATAGCCAGATCAATTGCCGGTGCTTTATCAGATGTTGAGCCTACTAGCTCGAGGCACCAAACCCTTACCTCTCCTACCCCTTCCTCCGATGCCGGCTATTGATCTGGAGAAGCTGCAGGAAATACAATTTGGAGTACTGCCAGCTCATATAGATTTCCATGTGTACCTAGATTCACCACTGGCTTCTCACTCATGGCAAGGCTTTTGATCTTAAGTAGAAGCAGGGCCGGACGAGGCTAAGGCTAAATTCCCTCCCCGATTTGACTGAAAAGTGAGCGAATGACTGATTCTCATAATAGCAGTAGTAACTTCTGTACAGAAAGTGAGTAAGTTGATTACGAGTGGGGCCCCTTGATGAAACTCGATCAGCTAATGATTCAACTCGATCAGATGCTTACCTCTCCCGATGATGCTCGCTAACAACCTGACGATGCGGCGTTGAAACGCTTGACTTGTTGTTGCTTTCTCTCTTTCTTGACCCTGACTGAACAGAATTCAAAGAATATGCGGTGCTCCAAGAGATATAATGAAATCCCTCGGAATATTAGCCTCCTCCGCTATTATGCTAAACAATCACCTTTATATAATTTCTTGTATAAGTAGGTTTCTTTTTTAATCTTGGAATAGAAGTCAATCCTAGATCAACTTCAGCCTGGATCTTCAAGAGATGTAATGAAATCGAATTCTTACTTGATTCGTAAGAAATACCGAAGATAATAAATGAATGGATCTACGATCTGAGATACATGGGCCCATATTAATTTATATGAAGCTCGGGCGTAGGGTAAGTTAGAACACAAACAGAGCTCATGAGGGCATCGTAGCTGTCAATATATTAAAGAAGTAAAGTCGATCAAAAGCGAACGCCGAGAATCTATCTCTTCTACTTTTTGTTTGTTTTTCCTGTTTTCATTTGTTTTCTTTGAAAACGAAGAAACAAAAATATCCCAACTACACACATCACTGGCAAGCATTATTCTCTTCTCTTGAGCTTCGTCTTTCAATTTTGCAGATTCTTTTGATTTGTGATATGCCACTTCACTCTAAATCATGGCGTTTTGGAGGCTTCTGCATCTTCTTCATTAACAGGGATCTCATGAACAAATTGTCACGCAATATGCACATGAACAAAATGTTTTTTTTTTCTTTTAAATTTGTTCATGTGCGTATTGCGTGACAATTTTTAACAGAAAACGTTCATTTACCTCAAGACTAGTTAAAGTTTGACAATAAACCCATCAATGCACCTCAAGATATGATTTAGAAATGACAGACTTTAATATTAAAATTTAAAATCAATAAATAAAATTGATTTAAAATTCAGAATACGGGGACAACCTTTTAGCATTTGGCATCACAGACAAATAAACCCATATTTCACCTAAAGCCCCGGGGCCCTTTTCGGCCAATCACATCCTTACAGGCGCGTGGCATAACAAAAGGAACATTCCTCAATTTGTCTGATTATTATCATTCATTATATTTTATTTTTTCCTTTTGAAAAGCTGTTATAATTTCGTTGCTGACGAAAAGGAATTCCAAACGCACGGAGAGAGAATTTCAATGAGGATAATCTGAAACCGACTGAAACCCTAGAATTCAAACGTTTTTCAATTGTTTCTCTTATTGGGTTTTTGAGTTGCCTCGTTCTCGATGGGGTTGTGGGAAGCTTTTCTCAATTGGCTGCGAAGGTAAGAGTTTTTATTTTCTTTATACTTATGTGTTGATTAATGTTGTTTGTTTAATGTCCTTGTTTGGATGCTGAGAAAGTCTGGGTAAACGAATGCCCGATTTGAATTTATTGAAATTTTGTATCTTTTTAAGTTTTGATTGTCGTGGACCGGGAAGAGTTGAATTTCCCGCTAAGTAGAGACTAGGGAATTGTTTATTTATTTTTATTCAGTCTAATTCCATCAATACTGGATACTTTTGGCGTCTTTCAAATTTTCGTTTAGCTATCGAAAAGTTTTAGATTCTCCTTTTTGTTGTTTGGCTGATGAGTAAACATTCAGGAAGGAAAGAACAGGGGATAAATAGATGAAGCTTTGAGTCTCAAAATTTGAATTCTGACATGATTAAATTAGATTTCTGGATGTCTGTTTTAGTGAAAAAAGGGTTAAATTTCTGTGGAAGGAGTTGTTTTGAAGTTCATTATGTATTCTACTCTTGTGGTAATCTATGATGTCAGTAGGAAGAGAATTATAGTGATATACCAGTACTATAATCCGGATTCCTTCAATTTATTGGTGTATGTATGAATGTATGTATCGCCCCAGTTTCATAGTTGATTGGGTTTCCTGAATAATGTATATGGTGATTCACATATCGGTAAATATTGCTGCTTTTCTAGGTCCTAAAAGGTTTGGATATGTACTGATGCTGAGCTGCTAGTACTCAGTTTATGTTCCACCATATGATAATTACTTTAGTTTGCATATCTCAACCGTTGCCTTTGGGTAACATCTTCATATAAAGAGTTTAAGTCGATTGTTTCTTGCTTTACATTGGTGTTTCTTGGATTGGTTTATGGTATTTTTATGTGTCTGGAATTTGATCAACTAATCACTGAAGTTACTATTTTTTCTCAATGTGTGTGTAATTAATTTGCCTTTCCTGTTGTACCTCTCTCAACATGGTATAGTTGATGTTTACATCGGAAACAACCTTCTACAACAATTTATATTACATTCTTATTCGCATCTTTTCTCCTCTCTTGCAGCCTCTTTTTCAAGCAAGAAACGGAGCTATCTTTGATAGGCCTTCAAAATGCTGGGAAAACATCACTTGTGAATGTTATTGCAGTAAGTAAACTATATCTTGTTGTATCTAGTGAAATATATTTTATATATATCCTTTTTCCTCCTATTTTGATTTACTGCTGACAGCTTAATTTTGTTTCTGGATCTCTTTCTTAGACTGGTGGATATAGTGAAGATATGATCCCCACGGTATGTCATCTTTACCAAGAATTCATTGCACGTTTTAAATTTTTGTTTAGGAAATTGTCTTTCTTCTTCAGAACTTGTCATTTGTATTGCCACAATCATCCGTCAGAGTTAATTATTTCTTCAGATATCTCACATCAGGCATCTTTTTATCCACAGGTTGGATTCAATATGAAGAAAGTAACAAAAGGGAATGTCACAATAAAGTTATGGGATCTTGGTGGTCAACCAAGGTTTCGAAGCATGTGGGAAAGATATTGCCGTGCAGTTTCTTCCATTGTGTATGTCTTGAACTCTTTTATGTATTTTGTATGTCTTTAACTCTGATATATGTACATTTTGTAGGAAATGTTATATATTATTCAATTGTTTCTCTTTCTTAGGGTTGTTTGGATGAGGAACTTCAAAGTTCGAAGAAATTAAGGCTAAATTAGTTAAAAATGAGCAACTTCAAAGTACCAAGGGATTCCAAATGATTAGATGCAAGACATCTAGATGGGATTTTTAGGTTTACTTTGGAAATCCCTTGTAGAGTTGTTTTGCTATCCTCATTTGATATCTCTTAGTACTTTGATGTTCCTCATTTTTAGCTAATTTAGCATAAATTACTTGGAACTTTGAAGTTTCTCATCCAGTTCCAAGGAATTTAGGCTATATTAGTAATAAATGCATTACAAACAAAGGGGCACATGCATGCACCACATGAGCATAGAAAAACTACTAAACAAGGAATTCCTAAAGTAACACCTTGATAGGTGTTACGTACAAATCTCATCTAAATGCCTTGCATCTAGTCATTTGCAAATTCTTTGGTACGTTGAAGTTCCTCATTTTTAACTAATTTTGCCTAAGTTCTTGGAACGTTGAGTTCTTCATCTAAACATACCATTAAAGAATTTTCTGCTGAGAGTATGTTAATTTGACCCTATAACTGCGTTCAACAGCATATTTAACTTTCTTGATTTTCTTAAGTTCATTACCTTTTTTTTTTTCTCTTTTTCTATAAAATTTCTTGTACGTGTGAATATGAAGTTCCTCTATCAGAATCATACTAAGAGGCTCATGAGAAGTTATATATGTGATGCTTTATGCGAACATATTTGTTTATATTATAGGTTTCCCATATCCAAATTAAGAAACATCATTTCTTGCGTGTTGCAGGTATGTTGTGGATGCTGCTGATTACGATAACTTGGCAGTCTCGAGAAGAGAACTTCACGATCTGTTGAGTAAGCCATCGCTAAATGGTATTCCCTTACTGGTACTAGGTAACAAGATTGACAAAAAGGAAGCTCTGTCTAAGCAGGATTTGACAGATGAAATGTAAGTGGACAACCTTTGTCTAATCCCATATGACCTGAACTTGTTTACTTTGAAGTTTGAACAGATTGATGCTTGTGTTCATTGTATGTTTTTTCATTTCATATAAAGCATCGTTTTCTTCTGTGCAGGGATCTCAAGTCCATTACTGATAGGGAAGTAGGTTGCTTCATGATATCTTGCAAGAACTCTACCAACATTGATACAGTAATCGATTGGCTTGTAAAGCATTCAAAGTCCAAAAGTTGAGTTTTCATGTTCATGTTCATATTCATGAGACTCTTCCATTTCTGAGAGTGTGGATTTGAATCAATTTTTCGAATTTTTTTTTTTTTTTTTCTGTTAGTCGGATCAGGTTTGCCAAAATCTTACTATGGTATTCTGTTCTGTGTTGCTTGGGTAGGCACACTATATATGGGTCATTGCAGCACCCTTGTCTCAATGTTGGAACACTATGATTTGAGTTATCATGTATAGAATTTGACTCAGAATGAATTGTAATGTACAGTCTTCGACGGGACGGTTAATCCGAATTTCAGATGGGTAAATTTACATGTTAGATATAGAAGAAACTCTTCAGTACGAGTGAATTTCATTAATAAACATAAAAAGATACACCTAGTAAATTAATAGTACTTAGCACATGAGATGTTCACAACTTTCAATATGTATAAACGGTGATTTATGATTCGACATAATTCAGCATTATCTACAGTATTGTGTTCAGTTTATAGAGCTTTAGAATCTTACTTATCCATATGATCAACTTACTCATGTTATTAGTGATTGTACTTAGTATCATCTAATTTCAAAAAATGTACTATTATCCTGATGTTTGAAAAGATATTAACTTATTCCCCATCAGGGCCAGTTCAATTGTTTTGAATGAGGCCCAAGGTGAAACTAAATCAAATGGCCTAGCACTACTCAGTCTACTCCACCCAGAGAAATTGTTTGTTTTAATTTGTAGGTGTGTTTCATTGAAGAACATTAAAAAATATATATCTTTTTACACCAAATGAAGGTTTGAGGAGTAAAAAACAAAATAGGATTAAAAAAATAGTGAGGGGAAAACTGGAACAAACAAATAGGAATTTATTATTTTATATAAACATTTTTCTATATACTGAAATTAGGAGAAAAACATCTAACATCTACTAAATTTTATTCTTAACATGATTATGGACAATTTGGTATTGTTGTGTTTTTTTTTTAAAGTTGCTTATGTTGTACTTTCTTAATAAACAGCTGTACATTAAAGAAATTAAACGTATGACACAATTTATTTTTAAAAGTGTTGTGAGTATGAAAAGTAATGTCATTGTTTTTGATAATTTTAGTGTAAAACTATGGGATGGAGGTAGAGGTAGATGAAGTGGAGATGTATATGGAGGAGGTGGATATGGAGGAGATGGTGGAGGATGTGGCGATGAAGGTGGAGGCAGAGGTACGTAGAAGAGATTGTTGTGGTGGAAGGAGTGGATGAGGCGGTGGTGGAGATGGAGTTGCTTGTGGTAGTGAATGTAGGTGGTGGCGGCAATGGTGGTGGTATAGTGAAGAGTATGCGGTAGAGGTGGAGGTAAGGCTGGAAGAGGTGGCGGTAGTGGTGGCAGTGGTGGTGGTAGTGAAGGATTGTGTGGTAGAGGTGGAGGTAAGGCTGGAAGAGGTAGTGGTAGTGGTGGAGGTGGCGGTGGTGGCCATGGTGGCGATTGTGGTCGTGGTGGAAAAGGGGAAGGTTGGGGGGAAAGAGGTGGTGGTAAAGGAGGTGGAGGTGGGGTGAAAGAGGGGTAGTAGTGGTGGTGGCGGTGAGAGGGGGAGGTTGGGCGAAAGAGGTGGTGGTAGAGGAGGTGGAGGTGGGCGAAAGAGGTGGTGGTAGAGCAGGTGGAGGTGGGGTGAAAGAGGGAGTGGAGGTGGTGGAAGATGAGGAGGTTGGGCGAAAGAGGTGGTGGTAAAGGAGGTGGAGGTGGGGTGAAAGAGGGATTAGTGGTGGTGGACGTGGTGGTGGCGGCAACAGTAGGGTAAGCTTGGGCATGAGGTGGTGGTTGGTTCTTTTAAGAAAAAAAATATGCGTTAAAAATATAAATGATGAGTAAACGATAACATTTTTAGAAATTAATTTGGATATTATAATATATAAAAAATTTCATTAAATGTTTACATCAACTTTTGTGAAAGCTATCGACCTTGCCATTTACAAGAGTCGAACCCAAAACCTCCCTTATAACGTGTGGAGAGAAATGCCACTAGTGCATAACACTAAGTGACTTTTTTTTCATATTCAATTTATACAAAATAGATGGATGATGGATGGACCTAAAAGCTATTCAAACTCTAGAGAATATATTTATAGAATAAAAAATTCTAAAAATAAAATGACACTCTTAAGACATAGAAAATAATAATTTAAAATTATTTTGTTTGGAAAAAACAACTTAAATTGATAAGTAAAACACTGATAACAAAAATATTCACAAAAATTATATTATTGTGAATCACGGGGTGGGCCACTTAGTAGAAAAAGAAAACGAAAATTAGTTGATAGGCTTGGCATATTTGTATTTTGAGATTGGCTTACATATTTGTAATTGAATAACGATGATATATTTTTCTTCATATTTTTGTCTACTTACTGAGTTTATATCATAGTTCACTCTTTTGCGCCTCCCAGGTTATCATATGGAGTGAGGGTCAACTAGCACCATGTCAAGGCATCATACTTCAAAACTTCATTGAGAGGTGTGTTAGACCCATTCGGGACCTTCTCGATTATTTGAGGCAAAATCTTGGCGGGTTCTTACAATAGGTGACAGGTGAAGATGCAAATGGGTGGGATTGAAATTGGCAGTATTTTTATTTTCTGTGTTTTTGTATTTTATTTAATTTGTTTAGATTGTATTTTTTATTTATTGGAACGCTATTTAGCCAACCTACTCCCTGAACTTGTACTGCCTTGTCAATTTTCCCCCATGAATTTTTATTTTAGTTAATTACCCTTCAGTTATTATTAATGACTAGTTTCCCCCTATGCTTACATTTCATTCCACTTTTCGTCAAATTTGTCATATTTCAAGTAAATAAACGTGTCATACAACATAAATACAGGAAAAATTACTTATAATGAATTATATTTGATGGTCAACATGTGACTTTTTTGGACAACTGGAGAAAATGCGAGTAAATACGATAACATGGTAAATTGATAATTAGTAGTACTTTAGAGGGAAATTGGATGAAATAAAAGTTATGTTGGGAAATTGACAAAAAAGGTAGAAGTTCAAGCATAAATTGACAAATTATTCTTATTAAAAACATATACATTTAGCTTTATATGCTTCATATAGAGGTTAAGAACATTTCCAGCAGAGTCTCTAAATTTAAGCTGAATTCTAGCTAAAATAATTGGAAAGTTATTTTAGCAAACTACTGTTACACCTCGCCCCGAAAATCCCACTGAATACTGGAGTCACTGGGTGTTGGCCGACACCAGTGTCCAAGTGACGAAAGCCCAATTAAAACGTTGCGTTTTAGGAAGTTTAGTGAAAGATAAAATAGTAACCCTAATTAACATTTCATCGAGATAGCGGGCAACCCATAATATAAATAGAACAACAGATGATTATAAATAATGCATCGAATGCTCAAACCGATTGTTACCTGGTTACACCCTTCTCGAGTGGTGTCAGAGTTGTCACCACATGACTCCATCCTCGTATCCACAAACCTACTTCTGAAATCTGAGGGGCGCAAAATAGAAAGGTGAGTGGACCGTAGTAGTTTTCACTGAAAGATAGTTATAAAACATAATATAATAACCCCTCAATTTGATTGAAAACTTTAGCAATTACTATATAATTAATATATCACGTAAAACGCGGCTCAATATCTAAATAATAATATAATAATTTAATAACCCTGCAGGGCTAGTAACCACACCAAAACAGTCATACATACCCCAAATCATCATAGGCAAGGCAATCCATGAAACCGACATTCATCACTAAACCTTCACACATTGAAGATGACACATCCAATCCCAATGGATAAAAAAAATAGTCATACCTTGATCTCATCGTCTCTCTAAGACGGTATCGGTCAACTCAAACGTCGCACTCGTGTGTACGAATCATAACTCGCCTATCCAAGTCACCGACCTCACCATACCCACTGACCTCAATAACGAATGTACTATCATCAGATTGTATATCATAAGCCGGAAAAATCCCTCCACTACCATCATGTCACATATTAGCAGGCATAACCCTCGGCTATCATCACATCGTATAAGCCGGCATAACTCTCGGCTATCATCAAATCGTATTAGCCGGCATAACCCTCGGCTATCATCATATCGTAGTAGTCGGCATAACCCTCGGCTATCATCATATCGTATCAGCCGGCATAACCCTCGGCTATCATCATAACTCAATCATCATGTCGAGTATCGCAATGGCATTATAGTCACATGAGTCACGCGTATGTGACAGAATTGGGTGTCTTCGCTCGTACCACGACCACGTGAAGGACTGGGTGCAAGCACCATCACCATAAGACCCCTCGGAGCTCTGGGACCACAAATACACATAAGAGCTCGGGGACAAGACTGGCGCTGTTTAAGTAGTATAGAGCGAGTGCAGGTCAACAATCACGTGGAGGACTGGTATGTGGCCTACAGATAGGTACGACACCAGTGACCACCATGTGGGTATACCATGACTCAATAACTGACACATGATTCAACAGGACTCAACTCGACTCATACCTGACACACGACCCATGCACAAGGCCAGCATGCCTCGATCATAGTACTACAACACTGACTCATGTGCTAAGCAGGCATGACTCCTTGACATTAGCACATCAACCATACGCCCATTCTTTCTTGATTATCACAATTGTTTATTCATCATTTCACGTCCATAAATCGCGGCTCGATATCGTAAATCGTATCTTTGAATCAACTCTCGAGATATCCTACTATCATACTCATCTCCTAGCACTAATGGATATCGTTCTAGAATTACTAACGAATTTTACCATTCCATAGGGATTACTACCCTCAAACCAGAATATCATTAACATGCTAGGCCCTAATTTAGCTCGTGGCATCGTCTATGGTTTCTAACATCATCATGAATGAATGCTATGAATATCTAACTTATCAATTTCAATCCACAACTAAGATGTTCACAGATTTAGCATGTCATATAACTAAACTGTATGAATTCTCTCTTACTTAGCATGTTAGACACATGGCATGTACATCAAACATATATCTCTAGGTGTAACCTACCATGGCATATACTCAGATTTAGTACCTAGAAACTCATTAAGAACAAAGAGAATTATGAACATCACATGAACCCTAGAACATGGCATCTATCCTAGAGCTTCATGTAATCAGTTTACATGAGTAGTTCTTAACCTAACCACATGTTGCTAATGAATGGAAGAAGATATGGTAGTCATCCTAACATTTTCAATGACAAGCAAACATAAACAAGGTAGCTAAGCTTGTAAACAAAGGCTTGTAAACAATAAGAACAGAAAACTGATTCTAGTTGCAAAAAGAAATTGATAAATCAAAACTGAATTATAATATTAATTTAATCATTTAGTAGCCCTACCTACTACAAGACTACTCCATAAACGAATTCAAAAGCTTAAAGAAATACATAGAAGGTTTTGGAAGACTAAACCTAGAAGAATGCGAGAAGCCAAGGCTCTTGCTCTCTCTCCAAGCTTGGAACAGCTCCAACTTTGTTTGCAGATGTGTAGAATTCATCTTGAAAACAGCCACATTCAAGAGGTTTAACGGCATTTACTGCCCTGAATTGATTCCCTATTTACAACTCATTATAACCAGCATTTAGTGTAGGGTTTGAAACTGAAACTGGCTGTTTTTAAACTGAGAAGGGTTCCTTTATGACGTGATAACTCCTTGTAGAAACGTCCAAATCACAAGTTGTTAAAACCATATGAAACTAGACTTCCAGACCTTTCCAACCATATATGGCCCATTTTCTAATTCTTCATGACCATTTCGGGGTGAGGCTCACAAGTTGGGTGTTCTACAGAAAGATCTTTAGGCTGAGCTTGGGCCACTTGTGGGCTGGGGACTCATCTTGAGTTTCTTAGGCTTCAAGTAATCCATTCTTAGCTCCTCAAGTCTATATGATTCATCAAAAATAAGATGATTTCTTCAGACCCATACTTTTATCTTGAAAACATCAAAAACAACAAAATACCTTATATTGCATAGAGATTTCAGTCAAAACTAAAGTAAAAGAGGGTGTAAAAATATATCTTTATGCACTCAACATAAACCATAACTTAGAACCTTAAATTGAAAACCCAAACACCGGGGCTATACGCGCCTTAAATGATAATCAAAGAAACTTAGGACATCCAAAACAGTTCATAAACGAACTCCGATAGACTCGAAACCTGCGCCATTAGATCCAGAACATTGAAAACATTAAAACATGAGTCGCTGGAGACTGACGGAGGGGCCCACGCGCCCTCACACACCCCCATGCGCCCTGGCCCTCCTAGGGGGTGCGACTACAACCCTCAGTTGCCCACTACCTCCAGCCTTGCCAACAGTGGCCGGAGCCGCCATTGTTGGCCGGTTTTGGAGCTTTTCAATTTTCTTCAAATCTCAACCAAAAACTACAACCTAATAGTCTAAATTCATCTACTCGACGAGAGGAATCCAAAGATTATGTTTAAGTTGAGATTGTACCTATGGCGACCAGAAAACCCCTCGAAAGCCGTGAAACCCATTTTTGTTAGTCGCTCGCTACGTTGTGTACGGTGGCCGATAGCCTGAATCAAGGGTACGGTTGTGTTCGCGAAAGGAAGAAGACAAAGAGAATGGTGGTGGAGTGGAGGTCTGGGTCGTCGTCATTTGGTGGTGGCCGTGAGGGAGGGTTTGGGGTTTTTTCGCAAAAAATCGCGCGGGAAAGTAGGAGAGAGATAATGTCGCAGAAAGAGAAAGAAAGGGGATGGCCAATAGGGAGAGGAGAATATGGAAATGCAGAAATGATGCGTGCTTAAGGGATGAGTCCATTCCTCCTGATGTGGCGGTGCAGTTCCTGCTAGAACAGGCCCGTGAGGTCAAGTGGGCTAGAGGGGAGAAGGTTCAGCCAGTGCAGCAGGTCCAACGCCGTGACACAGAGATACAACCTGTCCTCGGTTGGCAGCGACCCCCAGCGGGTTTTTGGAAGATCAATTGTGATGGGGTGTTTAAAAAAGACGAGAGGAGTGGTGGTTATGGATGGATTAGAAGATCATTCCTGGGTGTTTTTGAGGCAGCAGGAGGCGATGGGGGACTGCCTTGTAGCAGCAGTCTACAAGCAGAAGCCCTTGGACTGCGAGCTGCTATATATGGTGGCTTGTGTAGAAGACGGGTGCCGTAGTATCATACTCGAGTCTGATTCACAGACCTTAGTGACGTGCATCAAAGAAGGGGTGTGCTTAGATGCAAGTATTGAAGGTATAGTGCATGATATTATTGAGCTTCAAAAGGCTTTTGAGGTGCCAAAGCTGCACTTTGTTCCTAGAGGGTCCAACCATGCAGCCCATGCAGTTGCAAAGCATTGTTGTGAAACGCTATCCAAGATGGGAAGGTCTGGAGCCTCCCTGGTTATTCAATATTTTGGCCTCTGATGTAAACTTAACAATTTGTCTTTAATATATTGAGGTTTTCTTTGGCAAAAATAAAATAAAATAAATAGGGAGTGGAGAGACAAATGCCAATTTATAATTTAAACTTTTTCCAAATTTACCGATACGTCCCCACCGTTTTAGACCCGTAAATTTCTCGTTCGAACTCTGATTTCCGTGTGCCATCTGTCTATGTACTCGTGAGCTCGAGACGTACGTAATGATGCAAAGAAAACTGACATAAGTGTTCTCGATCGAAAAGTGACTTTTGAGCCTTTGGGAATTTCAGGGGCAAAATGGTCATTTTCCAATCCAAACTTCTAGTCACGACCTAATAGCCGTCTTTGGGCCCTTAGCTAAATTCCATCTTTGAACTTAGCCCAAAATCGTATAGCTAAAGTCCATCTTTGAACTTAGCCCAAAATCATACGTTAATCCGACCCGGAGTTACCGGTTATTTAATTAATTTATATTTTGAACTTTTATTTTCCGAGACGGGTCGTGTCAATTACTTTTAAAAAGTTTACTTCAACAGTATTCCCCATTTTGGTAAATCTCAAATATTTTATTATTTATTTCAAATTAAACATTTGAATATCCTTAATTAATTTTTTTATTTGGAATGGTCTCTCGCACCATGACGTCTTTAGTTAAAAATCGGACTAAGAAAATAGATGGATAGTATATATGTCGCCATGTCGGTACCCTTTAGTTTTGTTGATTATGTCGAAACCTTATTGATGATGACATATTGACAATAATAAATCCATGACATTGTGTAAAAATGCATGCCTGCAGTTTACCTTGAAGTTTTATGACTGGAATTATAAAAAGGGGCATTCCGAGAATCGAACTCGGGACCTCTTGCACCCAAAGCAAGAATCATACCACTAGACCAAATGCCCTCACAATGAACATCAATACGTGCAAGGGATTATTATTTTGATTGAAGATTGGTTTTCTTTTGCTAACCAATTGATCCCAGTTGCTTCTTTGTTCTATTTACATGTTCTTGTGGATTTGTGTCTGAGCATGAATGTAGTGTAGCATTTTACCCTCAAGATGTATGACTGATACAATAAAAAAATGCAAAATTGATGAGACAATAATAATACACTAGGGACTTCATTTTGATTTAGTTTACTATTAAGTTTCAATTTGTACTCAAACTCAAAGCACTCGTTTGGTGAGCGGGATTGGTTTGAATTGGATGATTATTCTAATTCAATATATTTTGAATGTGAAAACGGATGGAGCTTCATTGTAGGAGAATTAGATATGATTAGATATAGAAGGAAATTTACTTTTTCCAATCCAATCCCCTTAAAATAGGAGGATCATAAAAAATAAGTTTGATTCTATCTATACTCACTCTAATTCCCCCTTATAAAGAAAGCACATCCATTTTTATATTCAAAATACGTTGAATTTGATGAGTTATTCAAAATTTAATCCTCAAATAGTAAGGAGTTCACAATTGAAATCCTATTTGAAAAAGATTTAGAAAACCTTTCCTTTTACAAAATATAAATCTTAGTGATTTTCTATAATGACATGGAAACTTAAACTTTAATTGTAAGGAAAAGGACTTTCCATTAAGCAACCATGGCACATCCCATTAGATGATACAATCAAGAGCTTCTGCAGATTTTCTTCAATTCTTCTCCAATTTGTGCCATTTCTTCACCAAAGTCTTCTTAATTTTGAAAAATAGCTATTCCTACAAAATTCTCACCAAACACATAATTTTATACTATTTTAGCACAATATTAGAGTTAATTGATATGTAAAATACGCTTTCAAATATGGAAAATATTCATCTTATCAGCACCCACAAACCTATCTTTTGCTAGTCCTCGAGCAAATTAATAAGAAAAACAAAAACAAAAATAAAAGACTCAATCTTACTTAGATAGAACATTTAAACCCCTAGGTGTCCCTAGTAGGAGAAGTTTTGTCTCCTTTGGATTTTATTAAGTACGATACCCACAAACCTTTTACTAAAAAACAAAGGTGTTAAAATCTTCAATTTTAAACAAACTAATAAGAATCAATGAATGTCAATCATGCTTGCTAAGCTAAAAATATGCCATTAAAATAGTGTATCATTGTGTTAAGTGTAAATGCCAGTACTAAAATAATCAAGCTTAAAAATTACTACACTCAAATGCCATAAAAAGATTTCGCCTCGACTCTAATCCTCACAAGGTATCTCTCAATTTTCACTTGAATCCTAGGCTTACACACAATCAAGCATATGTGATTGAGTTTATGTAAAGGAAATCAAAATTATATCACATGAATTTTCAATGAAAGAACAGTAAATTTATGAATTTTTGATCTCATGAAAGGAATTGAAAATTAAAAACGTAGATACATTACCTTGATTCCAAGCATGACTCCTATAAGATCCGTTAGGTCTTCAATATGGTTGTAATGAGGATAGGCTAAAGGGTATGGTAGAAAAGAAAAGAGGCTAAAAAGGTTGAAAGATAACAAGAACACGCATTTATTCAAAATTGGCTAATCTTTGGACACATTCTTTGAATTTAGCATGAAACAACTCCCTAAATTCTTTTCTTCAAACTATTCCTTTAATTTTTTTTTCTTTCTCTTTTCTTCTTCTTTGGCCGTAGCTTTCTCTTTTTTTTTTATTTATTTTTTTTTTTGGAAAGGAAAGGAAAGGAAAGGAAACTTTACCATTTTTTTTTCCAATTTCTACTCCTCACGGATCATCTTGCCTTCATGGCGATCTATATTACACCATTCTCTTTAAATGCATCACCTTGGTATCTCCTCAAATCAAAGGGTATGGCTTAATTTGAAAGTTCAATTGAATAAATTACTACAAGAAAAGCGATGTTGCCCGACTAGGTTTTGCCCGACACACACAATATCGCCGGGTAAACAACTTTTGCCCAACGGACACGAAGGCTCACCGGGTAACCTGTTGGCGGGAAGGACAAGACTTTGGCGTGCAAAATAGGAAGGGTTTGTCCGACGCTTTGCACCATCCGTCGGGAAAAATTATATATAACGACGATAATTCATCGTCGGGTAACATTTGGCGTTTACTCTATTTTACCCGGCGGATCATTACAGTTTGCCCTGCGAATGTGATCCGTCAGGTAAAAGTCTAATAACACTAAATAGCCGACGGATACGAAGGCTCTCCAGGTAACCTGTTGGCGGGAAGAGCAAGACTTTGGAGCGCTAAATTGGAAGGGTTTGCCCGACGATTTTCACCCTCCGTCGGGCAAAAGTATATAGAACGACGATTATTAGTCGTCGGGTAACACTTGGCGTTGACTCTATGTTGCCCGACGAATCATTAAACTTTGCCCTGCGAATGGTATTCATCGGACAAAAATCTAAACACACTAAATACCTGAGACGCTCTCCTTTCTTCTTCTTCTTCCTCCTCTCTAGTTCATCCTCAGTCTCTGCTCTCTCTCTCACTCTCTCACTCACCCACTCTCTTTCTCATCATCTCATCACCATTTTCACTACCAATCAAATCTTTTTTCTCTATCAATCACCAAATATCAAATTTTAAGGTTTGATAAATTTAATTTTTTTAATTTTGAAATTTTGATTTTTGATTAGAAACTAATTATGTTTGTTGTTGTAGGAATTTTGTGGTTGATTTGAAGGAATACTTATAAAAAGGTATGTGTGTATACCTCTCAATTTAATTTTGTTAGGAAATTTTGTATTTATTGTGGAAAATGTGCAGAAATTATTTAGAATTTGTGGAAATTAGAAATTAGAAAATTTGTTAAGAAAATATGAAAATAGAAAATAAGTTATGAAATTAGGAAATTAGTAAATTTTTCTGGAAATTAGAAAATTTTGTTGGAAAAATGGAAAATTAAAAATATGTAATGAAATTATTGAAATTAGAAAATATTTTAGGAAAATAGGGAAATAGAAAATATGTTAGGAAATTAGAAAATATGTTAGGAAAATATGAAACTAAAAAATATGTAATGAAATTATTGAAATTAGAAATTATGTTTGGAAATTAGAAAATATGTTAGGAAAATAGGGAAATAGAAAATATGTTAGGAAATTAGAAAATATTTTAGGAAAATAGGAAAATAAAAAATATGTAATGAAATTATTGAAATTAGAAAATATGTTAGGAAATTAGAAAATATGTTAGGAAAATAGAGAAATAGAAAATATGTACGGAAATTATAAAATTGTAAACTCTGTTTTACACATAATTAATATATGTTTGTATTTCTGAATTTGTTGTGATATTTTTTGTAAAACGCTTTATTTAGTTCCGACGGAGTGAAATACATTCATATTTCATAACCGTTTATGCGAAGTTAATCGAGTTGATTAACTTCGTGTAATGAAATTCAATGAAAAACCTTAAACCCGTTTGAGAGTTAGTGAATCGGGTTGATTGACTGGCTCTTGAATTGTCCATTTATTCGGACAGTTTGGGGGTGCGCAACTATGTGTTGTGTAGTTGGCGGTCTATGAGGTTAGGTTTCGATTGTGGGAAATTTGGTTTGTATCCCCTCAATGTTCTCCGAATGCATACTAGATATTTGTTTATAATATCGCCGTCGTGCATTTGGGGAACTGTAGGGAGATGCTGCCAAAATTTCCCTCGATCGAAACTTAGCCTTGTAGGTCGCAAACTATACAGCACAGAACGTGCACTCTCGAATGGGATAGGGCCAAATCACTGGAGGCATAAGGTGACGAGCTGCTTTTGATTTTAATTTGTTCTAATTACGGGACAATGTTAACTCAATTACTTACGTTGGCTTTATGTTGTGAAAACAGACACAATGGACAGAGGCTGGATGCAAATGTTTGATAGATCTTTTGATCAGTATTTGGATGGGATTGACAACTTCATTGCCTTTGCACATAGTCATTGCAGTGATGACAGACGTATCAGGTGTCCGTGCCGTAAATATAACAATTGCAGTGATGACAGACGTATCGATGTGTGTTTGCGGCCGTTAATTGACGAGCTCGTGGATCTGTGGGAAAATGGTGCCCAAACATACGACAAGTGCAATGGAGAAATGTTTACTCTACGAGCGGTTGTAATGTGGACAATTAATGATTTTCTTGCCTATGGTATGTTGTCGAGATGGAGCACCAAGGGCTATCTTGCTTGCCCGACATGTGGACCAGACACAACGTCCTTTTGGCACGCATCTAAGGTATACTACTTGGGTGCGAGAAGTTTTCTACCCTGGGATCACCGATGGCGAATGCAATCTGACTCATTTGATGGTAAATCAGAGTTACGAGCTCGACCAAGGGAGAGGTCCGGTAATGAGATATTGTCCAAACTGAACAGTATACATGACTTCGTCACACGAGCACCGAAACCAGCTGAACAGGAAAATTGGACGAAAAAGAGCATATTCTTCCGGTTGGCATATTGGTCGAAATTGAAAATCAGACACATCGCCGATCCTATGCACATCGAGAAGAATGTTGCTGAGAGTGTTGTGGGAACGACTTTACCCATAGAAGGCAAGTCAAAGGACACAAAAAAGACTCGTCTAGGCATGAAAGAAAGGGGGATTCGGCCTAATTTGTGGCCAAAAGTCGTCAATGGAAAATACATCATGGCTCATTCAAGTTATACATTTACGATGGATAATAAGAAAAAATTTCTAAAGTGGTTGCAGGGTGTGAAATTTCCCTACGGGTACGCCGGCAACATATCCCGGAGTGTTAGCACTGACAGTGGCACCATTTCTGGTATGAAGAGCCATGACTATCATGTTTTGCTGCAACGACTCATTCCGATTGGTATTCGACCCTTATTGGAGGTTGGTGTTGTTGAGACGATAGTTTATTTGTCTAAATTCTTCTAGATACTCTGTTCCAGATCGTTGGTTAAGGCGGACCTTCAAGCAATTAACGAGGATATTGTGTACATCATGTGCCGGCTAGAGCAAATATATCCACCTGCATTCTTTGATGTAATGGTGCACCTACTAATACATCTGCCGGATGAGGCAAAGCTAGCTGGCCTGGTGCATTATCATTGGATGTACCCAATCGAGAGGTATAACTTATCCCTGCTATTTGATAATATTTCCTTACTATCATGTATATATGTGAATCATAATGTAAATTCCCTTGCAGAATGTTAGGTACGTACAAGCAGTACGTTCGGAACAAGACACGTCCCAAAGGCACTATAGCCGAGGCGTACATTGCAAATGAGACATTGACATTTTGTGCAATGTACCTTCGAAATATTGAAACTTCCTTCAATAGCGCGTCGCGCAACGACGATGGTGATCAACGTCCAGAGACCCTATCTGTATTTGCCCAACCCGCATGACTATTCGGCACTGGTCCAATCTCGGAGCTGTTCATCAATAGCGACATGGAGGTGGCTCATTGGTTCATACTAAACAACTGTGACGAAGTCTGTCCCTTCCACGAGCAGCACGAGGCGTTGATGAAGGCCCAATTTCCTTCTAATTGGGAAGAAATGGACAAACAACTGTTTCCACATTGGTTTTCTGAGCATGTAAGGCAAATATTTTATTTGCAAATTTCTTAAGTTGGTTTTAAGCTTACCTATTTCGTTTCTTGTGTGTATCTTACCAGATGGCACAACTGAAAGATGTCAAATCGCCAAATTTCAATAAAGAATGAATGCAGCTGGCCATTAGCCCATTCTGAGGAGAAACGTACGCTGGTTGTCATGTTAACGGAGTTAAGTTCGTGTGCACAAAACGAGACGACAAGTTGTCTACGCAAAACAGCGGGGTCTTCGTGTCGGGGGATGGGGAAAATGCTGATACGGGGTTCTACGGAAAATTGTTAAATGTGGTTAAGGTGTTATACGCAGACCGCAAGGAAGTCGTCTTGTTCAAGTGTCATTAGTTTGATACGAACTTAAGTATCCCATGCAGTGTCATTAAAGATCAGTTATGTGCCTCTGTAAACACAAACAGCCGGTGGTTTTAGAGTGATCCGTATATCCTCTCTAGTTCGGCGAAACAAGTATTCTATGTGGATGATCCAAAAGCTGGTGGTGGTTGGACAGTAGCTGAGATGGTGAATCATAGAAACATTTGGGACTTGGATGACTGATACCATGAAGAAGATGGGGAAAAAGACGATGACCAAATCGTTTACCAGGTGGATTCCTCGGCATCCACCCGGAATGTGGATGGAGTACGGACCAATGACATCATCCCACCAATTGCGATTGATGACATTTTTATTGATCTCGAGGAATTAGAACAAATTGATAGTGATTCGGAGCAATCAAGTATTGTACTCATCTCGGATGACGAGTGTGAATGGGAGGGGGAAACCGAATCCGACACCGAATGAAAGTTGTAAATTAGAAATTTTATTTATATATGCAATATCCATCTTTAAATCAGTAAATTTGATTTATATGTATGTTGTATGATTTCATTCACAAAAGTTTCAATTAATCTTTCATATATGTACTACTCGGTAGCTTTTCATAAAGGAAGCAAGCACTTTTTCAAAAAAGGAAAAACTGAAAAGCCTGCTTTCGTGTGTACTACAAAAACTTATAATTTGATTACAGGTGGTTAGGAAGAAAAAAATAGTTTTTTACTTTCTTAAAGTGAGGAGACCATACATGCACTCCACAAATTACCCAACTTCGAAATAAATGAATATCTAAGATTTAGTCAAATATTTTGATGATAAGTCATGAAGGTCAATTTTATAAGTCATGAGGGCCAATTTTTACTCACTAGTGCAATGTGAAAGAAAGAGAACCCAACATTAATATTGACCGAATAAGAGACAACAAATTTTTATAAAAAATATTGTCAATAAAATGTGCTTTGATAATATTTTTATAAAAAAATTGTTAATAAAATGGGAAAAATCTTATTAAAACTATCACACATTTGCCCGACGAATATACTTATACATCCATCGGGGATTATTTAAAAGATTAAATTTACATTTATATTAAACAATTTTTTAAATTACTGTTGGCCGACGAATTTTAAAACTGTTACCCGACGGATAGCCAACCATTGTTATTACCCGACGAAGGTTTTATAAGGTTGCCCGACAGACATTCCGCCAAAATTTTCGGGAAACTTTAGCTTACCGCCGAATATTGCCCAACGGATATTTATAACTTAACCCGACGAATATTTAAAAAGTTACCCGACGAATATGTAACAAGTTACCTGACGAAGATGTAAAACATTACCCGACGGATATGTAACAACTTAACCGACGAATATTAATTTATATTCGTCGGGCATTATTAAACAGATTAAATTTACATTTATTTATTAAACAAATTTTTTAAATTACTTACGAGATGAAATAGACCAATCTAACCGTCAACTTTTATGGTAGGTACTCATAGATCGCCTTCGCGAAAAATTACCCAATTTGGAAATCGCGGGAGGAGGTAACGGTACACAACGATTCAATGGTTACACGCCGTATCTGCACGATCGGACGACTTGAAATCCTCAAAACATCAAGATTTTCGACGGGAGAGATCTAGGCACGTAAAATCAAAAAATGAACGCTTACATCTGTAAAATTGAATCTTTTGAACATCAATAGAACCAACACTTCACAAAATGTATTGAAGTTTCCATCAAGAGTTTAAACTCCTTGGTCAATATGCTTGTTTTCCGATTTTCAATAATTTACAAATTGAAATGGACCGATCTAACCGTCCACATTTATGGTAAGTACTCATAGATCGCCTACGGGAAAAATTACCCAATTTTGAAATCCCGGGATTTGGTAACCATGCGCGACGATTCAACGATTACACAACGTTTCTTCACGATCAGACGCCTTGAAATCTTCAAAACATCAAGATTTTCGACGGGCGAGATCTAGGCACATAAAATAAAATAATGAATGTTTTAGATCTGTAAAATTTAATCGTTTGAACATCAATAGAACCAACACTTCACAAAATTTATTGAAGTTTCCATCAAGAGTTTAAACTCCTTGGTCAATATGCTTGTTTTCCGATTTTCAATAATTTAAAAATTGAAATGGACCAATCTAACCGTCCACATTTATGGTAGGTACTCATAGATCGCCTACGCAAAAAATTAAACAATTTCGGAATCCCAGGATTTGATAATGGTGCGCGACGATTCAACGGTTACACAATGTTTCTTCACGATCGGACGACTTGAAACCCTCAAAACATGACGATAACGATTGATGGGGCTTTAGGCATGTAAAACCAAAATTTGGGTGGTCTGATGTTGATTATTCTTTCGTCGGACCTGGTTTTCAGATTAATGATAAACAACATCAGAAAACTCAAGCATGACGAAGAAAGTCATTCGCCGGGCGACGTTCCGTCGGGCAACATTAGAACCGTCGTCGGGCAACGTAAATAAAACGTGCAATTTTTTTCCCACGAAATTTTCAAAACTTCCGCTGAAATTTTCGCGAAATCTCAAAATTACCGCGTATTATTGCCCGAAGATTGTTAAAATGTTACCCGACAGATAGCCGACCGTTGTTGTTACCCGACAAAGGTTTTAAAATGTTTCCCGACGAAGATTGCGCCAAAATTTTCACGAAATCTCTAACTTACCGCCGAATGTTGCCCGACGGATATTTATAAATTAAGCCGACGAATATTTAAAAAGTTACCCGATGAATATGTAACAAGTTACCTGATGAAGATGTAAAAAGTTACCCGATGGATATGTAACGAGTTACCCGACGAATATCCACCGTTTGTTATTACCCGATGAATCATTAAAGGGTGGCCCGACGAATCCTTTCGTCGGGCAAGGTCAATCAAACAGATAAATCAGACCGACTCTTCTTCTTCTTCCTTGTTCTTCATTTTCCTTATTTTCTCCAGAAACCGCAGCTTTCTGCAATCACACTCCCGCCTGCCTCTCGCCGTTCCAGTCGCCGCAACTGCCACCCTTCCTCGCTCTCCCTCAATCCGCCGCCCCAGCAATCCATCGTGCCGCCTCTCTCTCAGCGAGGTTTGCTGTCGCCGCCGTTTGCCTAGCCGGACCGATCTCTCACCGAGTTCCTTGAAGGTCGAGCTCATTGTCCCTCTCTCTCTCTCTATTGATAATGTAAATTGGTTATTGTTAATTTTGATTGGTTAAATTTTAATTTTTGTTTGGATTGAAATTTAAATTTAAATTTGGTTTGGGTATTATGAAATTGTATTGAAAAATGAATTTAAATTTGGATTTGATTATTGCAGATTGTGCATTATTGTCAAATTTGCATATTGAGAATTTAGGGTGATTAGTTGAATATTGTGATTTTGGATTGGATTGGAATATAAAATTTGTTTGGTATAATGTTGAAATTTTTAAGATTTGTTTGGATTGGAATATAATAGTTGAAGATTTTTTTGTAATTTTGATGTTTGGTATAATGTTAAGATTTTTGTTATGATTTTAGATATGAAATTTATGTGAATTTTGGATATGTGAATTTTATGAATTTTGGATATTTGAATTTAAAAAAAAATTTGTGAAATTTTGATATGGTGTAGTATATGTGAATTTTGGATATGTGAGTTTTATAAATTTTTAATTTGTGAATTTTATGATTTGGATATTATTATTGTATGTTTGGATTAATTTGTAAGTTTGATTTTGTTCCCGAAATTTGGATTTAGAAATTTAGGCATAATGTTGTGAATTTTGAGTTTAGTACTTTTGGATTAATTAGTATTTTAAGTTTAATTTTCGTTTGTGTTGGATTTATTTAAAAAAATTAGAATTTGGTGGTTTTAGTTTTTAGATACCAATTTACTAATTATTACTAAACAAAATTATTGCTTTATTTATTTACGTTTATTGGAATTAAAAAATGTTGGTTAATTTTAAATGTGATTTTGTTTTTATTTTTTGAATTTAATATTTAATATTAACAATGTTTGGTTTTTTTTATTTAATTAAAAATATATTGGTTAATTTTATATTAATTATTTTATTTTTCTTATTGTAGATGTCGCATCGCACCTTAATCACGTCTAGGGTGCCTCAACAGCGGCGTCGGTTCAGCCACCGATGTCCATTCATCAGTGACCCGATGCTCGGTCGGCTCGTCGACATCATAGCAAGAAACGAGGGGAACCCCGTACCGACCCCCAGTCCTCACAGGACAACGTCGGAGCAGACGAAACAGGGCTTAATGTCGGAGCACTCCCTAAGGGTAAGTTCATTATTTTGTTTATTTAACCAACCGTTTTTATTTGTTACTCATTTTATGTACCAATGTTCATCGAATTTGCAGGTAGGTCGGTGAACGTGCGCAGGATAGACCGGGGTTTGACATCCCAGCGGATTTGCAGGACAACAAATGCAAAGATACTGGTGGTGTACGTGTCGTGCCTCCGGTCCGTGCCAGTAAAAATTCACAGCCTCCTGGTGCATGACATTGGTGCGATTCTTCGCACTAAGACCCTGATGATGGGGGAGACTTTCAGAACCCAACCCCCAGAGGAGATCACGCGTTGTTGGGGAGAGTTATCGATATGTGTTTTTCCCATTTTTAACATTAATTTCATATTTTTTAATTATTTTACTAACTTTAATAATTTATTGCAGATCAATTTTGAGTTCGACTTGGAGGACGTCGAGCTCAGTAGATACCTGAGCCACAACTGGCAGTTACGGTACGCCGACTAGAAGTACGAGCTCCACAAGTACTTCAAGACTTGGCCTTCCTTCAAGGAAGCTCGGGCAAATCCTCTGGAGGAGTTGGACGGGCCAAAACTGCCAGGGTGGTTGTGCGACCATTTCGTGTCCCCCACCTATGTGGTACGTATTATCCACCTAGTTAATTAAATTATTTATTTTTTTATGTTATTTTCCATTTGAAAATATAATTTTTGGTTTTACGAATGAATAGCAGAAATCGATTGCCAACACATCGAATTGGGGAGCGAAGAAATTCAACCACCACGGGGGGTCGCGATCCTTATCGGCCCGGTAGGAGGATCGGTGCAACGCCGGGTCTATGTTCCCAGAGGTGGATGCCTAGGGGCAAGTGTACGTTGGACGGGGGGATCAAGAGGCTAACCAAATTCACGTAAGTTTATTTTTTCCAGATTAAACATTCGGATTAATATTTATTCGAATTTGTAGGAGGCGATGGAGCAAGACGTCCAACAGACACAAGCTGAGCTCAAACAACAGCATCCAGATGTGCCGTTGGAGCAGCAGCTCCCGAATCCCGAGATGTCGATCGCCATCTTGGAGCGACGACTTGGGAGGCGTCTAGGGAGGATCGTTCGGGGGGCGGGCGACGAGATTATGCGGGATATCTTGAGTCACTCGTGGAGTTCATCTCGGGCAGGCAATCCCGAGGAGATGTCGGACCTCAGGAGAAACTTCGAGTTCCTCCAGGCCGAAAATGCTCAGATCAAGACTCAATACGCGGAGATCCAAGCCCAAAATGACCAAATCAAGACCTCCCTTGCTAAGGTCCTTGATCGCTTGGGTGACCGTGGATTGGATGACCTTTTCTCACAACCTCAGCCCCCCTACCAACATCCCGCCCAGGATCCCTACTACTTCGACCCGTCGACAAGTAGTTAGAGTGTAATGTATGTAAAATATTGTTTTAGTTTTAATGATGTAAAAACATAACATTAACTTTTACAAATATATATTTTTAAAATTTTTTAATTTTTAATTATATATATTTATTTAATTAAATAATTTATTAAAATTATATTTTTAAATATTCAGCGTTTGCCCGACGAATAATCACGTCGTCGGGCATAGTAATGGAATTTTTTAAATTTATTTCTATTTTTAATTATATATATTTATTTAATTAAATAATTTAGTAAAATTATATTTTTAAACATTCGTCGGTTGCCCCACGACGTGTCCCTCCGTCGGGTGTAGTAATACATTTTGATGGACATCCACTGAATTTTCAGCATGTTTGCCCTACGAAAACCATCCGTCGAGCATATGTTGTTGATTTTTGGGTTGCTCGACAAATCATAGGCGACGAACTCTTCCGCCGGGCAAAATTTAGTTGCTCGACGAATGCACTGTTGTTGTCGACTAATATCAAGCCTGACTGCACTAGCTCGATGGAGATTCGCCGTTTTCAAAGTTGCTCGACGAAGGCCTAAAGTTGCTCGACGACATCTCTTCGCGGGGCAAGATGGATTTTATTGTAGTGAATTGATGTGGGTGATGAAAGAAAAAGTTTAGTGTTTGGCTTCAAATGGGCTAATGGCACACTCAAAGGGTTGGATAAAGGCTTAAATGAGGTTAAACACATACATAGCCTACATCACCTCTTGTGGAAAATCAAACTTAGAACCAAGAGTACCTACATATGAGAGATTAGTTATTAATAAACAATGCAATGAATGTTAATAAGACCATAGAACTTAAGAACAAAAATCGAAGAGTGTTTAAGAGTAGAAATAATTTAAAACCTTCTCAAAGAGTGGTATAGGCTCAAGAACTCACAAGGGTAGTCTCCACTAATTTTCTATGGTTCAAACAAATGTAGAAACATTGCACACTCAATTAGTCTAAGTATGGCATTGTGAAGTGCAAATATTTATGATACAAATAGTTCACAGTATATCCTTAGCAAAGAATTGATGATCAAACAAAGCATATTCATCCTTATTAGTAAGCAAAGAGTAACGAAATTAACAAAAAGTTTTGACTTTTTGAAACAAGTTCCAAAAAGTTCACAATTTGCTCTTCAAATTCCATGTTTTTCAACCCCAATAGTTTAAGCAAATAAATTTATAAGTCCTTTATATGATTTAAATACGCTTAGACTTAAAGATTTTGATGTGGTGAATTCAATGAATAATTAATCAAACAAAAAATGGAAAGGTATGTATTAAAGTTAACTTAGAAAGCAAGAAATTCCAAATTTTATGATGAAAAGGAATGATCACACCTTAATTTCGGTCCATTGGATGCTTTTGGGTGTGTTGGAGGGTCTGTAATTTCTCTGAGGTGCCTCGGAATTTTCTGGGGATTTTCTGAATTTTTCTTGATATTTCTGGACAATCTGGGTTTTGTATGAATATTTTGTCACTAAAAGCTGAAGACCACTTTTAGCGACCGAAAAGCTGAAGAAACCGGTCGGTAGAGGTAGCAAATACGTCCATTTCTGGAAAATTCCCAGAAATTATGCAGAAAAATTCTGCAGTAAAATAAAACTCATTTTGGCAACTTTTTGGGCTTCTAGGTACCCTAAAATCTTCCGTAGGCCGTTTCTCACCCCCAAACCTGTCCAAGAACATCATAAATGATATTTTAAACGCGTTGGCGGCCTGAAAAACATCAAATTGGGAGATGGATCAAAATTTTAAAAATAACAAAAAATAGGAACCTAGTGACCCAAAATGAGTTCTAAACATGCTATAACCAATTCAACACTTCCAGCAAGTCTACTTTAGCCATTCAAACATGTCCCAACTAAGGACCAGCCGAAAATACAACTTTTTGCCAATTTGGGTACTTAAAACCTTCGTTTTATGACTCAAAAACATGAAAATTAACTACAAACAGAAAATCAAATCATTTCTCACCCCCAAACCTAAAGTTAACATTGTCTTCAATGTGAAAAACATGAAACTTATCGGTAAGTCAAAATTAAGCCTAGAAAGTAGAAAATTATAGAAAATTGCTAAAGTTAGAGAAAAATGAAGGGAAAGAAGGTACCAAGTCTGGTTGCCTCCCGACAACCGCTTAATTTAAAGTCCTTAGCCTGACTTTTCTGCTGCTATCATTTGGGATTGTCGAGGAGCACAATTGTGCTCTGCTGGTCAAAATCAGCTTCGAGGTATCGTTTAAGTCTTTGCCCGTTTACTTGAAATGTGGTGCCTTTGAGGTCATGACGGACTTCTACAGCGCCATATGGATAGACAGTAATTACAGTGAAGGGGCCGGACCACCTAGACTTCATTTTCCCAGGGAAAAACATAAGTCTAGAGTTAAAAAGAACTTTTTGACCGACATAGAATTCTTTATGATGAATTTTCTTATCATGCCACTTCTTAGTACGCTCCTTATAGATTTTGGCATTCTCATAGGCATTGTTTCTGAATTCCTCAGCCTCATTAAACTTAAGAGAGTTTTTTTCCCCTGCGGCTTGGAGATCAAAGTTAAGCTTGACAATGGCCCAAAATGCCTTGCATTCTAACTCGATTGGTAAATGACATCCCTTCCCAAAAACTAACCGGTAAGGAGACATTCTGATTGGTGTTTTGAAGGCTGGTCTATATGCCCAAAGAGCATCATCTAACTTTGTAGCCCAATCTTTTCACATGGTTCCAACAGTTTCTCCAAAATCCTTTTGATTTCTCTATTCGAAACTTCGACTTGCCCACTAGTTTGCGGATGATAAGGGATAGCAACCTTGTGGGTAATTCCATATTTACCTAAAAGAGAATTAAATAGGCGAATACAAACTTCATCACTAATAATGGCACGAGGCATTCCGAACCTTGTGAATATATTATTTTGAAGGAATTTCACCACTTGCTTGGCATCATTAGTTGGAAGTGTGATGGCCTCCACCCATTTAGATACATAAATCGACTGCAACCAATATGTATAAATTTCCCATTGATGGAGGAAAAGGTCCCATGAAGTCAATGCCCCAAACATCGAATAATTCAACTTCTAATATGTTATTCAAGGGCATTTGATTACGGCTAGAGATATTTCCGGTTCTTTGGCCTCGAGCACATGTCAAAACAAAGGTGTAAGCATCTTTAAACAAAGTGGGCCAAAAGAATCCAGAGTGTCCAAAGTGTCCTCCAAACGCCAAAGTGAGCAGTTTTATATGCTCCAAAGTGTCTCCACACGCCAAAGTGTGGCAATGCTGCAGTATTGTTGCTATTTCTTCGTTAGGCACACATGAACGTATGATTTGATCGGGGAAATGTTTACAAAGGTATGGATCCTCCCAATAATATTGCTTAACCAATGACAGAAATCGTTTCTTTTGTTGGTATGAAAAATCAGCTGGAAGAATATCGCTAGTTAGGTAATTCACAAAGTCAGCGTACAAGGGAAGTTGAGAGGTTTGCACGGCAAACAGCTATTCATCGGGGAAGGTTTCTAAAATGGGAAGGATGGCATCATTGGCTGTTTCTGCTGGGACCAGGTGTGTTAAGTGGTTGGCTACCACATTTTCGGACCCTTTTTTATCTTGAATTTCTAAATCAAACTCTTGCAAGAGTAGGATCTATCTAAGTAACCGAGGCTTGAAATCTTACTTAGAAAATAGGTATTTCAAAGCTGAGTGATCGGTATAGATTATCACCTTGGATCTAACGAGATATGAGTGAAATTTGTCCAAAGCGAATACTATGGCAAGAAGTTCTTTCTCAGTGGTTGCATACTTGACTTGGGGATCATTCAAAGTTCGACTATCGTAATATATCAGATGTAACAGCTTGTTTGTTCGCTGTCCTAAAATTGCACCGACAACATAGTCTCTCGCATCACACATTATCTCAAATGGAAGTTCCCAATCCGGTGCTACAATGATTGGGGCTGTAGTGAGCTTCTCTTTTAAAATGTTAAAAGCCTCCAAACACTTAGAATCAAACTGAAATTTTGCATCCTTGAGAAGCAGATTGCAAAGTGGCTTGGTGATTTTGGAAAAATCCTTAATGAATCGCCGATAGAAATCTGCGTGACCCAAGAAGCTCCTTACAGCTTTAACATTAGTCAGTGAGGGAAGTTTGGCTATGACTTCAAGTTTAGCTCGGTCAGCCTCAATTCCTTTTGCTGAAATTTTATGCCCCAACACAATACCTTCTTGAACCATAAAGTGACACTTCTCCCAATGCAATATTGAGTTGGTTTCTTCACATCGTTGGAGAACTAATGCCAAGTTATTTAGGCATATATCAAAGGAGGACCCAAACACTGAAAAATCATCCATGAAAATTTCAATGAAGCATTGCACCATATCCGATAAAATGCTCATCATAAATCTTTGAAAGGTTGCCGGTGCATTGCATAATCCGAAGGGCATCCGTCTATAGGCGGAAGTACCAAAAGGACACATGAAGGTGGTCTTCTCTGGGTCGTCCGGTGCTATAGGAATCTGATTATAACCCGAATACCCATCTAAGAAACAATAGTGTGAATATCCAGCTAGCCTTTCCAACATCTTATCAATGAACGGCAATGAGAAGTGATTTTTTCTAGTTGCTGTATTTAATTTTCGGTGGTCTATGCATACACGCCAACCTGTTGTTGACCGAGTTGGCACCAACTCATTACTATCATTCTTCACGACTGTGATTCCTCCTTTTTTTGGCACCACCTGGACTGGGCTTACCCAATTGCTATCGGAAATGGGGTAGATGATTCCCGCATCGAGTAATTTCAAAATTTCTGCTCTCACCACTTCCTTCATGTTTGGATTTAATCTTCTTTGATGCTCTATAGTAGCTTTAAAATTATCTTCCATTAAAATACGGTGCATACACATAGATGGGCTGATCCCTTTATGTCTGCAATAGTCCAACCAATTGCTTTCTTATGGTCTCTGAGCACTTGTAGCAGTTGCTTCTCTTCTTTGTCATTCAAGGTGGCTAAAATGATCACTGGGAGTGTTTCGGATGCTCCAAGATATGCACAGCGTAGATGAGATGGAAGAGGTTTTAGCGTGAGTGTTAGTGCCACAATGATACTCGGCTGGGGTTTGGAAGAGGCTATACCGAGAGCTTCAAATTGATGATTCCGTGATGCCGTAAGCCTTGGTGCGGAATTCAGGGCTGCTGCCATTTCACATAGACATGGCTCCTCATGTACAATTTCTTCAAACTGTACGAGACAGGCTTCCAATGGGTCTTTTGGGCTACGTTTTTTGAATTCTTTGATAGTAAATCTCTCTACCAAATCAAGTCTGAAACAATACTCAGAGTTCAACGGGTATTTGGTAGCATCGAACACGTTGAACTCCAATATTTGATCCCCCACTCTAAGAATGATTGAGTCTTTCTCAACGTCAATCAATGTTCTGCCGGTGATTAGGAACGGACGTCCCAAAATAATGGGGATTTCTCTATCAGCTTCCATATCTAATATGCTGAAGTCAGTGGGGAAAAAGTGATTTCCGACAGTGACAATCACATCCTCAACCATGCCTTTTGGATATTTAATTGACCTGTCAGCCATATGTAAAGAAACATTAGTTGGTTTCATATTTTCTACACCAATTTTTTGTGCAATAGAAAGAGGCATTAAGTTAATGCTAGAACCTAATCACAAAGAGCTTTCTCAAATTGAACTTTTCCAATTGAGTATGGGATAGTAAAACTCCCTGGATCACCGCGTTTGGGTGGCAGTACTTCTTTCAAAATTGAGAAACAATTCTTTGTTAATTGGATGGCGTCGTCTTCAAGTGCCTTCCGCTTTTTGGAGAGGATATCCTTCATGAATTTTGAGTAATATGGGATTGCATCGAGTGCTTCAATGAATGGAAGAGTGACTTGTAGTTGCCGAAATTGATCAAGGAATTTATGAAAGTTGGCTTCATATTTGGTGTTCAGTCGGAGTCGCCGCGGAAATGGAATAGGAGGGACATATGACTGCTGTTTCGGGGCAGAGCCTTGTGACTTGATGGCAGTGTTCTGCTTTGGTGTGGTTTGTGGCTTGGCTGTAGCAACACGTTGCTGCTGCTGCGTTGTTGCTTGTTGTTCGGCAACTTGTGACTGAAATTTCAGCACCCCAGAATTTTTCTGCTGCCCAGAATTGTTATGCAGCTAATCAATTTCTTGCTGGAAATTCTGCATTTCAGCAGTTTCTTGCTGGAAATTCTGCCGTGCTTGCTGTTTTTGTTGCAGTGCTTGCTGTTTTTGCTGCAGATCATGCTGATTTTGCTGAAAATCATGCAGTTTTTGTTGATTTTGTTGAAATTCATGCTGTTTTTGTTGTTGTGCAAAATCTTCTTGTTGTGCAGAAATTTTTTGCCGGTTGATTTCTTCTTCGAGGTCAACAGCGGTTTTGACGGGCCTACCATTTCGAAGAGTTATTGCTCTTACATGTTCTTGATTCTTTGGATTTATTTCGGATTGATTCGGTAAAATCCCTTTTTCTCTATTTGTCAATGCACTAGCTAATTGACCAATCTGCACTTCTAAATTGCGAAGTGAAGCTGCTCGATTCTGAAACTTAGTGTCTGTCTGCTTCATAAATTGGGTTGTTTGTGTAGCAAGCTGGGCCATTGCTTCCTCCAATGTATTCCTCTTTTCTGGCGGTGCAAAACCTGGTGGAGGTCTCTGACCATGTTGATTGTTAGTCCATGAAAAATTGGGATGATTCCTCCATCCTGGATTGTAAGTATTAGAGAATGGGTCATTTCCGGGTTGTCTATATGAATTTACCATGTTCGTTTGTTCTTGCACAAATTCTGGAAAATCAGCCCCGTGAGGACACGACATGGTGGAATGACAAGAACATCACATATGGCACAAGGCTCTAGTATCGACGCTTTGCCGTTCATGATCAGAAAGGAGTCTAATTTACTTGTAATGGCGGCATCAACCTGCGCTTTACAAGCAAAATTGTGAGAATTACTAATTTCAAAAACTCCGACATGCTTACTTCTTGCTTCAGAATGCTGAGTTTCAACTGCTAAAGTATCAAACAATGTTTGACATTCGGTTGCCGTCTTGTGCTTAATAGATCCACACGCATAGTTAGTCACTGCAGCCTTTCTTGAAACGGTTAGTGCCTTATAAAAAATACGCATGAGAACTAAAGAAGGCAAACCATAGTGAGGACATTGTAGTAACAAATTATTCAATCATTCCCAACCCTCAGAGAATGTCTCGACTGTTTGTGGAGTAAATTGCATGATCTTATCCCTTAGTCCATCAATTTTCTAAGTCGAAAAGTATTTCACCAAGATTTTTTTTTGAATTTCGTTCCAATTAGTAAAGGATCCAGGTCTCAGGGAGTTTAGCCATGTCTTTGCTTTGTCTTTCATTGTGTAAGGAAATATCTTCATCTGAAGATGTTCTTCAGTGACTCCTTGTGTCAAAGTCATGCTTGAAACCATGTTAAAAATATCCCAAATATGAGACAACGGATCTTCGGTACTCAACCCACGAAAAGAAGGCATCATATTAAAGTGGAAATTTTTCAATTCATAATTTCGGACCGCCTTAGGAAGGACGATGCTTGGTGGTGACGTCGGGATAGTTGGGATATCAAGGTCTCCCATCGTTTCATTTTGTGTCAGGACCATTCCCGGATTTCCCCTCGAAACCCGGGAAGAACCCTGCTCCGGTCTGACAACCTAAGGAAAAATTTCCAAAATACCCTTCAGTCCTTACAATTTAATTATGATATTTTTGCCAAAGGTTCGGCAGAGTCTCCTCTTAAGAATTAATTAACTGTCCTCCACCTGTCCGACAAGGGATCAAAAAGCACTCCAAATTCCAACAGACAACAACCATCCAAAAAAATATATTATCAGAGCATCTAGGTAGGATAAATAATACATAATTAGATATCCTACTCGAAGTTTAGGTACAATGCGCAACTATAATACTACTAATGCCTCCGCCTCTGAAAGTGCTCCCGTAAACTCAACAGCCTAGAGGGGATTTAAAACACAAAAGTTGTGAGTGGACAAAATTAATCGTTGAAAAATCGTTTTTCGAGGAAATCTTATTTTTTCCCCCTCCACGAGTAAAATCATGCATGCATAACATAAACAGTTCATGATAATAAAAACATCATCTAAAAATCATCGGAATTCCATTTCTCTTTAAAACCACTTGGTTGGACCCACGCAAAAAATCTGTATAATGAAAACACATCGTGGTCCACAGTTTGGTTTGAAAATCCTCCTCAAAGGAGTTTAAAATGATTTAATTCGACCTGGACACACAATATATCAAACCCACTGTTCTCGACATATCCACCACACACCCAAGATACCTCGAGGTGTGCTGACACCTGTGCTACGCGTAGACATCCTCAACGACCTAGTGGAGAAAACCCTCGACACTAGCAGCAGAGAACCCTCAACAACCAGCGGAGCAAAACTCCTCATTGCCAATCGGAGAAATTTTGACCATCGGGACAGAAATTCATGAAAAACAAAATCCGTATTTTGAAATCTTTGTTTCTTGGCCTAAGCCAAATTCTTTGAAAAATCAATTATGGCCAAAGCCAATAAAATCATAATTACAGGTCTAAACCCAAATCACGGACTCAGTAATTACCACGTCAAAACGATATCAAAATTGAGTCCAAAAATCAGGCCATTTCCCAAAACACATTTTCACTGAAACATGGAAAACTCGTGTCCAGTAATAATTTCTAAATTCTGGAAATTCATCGCGACAATACATAACAATATTTAAATCAAAGATACATTTATGCATGCATTACAGTTTATAAACCAAAACTCCACACACCACACGTCCAAGCAAGTTCAATCCCGAGTTGATTGTTCCTCCGAGGTTCCCGGAGCAGTATCGCCTGTCAATATTTAATTATCGGGATTATAGGCTAATAATAAAAACCTTATATATAAACTCCCGAAATCATGAGAGGTACGCCTACGTCGCCCTAATAACGCAGCAAATTCAGACACCCAAAACTACCCCTAAACGATGTCCGATCTACTCGAAACCTGCGCCAACAGATCCGGAACATCGAAAACTAGCTGAAGGGCATCTCCGTCAACCTAGAATTGGTCCCACGCGCCGCCACGTACCCACTGAAGGCCAGACCCATGCGCCGCTACACGCCTGCTACAATACCCACGCGCCTGCTTTAGTACCCACAAGCTGACTCGGACTGACTCGGCCGCCAGGTGGTGCACACGTGGCTGCCAGGTGGCGTCCACGTGGCTCCACATGGCTACCAAGTGGCATCCACGTAGGTCCACGTGGCAGCCAGGTGGCGTGCCACGTCAAACTGTCTGACTGACGCAGTCGCCGGAGAAGACGACCGCGCCGTCGTGCATCGTCACCGGAGTCCCACTAGAGTCTCACTAGAAACTTGCCGAAGAAGACAGCCCCGCCGCCATGCGCCGTCCCCAGAAAACGCTATTTCTGGCCGACTTTGAACTTTTCCTAACTTCTTCAAATCTCAACCATTTTTTACAAATTTTATGTCTAAATCTAACTACTCGAACCTAGGAATCCAAAAATAATCTCAAAGCACAAAACCCGTACCTGTGCTAATTGAAAAATTGATCAAAAGTTTCGCTTGTTCTTTCCCTCGGTCAAGCGCCTCCCACGGTCGTCTCCTTCGATGGTTGGTACGGTTGTGATCGTGGGAATGTGTAGATTTCGATTCGTGGAACAAAAATGGGAGGCTAGGCCGTGAATCAAAGTTGGAATTTGTGGGTTTTGGATGTTTGGGGATAAAATGAGTGAAATGAAGATGAATTGATGGTTTGGGGGTTAAAAATATCTACCCCAAGCCAAATGACCAAAAATGCCCCTGACATTCTAAACCCGTAACTTTCGTACACGAACTCTGTTTCCCGTGTGCCGCCTGTCTACGAACTCATGAGTTCGAGACCCATGCAACAGTATCCGAAACAGAGCCTAAAATGTTCTGAAACAAAACTTGATTTCCACGCCCCTTAAACAACCAAGGGTAAAATTGTCTTTGTATAAAATAATTTACAAAAATTCAATAATTAAATTTCCAGGTCGTTACAATCCACCCCCCTTAAGAAATTTCGCCCTCGAAATTCATCTTTACCATTGGAACAAATAAGGATACTGCGCCCGCATTAGTGCCTCGGTTTCCTAAGTGGCCTCCTCCACGTTATGATTCATCCATAACACTTTAACTAGACGGATAGTCTTCCTGCGCATTACTTTTTCCTTCCAATCCAGAATTTGCACTGGTTGCTCCTCAAATGTCAAATCGTCTTTCAGTTCAATTGGTTGCTCTTCCAACACATGAGACTCATCAAATAGATATTTCCAGAGCAAGGATACATGGAAGACATCATGAACTCTTGACAGTTCCGGGGGCAAAGCAAGCATGTACGCCACTGGTCCAATCCTCTCCACAATCTCATACGACCCAATGTAGTGAGGACTCAGTTTTCCTCGTCTACCAAAATGTACCACTACTTTCAAGGGGGATAATTTCAAGAACACCCAGTCTTCGACCTCAAATTCAAGGTCTATGGTTCGGCGATCTGCATAGCTTTTCTGGAGATCCTAGGCCGCCTTCAACCTTTCTCTGATGATTCTAATCTTTTCCTCAGTCATATCCACTAACTCTGGTGTCAACAGTCTCCTTTCACATACTTCATTCTAGCATAACGGTGTCCTGCACTGCCTCCCATACAGTCCCTCGAAAGGAGACATCCCAATACTCGACTGATAACTGTTGTTATATGCAAATTCCATCAGAGATAGGTGTGAATCCCAATTCCCTTTAAAATGAAATACACAAGCCCTCATCATATCCTCCAAAACCGAGATTGTCCTCTCAGACTGACCATCAGTCTGAGGATGAAAAGCTGTACTAAAATGCAATGTAGTGCCAAAGCCTTCTGCAAACTCCGCTAAAACCTAGAGGTAAACCGAGGATCCCTGTCCGAAACAATTGACTCTGGAGTCCCATGCAGCCGTATGATATCATCCATGAACAATTTGGCGTACCGGCCCATCCGGAAATCTTCCCGTACTGGCAAGAAATGTGCCGACTTCGTGAGTCTATCAACGATTACCCATATTCCATCATGTCCCTTCTGTGTCCTTGGAAGTTTATACACAAAATCCATCGTAATGTGATCCCACTTCCATTCCGGAATAGGTAATGGCTGAAGTGCGCCGTACGGTTTCTGCCTCTCTGCTTTCACTTGCTGACATGTCAGGCATCTACTCACAAACTCAGCAATTTCCCTTTTCATCCCAGTCCACTAATATTGTTCCCTTAGGGTATGATACATTTTGGTACCTCCTGGATGCATAGCATAAGCCAAACTATGAGCCTCCTTAAGAATTTCCCTTTTTAGCTCCAGCTCATTTGGTACGCACAACCGTCTATCCTTAACTAAGGCCCCATCATCCCTAATCGCATAATCCTGCCTGTTTCCAGCCTCCAACTCCATCCTGATAATGCACAAGGTAGGATCCTGGAGTTGAGCCTCCATAATCCGATCAATCAAGATAGGCCTCACATGGAAACTAGCCAAAAAAGCCCCCTGGCTATCCATGCAAAGTACAATACCCGATCTATGGAATTCCACTAGTAACGGTAGATAGACCGTAGGTAAATAGGCCAAGGAACCCATGGACTTCCTGCTCAAGGCATTTGCCACAACATTGGCTTTTCTTGGGTGGTACTCTATAGTACAATCATAATCTTTTATCAGCTCAAGCCACCTTCTCTGCCTCAAATTCAAATCCTTCTGGGTGAAAAAGTATTTCAAACTTTGTTGGTCGGTGAAGATCCGACACGTCTCCCCATACAAGTAATGTCTCCAGATCTTTAGTGCATACACCACCGCAGCTAACTCAAAATCATGCGTGGGGTAATTCAACTCATGGGGTTTAAGTTGCTTGGAAGCATAAGCTATCACCTTCCCATGCTGCATCAGCACGCAGCCTATACCCCGCAATGATGCATCACTGTACACCTCGAATCCCCCATTATCATCTGGAAGGTTTAGTACAGGAGCAAATGTCAACCTCCTTTTTAGCTCCTGAAAGCTCTGCTCACACCCAGTATCCCAGTCAAACTTGACCCCTTTCCTAGTAGTATAAAATCCCTCTACGAATCACCGATAATATCCTACTAAATCCAGAAAGCTTCTCACCTCTGTCACTGTCCTCGGTTACTCCCAGTTTGCCACTGCCTCAATTTTTTGGAGATACACGCTGATACCCTTAGCAGAAATCACATGACCCAAGAATCCCACCTCGGTCAACCAAAACTGGCATCTACTAAACTTGGCAAACAATTGCTTTTTCCTTAGCATATTCAGCACCAACCTTAAGTGCTTCTCTTGTGCCTTAGAACTCCTAGGATACACCAAGATATCATCGATGAACACAATCACAAATCAATCCAAATACTTTTGGAACACCCTGTTCATCAAGTCCATACATGCTGCCGGTGCATTAGTCAACCCGAAGGGTATCACCAGGAACTCATAGTGACCATAACGTATCCTGAAGGTTTTTTTCTGCACATCCCCTTCCCCGATCCTCAACTGATGGTACCCAGATCGAAGGTCAATTGTTTAGAAATATTTTGCCCCTTTCAGTTGATCAAACAAATCATCAATCCTTTGCAAAGGATACTTATTCTGCACCGTAACCCTGTGTAGCTGCCGGTAGTCGATACACAACCTCAGACCACCATCCTTTTTCCTTACAAATAACATCGGCGCACCCCAAGGTGGTACACTTGGTCGAATAAATCTCATATTCACCAAGTCCTGCAACTGAGTCTTCAACTCCCTCAATTCTGTCGGTGCCATTCTATACGGTACTTGTGAGATAGGTTGGGTACCCGGAAGAAGCTCTATGGTGAACTCAATCTCCGGGTGAGGTGGAAATCCCGGAAGATCCTCTGGAAATACATAAGAAAATTCACTCACCACAGGAATATCCTCCACTCTCATCGGAGTATCCCGAGCATCAAATACATGAGCCAGGTAACCCACACAACCTTTCCTCAACAATTTCTCAGCAATCAAAGCTGATATCACGCCTAAGGGAAGTACCCTACAATCTCCCCTAAACGTAAGTTCCGGCAAACCTGGACTCCGGAAAACCACCCTCTTGTCATAACAATCTATAGAGGCATGGTATCTGGTTAACCAATCCATCCCCAAAATCACATCAAAATCATGAATATCTAAGGGGATTAAATATGCCTCCAATGCATGACCTTCCACTATCACTAGACAACTGCGAATCACGAGGTTCGCCACTAACATATCCCCGGTAGGAGTACTAATACCCATGTCCCAACCAATCGGGAACAATTCTATATCAGCAAACAATGTGAAACCCCGTGAAATAAAAAATGTGTCGCCCCGGGATCTATTAAAACACAAGCATCACGGTTAGAAATAGATAACGTACCAGTGACCACCTTTGGTGCTGCTCGGGCCTCCTATTACGTCTTAATAGAAACTCGGGCCTGTGTACCCGAAGATTGACCACGACCCCCATGTCTGCCTCTGGCTCTGTTGGCCCCACTAGATTGAGTCTGGCTCCCTGCTGTAGTACCAGACGTCTGCACTGTCCTCTGACTCAGTTCAGTAGCACCACGACCCAAGGAATTACTGCCCGAACGACGATGTGGACAGTTTTTCCTGAAATGACCAGTCTCCCCACCGAAGAAACATTCAGTGCCACCAGATCTGCCACTCTGTCTTCCAGTTGACTTTACTGAAGCACCACTAGACTGAGCGGATGACTGATGTGCCTGCCCAGATCCGCCACTGCTCGACCCGGATCTCACACCCCCAGAAGATCTAGAACTATAACCGCTTCTTTTGGATGGTCCTTGACTAGAGGCTCCGACATTCCAGCGATCCTGACGTCGCATGGAACCACTGAACTGCTGCTGGACTGGCAAACTCAAACTGAACTCTACAAGAGTTGTAGTGTCAGACAAAGCTCTCAAGGAGGTATGAGCCACAGCTATTACTGTTGACCGAATCCGTTACCACTGACCGAATCTCACCCCTCAGCCCATATTCAAATCTGCGGCACTTGTCCCTCTCGGTTGCCACCAGAACTGGTACAAAATGGGCCCACTCTAGAAATTTCTGCTCATATTGGGTCGTAATCATATCTCCATGTTACAGCTGTAAGAACTTGGCCTCCCTGGCATCCCGGTACGAGCGAGGATAAAATTTCTCAAGGAAACGCTCCCGAAAAGTCTCCCAGGTAAGTGTATCGACACCCCAGCCTGAGAACTCCAATGTGTGCCACAAATGGTAAGCAGGACCACCTAGCAGGAATGTGGCTAACAACACCCTGTCCCCTGGAGGACATCTCATAACCGAGAACACTCGTTCCAAATGAGTAATCCATTCCTCAGAATCATCTGGGCCAGACTCGCCCGAAATATTGTCGCCTCTAATCTCTGGGCTCTCTCGATGTCCGAAACTTCAATAGCAGCCCTACCCTGAAGTACTGAAGTCAAAGCCTGACCCAATTGCTCCATTGTCTGCCTCAAATCAGGCTCTACTACGGGTTCATGTGTGTCCCCACCGTTTTCAGACCGCTGACGGGGCTTGCGTCTCGGAGGTATTACGCTGAAATGAACCGTAAATCGTCAATACCATACTCAATTGTACACTAGGTGTACGATCTACAAGAATGTAACGACCCGTCCCGGAAACCCCAGTACGATGACAGTACGTTATGGCCGCCGGGAATCCTCCCAAAGCGAAGCCCAAGGTTCACCACCTTTAACAGTGGAATCTTACCTTCACAAAGGTATTGTTATCGAAGTCCCCATTCAAATCCCCTAGCTGCAGCCTTTGAGGATTGAACCCTGGACCAAGCCTTTTTATTCCACTCAAGGTGGACACCTTTCCCCATCTCAAAGGCTGCAGCTACGGGATTTGAATGGGGACTTCGCTAACAATACCTTTGTGAAGGTAAGATTCCACTGTTAAAGGTGGTGAACCTTGGGCTTCGCTTTGGGAGGATTCCCGGCGGCCATAACGTACTGTCGTCGTACCGGGGTTTCCGGGACGACCTTTTATGTAACGACCCGTCCCGGAAACCCCGGTACGACGACAGTACGTTATGGCCGTCGGGAATCCTCCCAAAGCGAAGCCCAAGGTTCACCACCTTTAACAGTGGAGTCTTACCTTCACAAAGGTATTGTTAGCGAAGTCCCCATTCAAATCCCCTAGCTGCAGCCTTTGAGATGGGGAAAGGTGTCCACCTTGAGTGGAATAAAAAGGCTTGGTCCAGGGTTCAATCCTCAAAGGCTGCAGCTAGGGGATTTGAATGGGGACTTCGCTAACAATACCTTTGGGAAGGTAAGATTCCACTGTTAAAGGTGGTGAGCCTTGGGCTTCGCTTTGGGAGGATTCCCGATGGCCATAACGTACTGTCGTCGTACTGGGGTTTCTGGGACGGGTCGTTATAAGGAATTTAATCCTAGTGCTCTGATACCAATTGTCAGGACCCTTCCTGAATTTCCCCTCGAAATCCGGGAAGAACCCTGCTCCTGTCTGACAACCTAAGAAAAAATTCCCAAAATACCCTTCAATCCTTACAATTTAATTATGGGATTTTTTCCAAAGGTTCGGTAGAGTCTGCTCTTAGGGATTATTTAACTGTCCTCCACCTGTCAGACAACGGATTAAAAAGCACTCCAAATTCCAACAGACAACAACCTTCCAAAAAAAAAATATTATCAGAGCATCTAGGTAGGATAAATAATACATAATTAGATATCCTACTCGAAGTTTAGGTACAATGCGCAGTTGTAATACTACTAATGCCTCCACCTCTGAAAGTGCACTCGTCAACTCAACAACCTGGAGGGGATTGAAAACACAAAAGTTGTGAGTGGACAAAAATGAATCGTTGGAAAATCGTTTTTTGAGGAAATCTTACCTTTTCCCCCTCCACGAGTAAAATAATGCATGCATAAGATAAGCAGTTCATGATAATAAAAACATCATCTGAAAATCACCGGAATTCCATTTCTCTTTAAAACCACTTGGTTGGACCCACGCAAAAAATATGTATAATGAAAACACATCGTGGTCCACAATTTGGTTTGAAAATCCTCCTCAAAGGAGTTTAAAATTATTTAATTCGACCTGGACACACAATATATCAAACCCACTGTTCCCGCCATATCCACCACACACCCGAGATACCTCGAGGTGTTCTGACACCTGTGCTACGCGTAGACAGCCTCAACGACCGGCGGAGAAAACCCTCGACACCAGCATCGGAGAACCCTCAAGAACCAGCGGAGACAAACTCCTCAACGCCAGTCTGAAAAATTTTGACCATCGGGACATAAATTCAGTGAAAACCAAAATCCGTGTTTTGAAATCTTTGTTTCATAGCCTAAGCCAAATTCTTTGAAAAATCATTTATGGCCAAAGCCAGTAAAATCATAATTATGAGTCTAAACCCAAATCACAGACTCAATAATTACCACATCAAAACGATATCAAAATCGAGTCCAAAAACCTAGCCATTTCCCAAAACACATTTTCACTAAAACATGGAAAACTTGTGTCCAGTAATAATTTCTAAATTCCGGAAATTCATCGCAACAATACATAACAGTATTTAAATCAAAGATACATTTATGCATGCATTACAGTTTATAAACCAAAAGTCCACTACCACACGTCCAAGTAAGCTCAATCCCGAGTTGATTGTCCCTATGAGGTTCCCGGAGCAGTATCGCTTGTCAATATTAATAATTGGGATTACCGGCTAATATTAAAAACCTTATATATAAACTCCTTAAACCCCGGGAGGTCTGCCTACGTCGCCCCAATAACGCACCAACTTCGAACTCCCAAAACTACCCCTAAACGGCGTCCGATCAACTTGAAACATGTGCTAACAAATGCGGAACGTCGAAAACTAGCTGACATGCCTCGCCGTGACCACATAATCGGTCCCACGTGCCGCCACGTGTAGGTGGAAGTTCGTACCCACGAGCCGCCACGTGCCTGCTACAGTACCCACACACTGACTTGGCCCGAATCGGCCGCCAGGTGGCACCGACGTGGCTGCCAGGTGGCATCCACGGGGCTCCACGTGGCTACCATGTGGCATCGACGTGGCTCCACGTGGTAGCCAGGTTGCGTGCCACGTCAGCCCGTCTGACTGACCCAATCACCGGTGACTCGCCAGACAAGACGGCCGCGCCGCCTTGCGCCGCCGTCCGTCGTCACTGGAAAACGCCATTTCCAGCCGGCTTTGAGCTTTTCCTAACTTCTTCAAATCTCAACCATTTTTCACAAATTTTATGTCTAAATCTATCTATTCGAACCCAAGAATCCAAAAATAACCTCAGAACACCAAACCCATCCCTGTGCTAGCCGAAAAATTGATAGGAAGTTTTGGTTATTCATTCCCTCGGTCTAGCACCTCCCACGGTGGTTCCTTCGATGGTTGGTACGGTTGTGATCGTGGGAATGAGTAGATTTCGATTAGTGGAATAAAAATGGGAGTCTAGGCCTTGAATCAAAGTTGGAATTTGTGGGTTTTTGGTGTTTGGTCTAACGGGTTCTGGGTAGTTTAGGGAGAAAATGAGTGAAATGAAGTTGAATTGATGGTTTGGGGGTTAAAAATATCTACCCCAAGCCAAATTACCTAAAATGCCCCTGACATTCTAGACCTGTAACTTTCGTACACGAACTCCGTTTCCCACGTGCCGCCTATCTACAAACTCGTGAATTCGAGACCCACGCAGCGGTATCCGAAACACAGCCTAAAATGTTCCGAAACAAAACTTGATTTCCACGCCCCTTGAACAACCAAGGGTAAAATCGTCTTTGTACAAAATAATTTACAAAAATTCAATAATTAAATTTTCGGGTCGTTACATTTTGTATAACGACCATCTCTACTTCCGCTTTTTTATTTTTATTGTCTCTGTCTTCTTTTCGTTTCATACGAATTTCACGAAGCTTTTGCTCAATTTCAGGTTCAAGTTCAACTAGTTTGCAATTTGATGATCGCGTACTAGTTATTCACCTTCAAGAGAAAATGAGAGACAATGAGAATGTAACTAAAAAAAATTAAACAGAAAATTTTTAAAAAATAAAAAAAATCACGAAAGTAACTAGAATTAAAACAAGATCCCCAGCAACGGCACCAAAAACTTGATACGAATTTTTGTAAGCGTACAAAATCGCTCAAGTATTATAATGGTAAGTGAAGTATCGTTTTGACATGGATCTGATTAGCCCAGTAATTAGTAACGTAATTCGACCTTAGATTAAATCAATTGTTTTAGAAGATAATAAAAACAAGAAAGTAAAGTAAACAAATTAAAAAATAATGATATTTATGGATGAGAAAACACTAGGACTTCAGATTCACCGTTATTAATCATATCTTATTCCTATATGCATACTAAGTTCAATTACTACCCAAGTTGATGGTCGTTTCCCTTAACCTAATCAATACTCTTTCCCGAGCAATATTAATAGTGTTCTTCGAAGATCAACCCACTCTATCCCTAGCAATGAATTTAGATAAACAAGAACCCATTAAGGTTTATGGAAAACACTGAAAGACCACACAAACCATAGTCATGTATCCCTACCAACTATGTAATTTATGATATTCAATACACAAAGCTATTACTAGATATCAACTCCCGTTCTCAACCTAGTTCTTTAAATCAAACAAATAGTTAGCCAATTTTTTGCAAGCATTAAGCACAATAGAGAATAATCAACTTAGAATAATAATTAAAATTAACTTAACATAAAGAAATTAGATATTCATAATTAGGATCCTCCTAGCCCTAGCAAAGAAAGTTAGTTCATAATGAAAGTAACGAAAAACATAATAATGAATGGAATGAATAAATAAAAAACTCTTGTTAATTAAAATCAAATCCTAGCTCTGAGGTCACAAGCAAAACTCTAATTCTCTCCAAGAATTTTTGGTGGAAGATGGTGGGTTTTTTTTTACTATGGTATATGCCTCATTTTTATAAGAGAAAGTTAATCTTCAAATAATGTGGAATTCACAATTAAAATCCTATTTGGAAAAGGTTTAGAAAACATTTCCTTTTACAAAATATAAATCCTTGCACAAATTACATAAAACCCCCCAAATTATAAGGGTCATTTCAAGTTCATACCCAAACTATGAAAAATTTCATTTAGGTATCCAAACTATATGGTCATCAACAAATCACTACTTCTATTATGTTTCTCATCCAATATGTCATTAAAAGGACACGTGGAAAATATTTGGTCAAAATTAAAAGGGAAATTTCGTCACAAAATTTGGGCTAAAAATGGAAAAAAAAATCAAAATTAATAAACAAAATAAACTTACAATCTTCCTCTTCCTTTATCATCATCCTCATCTTAATCACCCTCTTAATCTTCATCAATCATCCTCATCATCTTCATCTCTCTCATCATCCAAAAACACCCCATTTTTTATCCTGCATCATCATCATATTAATGTTCATCATCCTTCCTCTAGCCCCGCCTCACACCCGCCACCCAGTCCACTCTTAGGTCCCTCATCCTTTCCTCCCTCCAATCCGAGACCACCAAATCCATGTCTAAGAATCTCTGTGACACTGTTTCCAAACTAGCCTCTATCATTCTCCCTGAAAATTAATGGCCCAAGCTTCTCCCTTTCATGTTTCAGTGCGTCGGCTCCGATAACCCCAAGCTCCAGGAATCGGCCCTTTTGATTTTCGCCCAATTGGCACATTACATAGGCGAAAACCTCATACCTCACTTGACTACCCTCCACGGGGTCTTTTACCGCCAAGGCCATCTTTAATCTCTGCAAGCAGGCCTACCCGGACGCCCTCCTCCTCAAGCTCCTCCACGTTTTGCAGTCATCCACCCGACCTGAATCCAGAACCATTTCCATCATCCTCCTCCACCGCCAGCTCACTGAAGACGGAGGCATCTTGTGTTGTCTATTTGGGGCTGAGGGATGCGATTGTGCCTTTAGGGTCGATTTGGGGATGGGTTTCAATTTCAGGAGGGGTTTCAATTTCAGGAGGGGTTTGAATCTGAGGATGATGAGAATGATGAGGATGATAGATGAAGATGATGAGGATGATAAATGAAGATTATGAGGAAGATTAAGGCGAGGATGATGATAAAGGAATAGGAAGATTGTAATTTTATTTTGTGTTTTAATTTTTAATTAATTTTGATTTTTTCTTTATTTTTTAGTCCAAAATTAGTGACGAAATTGCCCTTTTAATTTTTAAATACTTTTCATGTGTCCGTTTAACGGCGTATTAGATGGGAAATGTAACGGAAGTAGTGATCTGTTGAGGACCATATAGTTTGGGTACTAGATGAAATTTTTCATAATTTTGGTATGAACTTGAAATAGCTCTAATAATTTGGGGGATTTTATGTAGTTTGTCATAAATCTTATTGATTTCCTATAATGATATGGAAAATTAAACTTTAATTGTAAGGAAAAGGACTTTCCATTAAGCAACCATGGCACATCCCATTAGATGAGACAATCAAGAGTTTCTGCAGATTTTCTTCAATTCTTCTCCAATGCCATTTCATCACCAAAGTCTTCTTAATTCTGAAAAATAGCTATTCCTACAAAATTCGCACCAAACACATCATTTTATACTATTTTAGCACAAGATTAGAGTGAATTGGTATGTAAAATAGGCTTTCAAATATGGAAAATATTCATCTTATCAGAAAGTCTCAAATTTGATTCATACTATGAGAAAAGGTTCACAATTCAATTCTAATTTAGCCTTTTTATTTTTTTGGATCAAAATAGAATGAATTCATTCATAAAGGAGTACACACATACAGTTCACACTCCGGGGTGATAAACACAAAACAAGTCTCATTAAAACCTTACCATGAAAACCCAGCTAGACCGGGAAAAATCCAGTGAGGAAAAAGAGTACCCAACCCCAACAATCAGTACACAGATAATTCAATATCCTTTTCTAGTAAAAAAGAAAGCCAAGGTGGAGCTGGTGGCAACCATAACTGAAAGGTGCTGCCGTGGAGGCCTTTGTGAGCTAGCTTATGAGCCACCGTATTTGCCTGCCTTGGGATATGGCTTGATTTTTGAAACAAAAAAAAACTCATTGCTCAAATTCCAATGTAGGGTTCTTCTATACAAAGAAGAACTTGATAGTGATGGCCCATTTAAGCTATCCAGATGGTACCCTTCCATCCCCTTTAAAAAGAGGACTTCGACACTATTTATACAAAACCCTAAGGTAATACAGAGACTTTAGCAAGAACCACCTTAGATTCCTAGGGACTTTAGCAAGCATTCCCTCAGGTCAAAGCCCAACCTTGCCTTCAGGTACATAATACCTCACCATCACTTCCACTACATCACTCTTGAAGTGCTGGAAGTCGAGAATCAACCCTTAATCACCTTCCTTTTCTTTGTTAACCTTACTTAAGAATCCCAAAACACAAGCCAAATCATGCAATTTCTCCAACTCAATGTTCTTAGCTTCCAAATCACATACTACTCAAGCTAATCCCTTTTTCTTAAGGCAAGCCATTCTCAATCTTTCCGGAGTCATTATGCCATAATTTCCCTTAGAGATACTCTCTTTTGGAACGTTGTGGGACCTGGTTTCTCTTATTCAGACGCACGTGGGTACGGAACATAAGTTGGTAGCTCCTTGGTCCCTCCATTGAGTCTTCCAGTAGCCCAACGTTTTTGGCGCCTAAAGTACCCCAATAATTGCTTATGTTTTGTGTTTAACTAAAGGATAATACTTGTATCCCATCCCTGGGGTGCCTTTTCATGTCACCCTTTCAATATATCAAATTATCCTTATATATTATATAAACGGAACCAAATTGACCAAATTGACGGTTCACTATAAGGATCTTAATTGTTAACATTAACTTTGATTTGTTGGAAATATATGAATGACTAAACGATCTCCAATCTTGTTAATTTTTTGAGGAGAGCTACATGCTTGGGATAGGTCGCTAACGGTTTCACGAGAGCTACAAGCTTGGGATAGGTCGACCTATCTGCTTCCATTGGCGTTAGAGCTTACAGACGGGGAGTGGTAACCCCTATAAGCCGTAAATCACTCTAACATGCACCTACACTCGAAAGTGGCTCCATACCCTGAAACGGGATGAGGTTTTTAAGGCTTTTTTGCCATACCCTTGTCCATCAGGGGAGGTGAACAGAAGAGGAAGGCTGCCCTCGGGGTTAAGTATGTGGTAAGGGTTTGCAAGTACGAACAACAAAGATAAGGAACGTTTCCCTATCATAGTAAGAGGAGCCTATATTTCGCGTGCGTGTACGTACGTGTGTACGCGATGATTCGTAAAAAACCTCCGCAAAAAGGACCTCGTGATAGATTCTCTACAAAAAGGATTTTATGCGGTTTTTGTTTAGAAAACATGGCCTTATAATTCGGATACAACTAAAACTCAAACTCAAACAGCCATAAGGACCGTATCCCCACTAACCCCCTTGGGGGGAATAGCAGCCAACAACCAACTCAGAACTCTAACTCTAACTCAAACAACAAGAAACAACTAACAACAAACAACAATTAAATGGACCATTTCCCCCCTTAATCCCCCTCGGGGGGAATCCCGTGCATTCTAGGGAATTTAACCCCTTTCTTCCGTTCGACTCCTGTCTGGGAGTCTCACTAGCATGCCTTTTATCAAGGACCTCTTTCCTTTCTTTAGAAAATACCATTACGTTATACCGTTCGACTCCTTTCGAGGGAGCACTCACTTCCTTATAGTGTGCTAAAGAGTTCTTATTCTAATTCCTAAGACAACAACAAACAAGAAGAATCTTTCTAATACTAATCCAACAACAAACAACAAGCAACAAACATCCTTGATTCCGTTTGACTCTTGCTTGGGAGTCTCACTAGCGTTCCGTTTCCATAAGGCTGTTGTTCTTTCTTTTGGAAATACCGATACTTTATACCGTTCGTCTCCTTTCGAGGGAGCACTCACTTACTTTCAGGGTGCTAAAGAGTTATTATTCAGATTAAATAGTTAGGAATTCAAGATTCAGTTACTGGTCAACTCCTCCCTAAGTCCCTAAGAAAAACAACAAACAAAAAGACTCTTTCTACTACTTAAACCAACAACCAACAACTAACTCTTTCTCTACTAAAAAACTCAACTAAAAGGTTAGGCGGGGGGACATCCCCCACCCTACGACTCCCTCTTCGTTACGAGTTACTAGGAAGGGAGTTCTTGAGCTACTTACCTAGCCCCCTTAAAGGGACAAGGCTATAGGCGGCACCCGACATAGCCGCAGCCGAGAGACAGGACCTGCATTAGGTCATCTCGAGGGTCCCGGAAAGAAGCACCTTCTTGGAAGGGGGAGCGAAGCGAACTCCCAAGGGGATAGGTAAGTAGCTCAGGAACTCCATGGAGAGTAACTCGTAACGGAGAGGGAACCGTAGGGTTGGGGGTGTCCCCCCGCCTAACCTTTGAGTTGAGTTTTTAGTAGAGAAAGAGTTAGTTGTTGGTTGTTGGTTTAAGTAGTAGAAAGAGTCTGTTTGTTTATTGTCTTTCTTAGGGACTTAGGGAGGAGTTGACCAGTAACTGAATCTTGAATTCCTAACTATTTAATCTGTATAATAACTCTTTAGCACCTTGAAAGTAAGTGAGTGCTCCCTCGTAAGGAGCCGAACGGTATAAAGTAATTGTATTTCAAAAAGAAAAGACGACAGCCTTATGGAAACGGAACGCCAGTGAGACTCCCAAATAGGAGTCGAACGGAATCAAGGAAGTCCCCCCGAGGGGGATTTAGGGGGGAAACGGTCCTTAAATTTTTTGTTTGTAGTTAGTTGTTAGTTGTTTCTTGTTGTTAGAGTTTTGAGTTGGCTGTTGGCTGCTATTCCACCCGAGGGGGTTAGGGGGGATACGGTCCTTATGGCTGCTTGAGTTAGAGTTTGAGTTTTAGTCGTATCCTCATTATAAGGCCATGTTTTCTAAACAAAAACCGCATAAAAACTCCAACTCCAACTCAAGCAGCCAAAAACCAACAAAGAAAGAACAACAAGCAACAAACAAAGAGCAGCCATAAGGATAGTATCCCCCTAAACCCCTCAGGGGGAATCTCTAACTCCTTAAGTACTGAGAGAGCGTTCGTGCGCCACATACGTGGGTCACTCTCTCCCTTTCAGTTCGAATCTCGTGCATTCTAGAGAATTTAACTCCTTTCTTACGAAAGAAATAACAACAAACAACAAACAACAAACAACAAACAACAAATCAAAGGACCGTTTCCCCCCTAAATCCCCCTCGGGGGGACTTCCTTGATTCCGTTCGACTCCTGTCTGGGAGTCTCACTCGCGTTCCGTTTCAATAAGGAAGTAGTACTTTCTTTAGAAAACACCATTACTTTATACCGTTCGGCTCCTGTAGGGGAGCACTCACTTACTTTCAGCGTGTTAAGGAGTTTTTGTTAGCATTCCTAAGACAACAACAAGCAACTAACAACAAGAAGACTCTTTCTACTACTAACCGGCCAACAACAAGCAACAAAAAGACTAACTCTTTCTCTACTAATCAACTCAACACAAGGCTTAGGCAGGTGGACACCCCCCACCATACTCCTTTTCTCCGTTACGAGTTACTCTCCCTGGAGTTCATGAGCTACTTACCTAGACCCCGTAAAGGGACAATGATAGAGTTTCTGTAAAGGGGGCATGGACCTTATAAGTCCTGGTCTTAAGCTTTAATGGGCCCTCAGGGAGAGAAGGGTGTTCGTAGATAAGAGTAAGCTAAGTTCCGGTAAGCAATCCCTTTTTAGAGCTAAAGAGTTAAGGCATTAGGCTTATACTTAGGATCGTGAGAACCAGTAAGATACTATGAGAGTAAGGAGCCTATATTTCGCGTACGCGTGCACGCGATGATTCGTAAAAAACCTCCGCAAAAAAGACCTCATGATAAATTCTCTGAAATAAGAATTTTGAGCGGTTTCTCTTTACAAAAAAGAGCCGTATAATGAGGATCAAACTAAAACTCAAACTCAAACAGCCAACTCAGAACTCTAACAACAACTCAAACAGCCAACAACCAACAAAGAAAGAACAACAAGCAACAAACAAAGAGCATCCATAAGGACCGTATCCCCCCTAACCCCCTTGGGGCGAATAGCAGCCAACAATCAACATAGAACTCTAACAACACGAAACAGCTAACAACTAACTACAAGCAACAAATCTAAGGACTGTTTCCCCCCTAAATCCCCCTCGGGGGGACTTCCTTGATTCCGTTCGACTCCTGTCTGGGAGTCTCACTAGAGTTCCGTTTCCATAAGTAGAAATAGCCCATCAGACTTTTTGTGACAGTTATATTGAACCGTACAGCCATAGTGGGGATTAAGGCGGAATCACAAATATAACTCTTTTTTTTTTATCTGTAAGGTCTCACTCCATACCCTATGGCTCCTCCTTTCGGGCTGCAGCTATGTCGGCTCCCCCCTACTTGACTTCTGACCCTCCTGTCTAAGGAGCGTTTCCCCCCTATATCCCCCTCGGGGGGACTTCGTTGATTCCGTTCGGCTCCTATCTTGGAGTCTCACTAGCGTTCCGTTTCCATAAGGTTGTTGTCCTTTTTTTGGAAATACCATTACTTTGTACCGTTCGGCTCCTTTCGAGGGAGCACTCACGTACTTTTAGGGTG